>VWYP01026232.1:70409-91237 GCA_013400435.1 Pycnonotus jocosus | reverse complement strand
GCTGGGCCGGGCTGGGATGGGATGGGCCGGGCTGGGATGGGATGGGCCGGGCTGTGCCGGGCCAGGCTGTGTCGGGCTGAGCTGAGCTGCACTGGGGCTGGGCTCTGCCTGCAGGGCTCTCACACTGCCAGGCCAGGCAAAGAGAAAACTCCCGTCTCCCAAAGGCAAATAAATGAACCAGGGAAAAGGCACTTTAGGTCTGACCAACCGTAATTCTCTCCTGTTATAAATCCTCTGTCCTTTGTAGCTCTGACAACAGGAACATTATGACATTAAATTGGACTGTAGGAGCTGCTGATATCTCAGAGGAGATAGAAAAGGTTTTTTCCACGTTGGGTGTGATTTTTCTTCTGTGATTTTTTTCTAGGTTTTGTTTGTTTTAATAACCTTAAGTCTGCCTTGAGTCTTAGGCAAGATTTATGAGTAATTTATATTCTTTTTAAATTCTGAAAACTTGCACACCTTGGAAGACTTTTCTTCAGAGATATTTGAGTCTCTAAAACTTTTGCATATTGCTTTTAAAAAGACACCCATAAAATGCTTATTAATACTTGCTAATATCATAGTAAAAGTAGTGCTAGGGTTGTTTTTTTCTACTGCTGACTTTTGAGAGCATAATTTTGCCTCAATTTACATTTCTGTATGTAATCTCCTTGTTTTTTCCTCCAAAGAGACTGGTTGGTAGTCATGATCTGTTGAGCCCTTCCCGCTAACTCAATTCTCTTGCCAGAGCAGAAAATGCTTCTAGAAGGGCCTTTGCCTGGAATGGTGATGCTCCCACTTCATTGTACTTCTCTGACCAACATTTATTCTCTGTTTCACACTAATGAAATGCTGTTTCATAAAGTATGTGCATTGTTTGTCTGGGGAGAGGGGGAAAGATCTTTAGTAAAGTCATTTGGCCTGTGGGTTTGGGCAGCCTGTAAATGCCAAGATGACATTTTATTAAAGAGACAGGTGAAAAAATTATCGTATGCAGTTTAAAGTATATTTTTCTGGTTTTAGCCATTCTTCACATGGACTTCAGCTATTTTGATGTGCATCTTGCTGTATTTTTCCAAAGTAGTACTAGCCTGTATCTGAATATTTTAACACAAAGAAAGTAAACAATGAAAAAAGATTAACTCTGGCACAATACAGTGTCTGGGAGTCTTTGATATCAATCTAGCCACAGGAAATTACACAGTTAAAGCAGATACACTTCAGGAAAAACAAAAAAGAAAAAATAAGAAAAAAAGAGAGTTGTATTATTTGGGGCATATCGCTCAATGTTGTTGCCCATGACTCTGTTAAAATTGTGAACTGTCACCCTGAACAGTTTTGTTTCTATTGCAAGAAAAAGAAGAAAGTCTGGACTTGCAGGATTTGTGGGTATTGCAGAACTATGAGGCTGCTGGATCCCTGTAGAGACTGGGTTGGAGCCTGGAGCTCTTTGTCAGTGTCTGCTGGAGAGCTCAGGGTGCTGTTGTTTCTCTCTCCCACACCCTTGCAGTGCCCAGGCTGCCTCTGCAGCTGGGAGCCTGTGCCTCTGTTACGCTCCAAGACTGACTAAGGGTGTTCTCAAAGGGCGTGCCACTGACAGTGACCTGCTCTCACCTCAGCTCTGCACACACAGAGTGATTGGTACCCTCACATTGCCTCTCTAGGTTGCCATTGTTGCGAAATTCGATCCAGCCAGAGCAGTGGCTGACACGGTGGCGTCCAAAGCTCGGATGGGCATTGGGACCAAGGAGGAGTTTGAGCTGCAGCAGCCCCTGTTCAGGCTGCACACCTACAGTGAAGAACAGGTATGGGCTGTGCTTGTGCTCTGTCAGTGGAGCAGGAACTCAACTAACTGTACTGGTGTTCCAGGGCACTCGGGCTGCTGAGGAGATTGCTCCTTCAATTTCAAATGCACTCAAGGAACATCTGGGTATCTTTAGATTCCCTCACTGTCCCCTATCTGCTCAGTCAATGCATTTGCAATTATTCCCACTCTGGAATTTGAAAATTATTTACAAGACGAGAAGAGCTATGGTACAGTTCTGTGATGTACATCTTTCTTTTGACACTGAATAGCATGAAATCTAACAATGTCTGTAGTTAAAGTTGCCCAGCACTTCCCATTTAAAGCTTCTCAGTTTGGTAATGGAAAGATATGGGTTTTGTTTGGTTATTAAAATTCCCCAAATCAGACCAATGTATGAGGTTCTGATGAGTCTTAACTTAAACCTGCTCTGGAAGCAATGTGTCACTCTTCCTTGTACTTCCAATGCAGTCCCACTGCAGACTGTGGAACAGGGATTGGAAAGAGGCTTACAGATTTTGTCAGATAAACTCTTGACAAATTTCAGAAGTAATTTTCCTGGGATTAATTGTTTTTCTGACAAATGGAAGTCCCAGTGCCATGTAAGCACAAGGCAACACTGTGAGAAAAATCCTAAAGGCCTTTGAAGCACTTGGATTCTATAGGAACAATCAGGAGCAGATTGGAGTCTGTGCTGCACTTGGGCTGTGTGCATGGACAGCATGAGGGACGGCAGCAGCTCCTCAGGGAGCTTTTTGGCTTCTATTGATCATTGCTGTGGTTTTTTTAACAGGTCATTTCTGACCCCAGGCTCCGTGTCGAGCTCGCTCTCCGAGAAGCTGGACTGCATAAAACACTTTATGCAAGAGAGGTTCTGTCAAAACTTCCACCACCAAAGCTTCCAAGAAGAGACATGGAGTCTACAGCTTTTAAAATGTAGAGCACCTCTCATCTGAGGGGCAGAGGAGCTTCCGGGGTCTGGTCTGCCCCACAATATGCAAACCTTAAACAAATTCCCTTTGGTTTGTCCTAGAAGTGCTCAGTTCCCTGAGTGTGCAGCCATTCTAAAGCACCCCAAGCCTTTCTGAGCCGTGCTGCAGCACATTTCACCTGCCTGGTGTGGGTCTGGAGAGCTGGGGTGTGTGCTGGTGTAGTGTGATTGCCCATGTCCACTGGGAGCTGGGACACCTTGCTAAAGGACTCCTACACAGCACAGGCCAACCTGATGTGCAGCACCTTGAGTAGGAATTCTGGGGATTTAACTGGCAGCAGAAGTCCAAATTAGCTTTGCACAGCAGTTACTTTTGATTTCGTTATGTTATATGAATAAATCCCACAATTTTATTTCAAGGTTTCTTGAGAATTTGATTCTTTTAATTCTGAAATCTTCATTGCCATGAATGTTTCTAATATTCCTTGATTATGATAAGATGAAACTTAAACCTTTGTCCATATTTAGAAGGCAACTTGCTGCATCATATTTACTGCAAACCAGTCATACAATTTCATATTGCAGATTAATTTTTCAGTATAAATTATAAATAGAGCTGGAATCTTTATTTCTTTATTTTCTGGTGTGACAGATTCCTGAGAGTGAGCACAGGGTCAGCCCAGGAGCAGCATAATCCCAGTGTTGCAGCTGAGTTTAGTGGGGAAATCTGCAGAGCCTGCCCTGGGCAGGGGGAGTTATGTCTTCTGGGCTCAGCCTCTGTCTGCTTGTGCTAAAAATACAATTCTGTGTATATTTGTGCTTTTTATTTTGGTATCTCCTTTGGGGTAGTTCATTATTTTTAAAACATACTTGGCCACTTCACAACTGGCTGGATTTTGCTGTGGGGAGCAGAGTGGCTGCAAGACAATTCCCAGAAAGAAAGGCATCATCCCAAACCTAGGCAGTTGATTTTTTCCCTTGCCTTTAAAAGCAGATCTACAAGATAAAAATTTTTGCACCACTGAAATTGAGATTATAGTTGTCATATTTTATAAATACTAAGATGTTAATGAAACAGAAAGTTTAAAGGAAACAGACATTGGTTTTGAAATAGTGGGCACTTTTTTTTGGCAGAGACTTGTGGTTATTTTTGTGTCTGTCATTTTTCAGGGTAGAGACTGAGTAGAAGTCTACAGAAGTCTGGGCTACCTCAGTGCAACGATAAGTCAGGGCCTTTAGTGGTACAGTGAGGCCAGAATGAGGATTTTGGGGGGGATTTTCATGTAACAGTGGAGCGTGGAGAACGTGCAGGTCAGTAAAAGGGTATTTTGCACTACACAACCAAAGCTGCTCATGCCAGGAGAGCTCTGCAGACCCCTTGGCTGTTCCCCAGTCTGGCCAGACACCCCTTTCCTGCTCCTGTGTCAAGAAGGTGGATGTTTCACCCTACTCCATAATCCTCACTTTAGCATTGGTTATAAGAGCTGATCACAACCCTTCAGGAAATGGAGATGCTTATAATGACATTGGTTTTCATCACAAGTCTTTCTACACTTAAACAACAAAAAAGAAATCTAAGTTACACACATGATAACAGTAATTTAAAAAGTGTTAATGGTAAACAGGCTTCTCAACCCACACCTCTTGCAGCCCTGCTTTGTGGGTTTGGCTGGGTAGGGCTGGCAGTTCAGAGCTCAGCTGTCTTTATGCCAGGGATGAATCACAGGCAGTTCACTCTCAATCTCACTTTTATAAAGATGAAAATTTCTCTGTGAAAATTAAGTTATTTGCTTTCAAGATAGACTACTTATTTGTGAATTTTGTTGGTGAGAAAAGTGTCTTTAATGTTAACCAGTGTCTGAAGGTCAGGTTCTCAGCTGACCACGGCTGGGTGCTGTGGTATCCCTCTTGTACTCAAACTCTGGCATGTGCCTGTTTGTGACATCTTTAAATACCATAGGAATGAAAATCTGAATGGCCTTTGTAACAGCAGTAACAATAATGGTCACAAATACGGATTAATTTTTCATGCCATTTACTTAGGTTTTGTCTTTATGCCCAAAGCCAAGGGATCTCCTTCCTGGAAGATCACTGTGGACAGAGTGACCCTAACAGGACAGTCCTTTACGAAGGCTGGAGCCAGGAGTGAGGAACTTGCAGCTCTGTTCCACAGCCTGAAGTTGTTAGTGCAGATCTTGTCCGTGCTGTTCCAGCCGCACTCAGACCGGCAGCTCCCGCACCGCCGTGTCCGCTGGCTCCGGCCGCTCCCCTCCCGGCGGGACCGGAGCAGGGTCCGTGTGCCGGGCAGGGCCCGCAGCCCCGCTCCCGGCGGGACTGGAGCTCTCCCGTTCCCGGAGCAGGGTCCGTGTGCCGGGCAGGGCCCGCAGCCCCGCTCCCGGCGGGACTGGAGCTCTCCCGTTCCCGGAGCAGGGTCCGTGTGCCGGGCAGGGCCCGCAGCCTCGCTCCCGGCGGGACTGGAGCTCTCCCGTTCCCGGAGCAGGGTCCGTGTGCCGGGCCTGTGGCTGGAGCCGTCCCCGTCAGTCGGCGGGGCAGAGTCCCAGGCGCTTGCGGATGAAGGCGGCGATGAGGCGCTGCGGCCGCTGCTGGTACTCCCACAGCACCTGGTGCGGTGCCCGGATCTGGTCTCCCTCCAGGCGGTCCAGGAGCGCCACGCACACCACGGCGGCTGCAGGAGCAGGGAGCGCGGTCACCCGGCGGAGCGGGCCCTCATGGCCCTCCTGCCCGACCCTCAGGGCCCTCAGGGCCGGAGCCGGGCACCGCGGCTCCCTGCCCCGGGCTCTGCCCCGCAAAGCCTCAGGCGGCTGTGCCAGCACGGCCAGGAGAGGCGTGAGGGGAGCGAGCTGTGGGTTTGTCCAGCACGCACTCAGGTCCTCCAATGCACGCTTGGGGTTTATTGAGCTATGAAATTTGCTTTAGCGTCCTTTTCTAGATAAAATCATTAAAGATGTGCGTTTGGCCTTCTGGCACCGAACAGGACCCTCACAGGGGGTTAAGCCCATCTGTGGGTGGAGGTGGAAGCGACAGCACTCACCTTTGAGGCCACACAGTCCACACAGGGCAGCGAATGCCGTGGACTCCATCTCAATATTCCTCACGCCGGCATCATAAGCCCTCCTTAAGTACTCCAACTTTTTTTCACTGGAAAAAGAGCATAATGCACCATCTAATCTCCCCTGACCTGGAAAGGAAGCAGAGAACTCTCACTGTTGGCCTTGCATGGGGTCTTGGGGCACAGGGTGCAAGTGTAAATGGGAAATCCAGCAGTGCCCACATTCTGTCTGAGGCCCACAGAGTTTTCCTGTGAGCAGTTGTTAATCTGTATTCCCCTCAGTGTTAAAGCCAGTGCGATGTGTCTCTGAGAGAATGACTCAGGTTTCCACACTGGTAAAGGATGGATTCAGCCCACAGGTGAGAGGTACCAGAGCATGCTGTGCTCTGTGGCCATTGCTGCATATCAGCTGTGACTGTCTGCCAGGTTAAATCCCAAAAATGCCAGCTGACTGTAGAAGAGGTACAATGGGAACACTAAGGAGAGGAAACCCCTATAATGTGGACTTGATTTTTCTGCCAGGGCTGCTGTGGAGGCTGGAGCTGCTTGCAGAGGCATTCCTGGTGTGGGCAGCAGCAGCACTGGTTGGGGAGCTGGTCCCAGGGCACTGGTGCTCCCCTGCTGCAGCTCCAGGTACCACTGCTCTCTGCACTAACACTGTTCAGTTTGTATCATGTTTTTATACCTGACCCTCTCCTCTAAGCCCTCCAGGAGCTCTGGCTGTCCTGCTGTGTGCTCAGACCTCCTCTTCTTGCAGTGTCTAAAGGCCCTGGGGCAAGCAAATGCTCACCTGTGGCTGGGCCAGCCTGGGACCACCCTGCAGTTTACTGCTGCTCCTACTTTAATCCTCTCAAATGGCTTTTTGTTTAAATAAAATATGGGCTTGAGCAATACACAGATGGCTGCATCTGCAAGCAGATCTAAAGGTTTATAAATAGTGCTCAGATTATTAAGTCTTCATTTATTATGTTTCGTCTACCCTGCAATCAGCATTTACTTTTGCAAAGGAAACGGTTCTAAAGTAACCAAAGTTTGTTTATGGGAATCTCACAGGCAACCTAATGTTTTTGTAGTGTTTGTAGTTCTGAAGTGACAATCTTGGTGTAGGGGAACAGCTTGGTGGCAAACTCAGCAAGGTGCAAAGAGAGTTACTGTGTGTTCTGAGGGTGCCCCCTGCCCTGCCCAGGCCCCCCAGCACTACGTGGGTCTCTGCCTGAGCCCTCCTGGGGCCTGGGCTCCCTGCATAGCTTTGTCCATGGAAGAGTGGAAAGACTTGGCACGGCATGTGGTGATGTGGTGAGGCAGGACAGGCAGAGCTGGTGTTACCTTCGTAGAAGTCATAGGTGCACATGGTGTGGCCAATGAGTGTGGGGAAATCGGGAATGTCCCTGCTGCAGGCCAGCAGCTCCTCTGCAAGGTCCTTGTCCAGCTGGGTGCTCCGCACCACCACATCACCCAGCACCACCTGCTCAAAACGTGGCTGGAAGGAGGAGTCCACGGCCGTGTCGGTGATCACAACAGAGCCAGCCTCGATCCCTGTGGAAATGGAAGCTGAGGCTGCCAGAGCTCATAACACTGTGTCCTGCTGCCAAACTTCAGCACAGCAGGAAAGTCTCAATAGATCTATGTGTGTAGGCAGGGCTCTTCTTTTCAGTGAGTAAAGAAGATGTCAGAGAATAATTGAAATTCATGAAGTACAGATGTACAAGTAAAATGTACAGAATCAGCACAAGATAAGTGATTGTGAGAATGTGCTGAGTGACAGGAGTTAACTGCACTGGCTTGCAGAGATCGTGTACCCCCTACCAGCTTGTGCAGGCATGGGCAGCACCACTGCCTCAGCCAGGGGACAGGGATTCATCTGGGTCACCAGTAATGCATGTTTTCTGTTTAGAAAGTGACACATGGCTGTAGTGGAATCGAGGCTTTTGTACACTTTGAGAATGTGCACTCTGCCAAGCCAGTCGCTACAGGTTTTCTGGGTTTAACCCAAAAGAAAATACCATGCTTGATACTTAGAGATCTGACAAAATGCTAAAGCTCAGAACTGCATGACCTACTGCTGAGAGTTCTTTTTAATAATAGCTGTTTTGCTCTGAAGAAAGACCGTGAATCGCTTACCTAAGCCCCCAGAAGTACCGATGCGTATAATAGTAACGTCCCGGCATCTTGCATGGTGCAGCAGTTTGATCAGCTCATGAAGCATAATGGAAATGGAAGGGATGCCCATTCCATGCTGTTGGAAGGAGAGAAAAGAGAAACCTCAGTCCCCATGAGGCTGTGGCAGGTGACAGGTACATAACTACAATGAGCTCAGGGTTATGCTGTGGCCTCTTCTGCTGATGATGCCAACAGCAATTTTTTTGAGGGGGAAGAGACATCTTGTGGTGTTTTTAGTCTGTCTGGGTGAGGTGACTAACCTCTTCTCCTTCCCTGGATGCTTTAAAGGCTCTTCAAGTCAGTAGAGCTGGTGTTCATCCCTGGGGACCCTGTGTAGGCACATAGATGGTGCCTGTCCTTCAAGGAAGGTCCACAAATACCTCCCAAAATCTGAATGCTCCAAGTCCTCCCCTGTGCATTGCCAATCCTCACACCTGCTGGCTTGCACTTTGTTGTGTCCTGCCTGTGCTCTGGGAGTGATGAATTTCAGTATGGACAACCTGAGCCTTCCCTTCTCTGTGTGCCTTCTGAATGCCCCTCTCTGTGTGCCTTTTCCAGCCTGTCCTCACCCCACACTCGAGCGTCTCTGCTACATTGCTGCACACAAAGGACAACAGAAAGGTTTGTGTCCCTTGGAGAGGACAGGCTTCAGGGTCAGGAGTTTGCTGTGTGCCTTGCAGGCTGCCTGTCCCTCTTCCTGGCTCACATTCCCTGCCCTCCTGCCCTTCTGTCCCCAGCACCTGCCTGGCTACCAGCTCCCCACTGCTGGCACTACCTTGTCCCCATCCTCCATGGACAGTGCTGCCCCACTCCTGTCTCTGCTGCTGCTCCCCAGGGCTGGCAGATGTTCTGCAGGCCTGGAGCTGCTGGGGCTTCTGCATCTGCCCAGTGCTCCCTTGTTTGGTGTTCTGTCTTCTGCTCCATTGCCAGACCAACATCCTTTTCTTAGCTTAACTTTTAACTACAAAAAGTGTTTGGTGCTGTGGAATTTGGTTATTCCTCTTGAAAATGCCTCACATTTTTTTTGTTTTGCTATCATCAAAAACCAGGAGGAGGCACGTATGGAAGCTCCATTGATTAAGGTACACAGACAGTTTTTTGTGTTGCTTTGTCTCCTTTCTCTTGGCTGTGAGACCAACGTTCTGTTAGCCTTGTATCATGTTTTAAATATGAAACCTTTTTGCATGTTGTTATTCTGGAACACCAGCCTGGCTTATTCACCAATGCCTAAAAAATTTATTCACATTGTAAATATTCAGAGCTGGAATCTGTATTCCTGCCCCTGTATGTTTGAGCTCAGTTGTGTTTCTAAGCAACTTGCAGCAATGTGATGTTGGCAGCTGCTCTGTGTGATGCTTCTCGGGGTGGCCATGTGCTCTGCCCCGTGTCCCCTTCTGCAGTGGCCAAAGCTGGTGCATGGCCACAAGCTCTGTGAGGATTTGCTTCTGGCCATGTCACTGCTGCTGCCAGGCTGGGGAACAGCAAATCTTGTGGTGGTTCTCTCCCTTGGATTCTCTCAGATTGATTCCCTCAGGCTTGATTCCCTTGGGCAGGATTGGTTTGGTTTTGTCAGAGGTACAAAACATGAGCTCTGTTGTGTGAGTGATTCCATCTCCTGTGAATCACATTTCTGACTAATTTTGTGCCTGAAGAAACGGCATCAGGACCAAGCCTTTGGGTGTGAGTGCTCCCCAGCACAGCCTGTGTTTGTTTTTCCCTTTGCTCAGTGCCAAAAATCCTGCTCTAAAAGAATTGTGGTTAATAAGGCCAGGTTTTTCTGTTAGAGCTTGTATCAATGTAATACTGCCAGCCACGTTTCATAGTTGATGTGTGGTGAGAAGTGGTTTTGCCTCCCAAACTGAGCTGAGCAGAACATGTGCACGTCTGTTGTTAATGCAGCACTTTCCAAACGGAGAGCGCAGGTGCCGGGGAATGCTCTTCAGACAGAAGCAGCTTTGCCACGGCTGACAGGTTGCACTGGTGGTGGTGGCTGAACAGTGAAAAGAGGAGAAAGCTCTGCTCTGCTGTGGGTGGCACGTGAGGGACAGGTCGTGCCACAGACCGTGCCCTGTGCGGCTGCAGGACCGTGCCAGCAGCAGCCCCGTGAGCGCGGTGCGGGACTCACGCTGATGGAGAGCACGGGCCCTGCCCGGTACATGGCGTAGCGGTCCGAGCCCGCGCAGATGTCAGACACGTCCTCCCCGCTGCCCGCCAGGCCCAGCTCCCGCTGCATGAACTGCGCAAACGCCCGCATCCTGTTGGGGCTGCCACCCACGCACACAAACTGCAAACAAACAATCGGTGTTGGTGTTAGCTAGAGCAAGGACCCCCAGCCAGCTGGAATATAAAATATCTGTGTGCTGGTACACAGCTAGAGCAAGGACCCCCAGCCAGCTGAATATAAAATATCACTGTGTTGGCATTAGCTAGAGCAGGTACCACCAGTCAGCCTGAGTGTGCTGGTGGTGGCTGTGCCAGGCACATCTTCCCAGAGAAAGCAGTGGGATGCCATTCCTCACCATCAGTCAAGGGACATTGGAACGACTGAGGGTCACCAAACCAAGAGTTAACATGAAACTCAGGCTGTCACTCTGGCAGGGTGGTGACTGCCCTGGGTCTGGGCAGCCATACAGCTGCACATACTTGGGTATCAGTCCTAGGCAAGAAAACCTAGAATGATTCAGCAAAATAGAGCTGGTAGTATCACCACTGATAGCAAAGCAAACTCAGATGTTGGAGGAATTCATTGGTTAATTTATTCTATGGACAGTGCTGACTGCAATTAGTGAGCACTGCTGATGGCACAGAGGCCCTAAAGTCAGGGAGTAAAAAGGACAAATTTTACATATTAAGGGAAAATATGCTCACTGAAGGTGGAGGAGGATGAGTGTGCAGCTGCCAGGGCAGGGCTGCTGTCCTGCTGCCAGGGTGCAGGGCAGCAGGAGCCCATGCTGTGCTGTGCCAGGCTGCTCCAGCCCTGGGCACCGAGGCTCTTCCCCTGAACTACTATGGAAAGTCTGGCTTGAAATGAAAGAGGATGCCATCATGACAAGTCAGTTTTAACAGTAGGTCTCAACCAAAAATGATATGACATCCTCCTTCCCTTATCTCCAGTAGATGATGATCAAAAGGCTTTGGAAAAATGCCTCCTCTCTCTGTCCTCCAACATGGGGACAATATAAAATCTGGTTTTACAGAACTACAGATTTTTTAAAGGATAATTTTCTGTTGTGATTTCTACCCCAAATAAACAAGGACAGACAACCTCCTTGCCCAGGCTGCTTTGGCTGCTGAGTCCCTCAGCTGAGCAGCCAGACCCCACCCCACAGCAGCTTTGGCAGCAGCAGGGCCCCGGCATGGGCTGGTAGCAGCATGGGATGCACAGCTGGAGAGCCTGTGCAGGGGGGAGCTGCTGCCTCGCTTTTGGGCCTGCTCTTTACCTTTATGTCCCCAAACATTGCTGGCAGGTTGTGTGTCTTTGTTCCCAAGTCCAAATGGTACAAGACATCCTCCTCCATCAAGTCCAGGTGTGGGTTTTTAACACGGACAAGCCCACTCCTGCAGGGAGATAAAGAAGAGATGGGGTGAGGCACCAGGCAGTGCCTGCAGGGAGGGGAACAGGCAGAAGTGGGGCACAGGGCAGCCTGGAAGCTTCACAAGGGTACACACAGCCCTGGTGTCTGACAGGGGATGGGACAGGGACAAGCCAGCTGTGTGTGGTGCTTGGACCAGCTGTCTTTCTCCTCCAGGTAACCTCTTTGACACATCTGTTATTTTATCTATGCATTTGGTAAAAAGTATGTCTCTGCATATATCAATTTTGTCAAAGGCAACCTTAGCTCTTTCCTTCATAGGGTTTTACCAGCAATGTCCAGGGGTGATATACTGTGCTATTTTCTATGTGACAGTTTATTAAGCTCTTAGCAAATCAAGATTTCACACTTGTCCCGAATAACTGCCTGGCAGGGTGAGTGCAGACCCTGCAGGCAGCCAGAGGCCAGCTCATTGTCCCTCTCCACCTACTGTAAGAGATGGGAACAAACTAACAACGCAGGTTAGTTTTATAAATGAGACTGAAATGAAACCCAGAGAACATTTTTCTTCTCTTATTAGAGCAAATTCAGATATTCCCCTGTTACTCACCCTGAGTAACCTGTTGTTTCTGTCATAGCGGCTGGGCCAGAGTCAGCTGAAAGCAGCACCCTGGCAGAAAGGTAAGGAACACACTGCCTGTGTCCTCAGCTGCCCAGGTTTAGAGCTCAGAAAAGGTTTCAAGGGGCTCTGCAGGGGGTTAAATACCTCCTGTGCCTTGCACAGCTCCCAAGGTCAACAGTGGCCAGTCCTGTCCCCCTACTCAGTGTGTTCCCTTAGGTGACAAGGTTCCTCCTTGGCTGGCACGGTTCCTCCCACGTTGGCTTTTGGGGCAGGTGCGTCACCAATAACCTTGACTGGTGGCCCTAGAGCCAGGGCTGGTGCCCTGCTGGCCCTCTGGCCCGTGGCCTTGTGCTCTGTGGCCGCTGGGGTGGGCACTGGGCACGTGGCTGCACATGTGCACCCTTGGGAGATGGTTTGTCTGAGCTGGGTGTTGCTGTGCTCCCACCCTAGGCTGTGTTTCCTTGGCCCTGGGGCCTGAAGGGCACTGACAGCCTGGCCACTGCTGCTCGCCTGGACACTTCTGCTGCCTGAACCATTCTCTGGCCCCAGCAGGTGCAAATCCAAAACGTCCCTGCATTTGTCTGGGGTGCGTAGAAACGGAGTTTGGGCTGTAGCCAACCTCCAGCCCTCCTCTGAACAGCTCCTGGACCACCAGCCTGGCCTGGGGTGGCTGATTTCACTCTCAGCAATGCCCAGACAGCACAGCTGGCTCTCATGGTCTCAGCTCAGGAGCCTGTCAGAACAGTGTGCAGCATGCCAGGGCAGCCTGAGTGTTTGTGGGGCTGTGGGATGAGTGAGTGATGCTCCTGCAGGAGCAGGAGGAGGCTGGAGATACTGCTCCTGCTTCCTGTCCCAGCAACAGGAGGCACTGCCCTGCAAGATATTCTAGGCAGCTACTGGAGAGGCAGAATGTGGCATTTGCTGTTGGCCTCTGGGAATTGTCAATGGAAGCTCTGATAGTTAGAAAAGTGCTAGGTAATTAATTACTGGGTGAAAGCACATTGTGTTGGGCTCTCTTACACCCTGCATTCAGGCAGTGATGTGGTCCTGCTTTCCTAATGGGGAGAGACAGAAATTGTTGTAACTGAGGTAGCCTTTCCCTGAGCAAATGCTCTTTTTGTTACCAAT
The DNA here is from genome assembly GCA_013400435.1 of Pycnonotus jocosus. Classification (NCBI taxonomy): domain Eukaryota; kingdom Metazoa; phylum Chordata; class Aves; order Passeriformes; family Pycnonotidae; genus Pycnonotus; species Pycnonotus jocosus. The sequence continues at coordinate 78,007 of VWYP01026232.1, read as the reverse complement.
CCAAACCCTTTAAATTGCAAAACCCTGCATCAAAATAGGCAAACATTGCAAGCCAGTGGCCTGGGAACATGTAAATTGGGTACCTTGCCTAAGATAGCTCTGAGAAGGGGAAGGAGCAGAGCTCTCAGGGATATTTCAGGCTTGCTGGAGTCATACCAAAGACAGGCTGGAAGGATTTCTCTGCTCTGATGAAGTTCTCCCTCCCTGGATGCTGTTCACATATGCCTGCCAAAAATGACTTATTACTGATGCTCCACAGCACTCCTGAAGAATAAGGATCTGGAGACTCTTTTGCCTTTCAGAAAGCACCAGATTTCTGTGAGGGGCACAGAAAAAGTTTCCTTGGGGTTGCAGACACCTTCTGCCTGCTGAAGTCACTTGGCGCAGTTGCTGTGGTTTCAGGCACACAGTGATTGCTCTGTGGACTCCATGCAGGGCTGCCAGTTGTATCCAATGAGAGTTCTCTGATCCGGGGAGCAGAAGGTTTGCTGCTGTTTGCCAGAGGTGGCTGGGAATGCTCTGGGGGAGGTGAGATCAGGCTGAGCCTTCCTGTGGATTTTCCTCCTTCTTTGGTCTTGTTTGGTGGAGGAACATGAGGTCCTGGCCCTGCACCCACCTCCAGCACGGCTGGGCAGGGCTTTCATCAGGGAGCAAGGGCTCAGCAGAATGGTGGATGGATGGGTGGACAGATGGACAGACAGCTGGACGCCTGAGTGGCACTGTGACAGGGCATGAGAGCTCCCACAGGCTGCCTGGGCTGGTAAAGGCAGTGCTTTGGTGTCTCCCCTTTCTCTGCCTGCCTTCCATGGCACAGAATTTCTGGGCACGCCTGGAAGGGTCCACACCTGCACAGTCCAAACCATCCCACGATAAAACAATTTTCCTGAGCACATGGACAATTCCTTAAATATTTTCTTATGAAAAATAATGTACCATCGCAGCCAGCTGGGACATCCCAGCCTGGTGGTCAGCAAAGCCTCTGCCCTGCTGCAGCCTCTGCCCCTGGTGTTCTCAGTCCCAGGCAGGGACCTCCCCTGTGCTGGCAAAAGGGGCAAGATTTTGGAGGGTGGCCCTGCTGAGTGAGCAGGGACAGAGTCCCCTGGAGCCACAGCTCTATTTGGAATGTCAGGCTGACAACTGGTGGGCAAGCAATGTTCCTGTGGTGTTTGTCCCTGCTGTGCCCAGTGTAAAAGGAACCACTGTGTTCTGTTTAAGTAAACACGATTGCACCAAGGGAAACAAGTGGATTGTGCTTTTGGCTTCCCAGAAGTGACAGTGAAGAGAAGGGACAGCAGCCACCACCATGGCCATAGCAAAGCCTCTGCCCTGCTGGCTCAGGTCAGCTCCCTGCCTGGCCAATATGAGAAGTTCCTCACCTTTGGGTCCTTCATCCGTGATTATTTTTTGCATGGTTGTTGTTCTTTGGGATGGCTTTCAGTAAATCCCAAACGGAGGTGTGGCTATTCTTTTCCTACCTCTCCTGCTTGCCATGGCAGAGGCTGCAGAATGGAACGGAATAGAATAACAGGAATCAAATTGAATTGGATAATGGGCTAGGATAGGATAAAATACTGAAATAAAATGGTTTCAGTTGAAAGGGACCTGCAGTGCTGATCTAGCCCGGCTGCCTGCCTGTTTCTCTTCCTCGAGGCAGCGTGGGGAGGTGGGGATGGTGAGAAGCAAAGAGCACTGCCCCAAGTGAGTGTTTGTTTGTGCCTGATTCAGAGCTAAATCCATCCTCTCCAAGTGCCAGGCAGTGGAGCTGTTACCATATGTGCTAGAGGATGACAAATAAAGCATGATGAAGTATACGGCAGAGTAACATATGGCAGGGTAGACAGGCTCTCGGCAAGGGAAGAGCTGGGCAGAGCCAGCGCTCCCGCGCCCATCCGACACCTCTCGTCATGTTAAATGCTATTTTAGAACAGACAGCGCTGGCAGCCTGTGCGCGGCAGGGAGCTCGCACCGCCGGCTCCTGCCAGGGCTCTGCAGCCTTGCTCCTGCCCCACTCGGCTCGGCCCTGCCTTCCCTCCCTCGGTGCTGCTGCTGCTGCCGCTCCCTGGAGCTGCTGATGGAGGCGATGTTCCCGCAGCCCGGAGCTCAGCCCTGCCTGCGGGTCGGGCTGGGCAGAGGGGCAGCTGGTGCCCGTGGCAGCACCGAGCTCCTCCAGCACCACCCCGGCAGGGCATGTCAGCCTGTGCTCAGCCTCCTGGTTCTGCTTCAACAGCACCGAGCTGATGAACACGCACAGTCCGAGGGATGCCTTGTGCATTCCTCTAGCGATGGTTCCTGGCAGGCGGCGCGAGGGAGCAGCAGAAGCACCGGGGAATGTTTTACCTGACAGGAGGAAGGCCAGGTGCCAGCAGCACAAAGATTTCCTGCTCCCCTTACCCGCCCTGTGCTGCCAAGCCAGAAAAGAGAACAGGCAGCAAAATGTGGATTTTTATCAGCTGTTTGCTCTGGCTCCATGTTTTGCCTTGTTTATTATTGGTATAAAGCTCTTGGCATTGGGAGCAGACAGTAAAACACTCTCCAGAGGAACCAGGCTCCACAAACCCTCGGGGCACTCGAGTAACTGCAGCTTGTCAGGACATGTTTCCCCTGAGGGGAAGCACTACAGCAAAGCCATTTATTTCAGGCAGAAATCAGCTGCCTGACCTGTGCGGCTATTCAGGATTAATTCAGGAGCTGCTGCTCTGCCAGTCCCGTGTCGCTCCACAGGAGGGGCTGCAGTGCTGCCGCTCCACTGCAGAAATGCACCTTAGAGTTGTGGACAAGCCACTTTTCCCACCATTCCCTCTCTGCAGCCTCGCCCATGGCAGGTGGGATTCACCCTGGGAACAGGCAGGGATTTGCCTGCCCTGCCCCAGAGCCGTGCCCACGCTCTGGGCATCCTGCTCCGCTGGGCTGCCCGAGAGGTGAGGACACCAGAGTGGTACCATGTCTGCCCTCGCAGGTTCAAGGACCACCAGGTTGGCCCCACACATGCCTTGGGAAAAGGGCTGTGCTTGGGTTTTAACCCAGTTTCTGGTTGGGGTTGGTGCTGGTTTGCTGCAGGAGCAGGGCTCCTGTCCTGGCTCTGCCTGGCTCCACATGAATTGCTGCTGCCCATCCTGGACAGACTCCTTCCCTGGCCCCACATGGATCCACTGCAGCAGGAAATGTTGCTTCTGGCATCTTGCTTCTCCCAAAGCTGAGTTCCTTTTGTGCCTCCAGGCAGGATGAAATTGAAGTGAGAAGGAAGATGAACAGTGGGGCAGTTTGGCAACAGGGGCTTCTCATCTGGTCTGGGTTCCTCCTTGCCTTCCTCCATGCTGCCTTTTGTTCCCTTCACACTGCAGGGGTGGGTGAGCTGCTCCAACCCTTCCCACCCCACAGGGACAGTGAGCTATTGCCTGCTGGGAGTACCCACAGAGGTTTGTGTAAATGCCCAGCCTGCTGACACAGAGCAGGGATGTGGCTCCAGAGATGGGCTGTGCTGGGAGCAGACACAGAATTGGCAGTGGAACCTGCAAGTGAGCCCCTCTCTGCTTGCTCCCTTCCTGCTCAGTGCTTCTCTGCTCTCCAAGCTTCGAATCCAGAGGGTGTCTGGGGTATTTTTTCTCTTTTTCTTTTCTTTTTCTTACATGGGTATTTTTATCTTTTTGTCTTTCTCTCTCTGGGCTTGTGGGTGCGTGTTGCAGCCACTGGTGCCTGTGGGTGCAGGCAGGAGGGAGGGCTGGGAGGAGATTTCGGCCACAATAAGGCAAATGATGCAAGGCCTGAGCACAGTTCATAAAGCCATGCTACTTGTCAAGCCCAATCATGTCTCAGAAACAGGACAAGGAACAAATTTCCATCAGGAAACGTGTGGGGCTTGGGTGTCTGAGCCCCATCCCCAAAGCTGGCCTCCTGCCTGTGTGCCCCACACTGATGGAGTGCCCACAGCTGGAGCAGGGCTGGAGTGTGGCATGAGGTGGTCCTGGAAGTGTGGTGGTCTTGGTGGTAGCTGCTGCATCACCTCATGTGCTGGATTTGTCAGGATCTGAGCTCACTGAGCACGGCTGTTCAGACACGTTCCTGCGCTCCGTGGGGAATTAGGGGCTTCCCTGCAAGGGTAGACTTACAGTGGCCCCCACTACTCCAAAATGAAGCATCCAGACCCTACTTTATACAACTTTATTGAGCTGGAAACAGCTGAAGGGAATAAACACTGGTTCCAGAGGAGGCACTTAGTTCTTCTTAGTTCTAGCTGGCTCTGCAGTGCCCTGTGGAGATACATGGAAGACCCCAGCAAAAGCATCCCTGCATTTCCTCCCTCTTTCCTGCACCCAGGTAAACCAAACAGGCTTGAAGTCTGTGGTTTTTTCCTTTTTCAAACAATTCCTTTCCTTTCCCTGTGTTTATAATATTCTCTGTCCCCATGTTCTTTATCCTTCTCCTCCAGGAAGGCTGGGGAGGGAGAGTTTGTCCTACAGCCCTCCCTGACTTGCTGTCCCACTCCACCAACCTGGGAGCCTGAGCCCCCAGGCCCTGTGCCAGCACTGGGCAGGCACAGACCATGGGGCTGGAGACAGGTGGGAGAAGCATGATAGGGGTTAAAAATAATCATATGAAAATCAAAGTGGTCTCTGACAGCCTTCAAGACAGATCCCTGCCTTTCCCTGAAACTCTGAGGACCAAGGACCTTAATGCAAGTAAGGTACCTGGCACCTCCCTGCTTCCCCGAAGTTTTTAAGGTCTAAAACCACTGTGCTCAGGTGTGCACCCCCTGGGCAGGGCTGGGTGGGTGGCACTGCTGGCTGTGCTGCCAGAGGAGATGCTCAGCAGGAGCAGCTCTGAGCTGCTGATGCTCAGCAGGAGCAACCCTTGCTGGGCTGAGAGCTCCTGTGGGTGCCCAGGGGCTCTGTGCAGGTACCCAGGGCACAGCGGGGCAGCACAGCCCAGCTCCTTCCTTAGCCTGTCAGTGGTGGAACTGTCTCACTGCCTGATGCCAGAGCTGTTTGAGCTATGCTGCATTTCTAACATGCAATAACACTGTGCATTTTCCTGGTATGGAAAGGTCAGGATCAGAGGCAGAGCCTGGCAGTGGAAGACAGGCTTCTCCAGCATCCTGCATGGGAATGCAAAAGCACTTCATGTGTCAGCAGTGCTTGCACTGCTCTGCAGAGTGTATGAAGATATTCTAGAATCCCTTAAGTGTGATGGAAATTATGGGCACAGAGCATTAATCTCTGTCAGATAAAGCACAGGGCAGCTCTGGAGCTCATGAACCTCTGCCCAGCTGCAGTAGGATGTGCAGTGTGGCACAGAGGGGTGGGCAGGGATCCCCTTCAGATCCCGGGTCCCTCCTGAAGCCGGGCGGCCCCGAGTGGATGTCCGTGTGTCCCGGGCACGTGGAGTGGAGGCAGCTGCTGTCACCTCGTCCTTCCTGCCCTTTCCCTGCTGCCCAGCCCCAGCGCTGACTGTGGCAGCAATTCCTGTGGTGCCTGACTGAGTGTCCGGGAAAAGAGACGGCTAACGAGGGAATTAATGACGGATTCTGCATCCTGTTTACCAGGAGTTCATTTTCAGAGAATATTTCCAGGCGCCTTTCAGCATCCCCGGCTCGAGCCTGGAAGGAAGGAGACAGGTGCCACCTTGCGTGGAAACGTTTCTCCCTGCAGCGGGCACAGACAGAAAATTCCTTTCCCCCTTTTCTTTTCGGTGGCGTCATTGCAAACTCCTCCCAGAGGCAGAGCACAGCCAGCCCTGGCACAGCCCCTGCCAGCTGTTAAAAAGCGCCCAGCAGCACCGAGCCCTCCCAGAGGAGGTGCCGGAGGACGCAGCTCGCTCAGTTACAGGGACGGAAACACCAAGGAACAGGGAGGGGGTGCCGGGGCTGAGAGGCTGGACACGACCTGGAAACTGCGCTGGCAGCCCAGAGACCCTCCCCATGTGCGGTGATCCCAGCGTGGGCAGCAGGGCAGGGGGGATTCTGCTCCTCTGTCCCTGTGCTCAGGTGAGAGCCCACCTGCAGAGCTGCCCCAGCTCTGGGGTCAGCACAGGAGGGACCTGGAGCTGCTGGAGAGAGCCCAGAGGAGGGCACGGAGCTGCTCCAGGGCTGGAGACAGGCTGGGAGAGTTGGGGGGCTCACCTGGAGAAGGGAAGGGCCAGGGAGAGCTCAGAGCCCCTTGCAGGGCCCAAAGGGGATTCAAGAGAGCCGAGGACAAACTCTTTAGCAGAGTCTGTTGTGATAGGACAAGGTCTAAACTAAAAGAGGAGAGATGTAGATTAGAGATTAGGAGGAAGTTCTTGGCTGTGGTGGTGAGGACCTGGCACAGGTTGCCCAGAGAAGCTGTGGCTGCCCATCCCTGGAAGTGTTTACACAGCATTTTGTCCCTGCTTCCCATGCCCTCACCCAGCCCTCCTCGTGTTCTGGAGCTGAGCAGTGGCAGCAGCACCCTGCTCTGTGCCACACCACATTCCAGTCATAGTTTATGCCACAGGAGAACCGTGCTCCCAGAAAGAACCTGCAGGTGAGCAGCCAGCTGGATCCTGCTGGCCTCACCAGGGAGAAGGACACAAGCCAGGCTGTACCCTCAGCCATGCCAGTCACCGAAGAGCTGAAGAAATCTGGGCCCTCCCAAAGTGATTTATTTAAACAGCATTTCATGGCACACACTGGCTCTGCTGGGCTGTCTGCCCTCTGATACACTGCTGGGTTATTTCTGTCACCTCCAGTATTCACAGATATTCTCCCTCTGTCCCTTTCCAGCTGTCCAGAAGCATCACAGGGAGTAGTCTTTAGTTCCTTGTCCTGAGTCAGATGATGAATTACTTGTCTTCCCCTGTCCAGCCTCTTAATCAGCTGTTGGAGAGGAAAATAAACTTGATGCCTGGCTTTAGGAGAACAAAATGATGAGAACTGTCCTCACTGTGGCTGCAGCTCCCTCAGCCTGTCCTCGCTCTCGGCTGCTCAGGCCCTGTCCCTTGCTGCTCTGAGCCCACTCCCTGTGCTATGGAGACACCAGTCCTGGTCTCTGCTGGAGGGTGTCCAGCTGAGACCAGCATCTCCTCTCCCTCCTGGGTCTGCAGGCCACTCCTTTCCCTGTCTCTGCTCTCAGGATAGAAGAGCATGTGTCAAGGCTGCTCCAAAGTACTCCATATGGTTTTCCAGTTCAGAACCTGGCCACCATCTATCTCCAAGCAGAAGCAGCTGTAGAGGAACATCCAAACGCATGCCTTGGCACAGGTGGGGCTGAATCCAGCACCTCGAACCGCCCTCGAGCTGCTGCCTGTGCCTGGAGTCACGGCAGGCTGGTGACCGAGCCCTGTCCTTGTCCTCTTTCCTTCTCTCCTCTGCCACATGGACCAGTGCGACAAACGGCGCAGCCCTTGGTGTGCCGGCACTCTGAGTGCAGCCAGCACCGGCAGCTCTCCCGGAGCCCCGGTGGGATGTGCTGGTGCCGGTGCTGGTGTTTGTGCTGGCGCTGGTTCTGCTGCCTGTGCTGGTGTTTGTGCTGGTGTTTGTGCCGGTGCCGGTGTTTTGTGCTGGTGTTTGTGCTGGTGTTTGTGCCGGTGCCAGAGTTGGTGCTGGTGCTGCTGCCTGTGCTGGTGTTTGTGCTGGTGCTAGTGCT
>VWYP01026232.1:11190-62793 GCA_013400435.1 Pycnonotus jocosus | reverse complement strand
CCGGGAGGGTTCGCGGGGGGCGGCGTCCCGGGGGTCCCCGGGTGCGGGCGGGGGGCGGGCAAAGGCCCAGCGGTGCCGCGGTCGGGGGTGCAGCATCGCTGCGGTACCGCGGCGAGGGCAGGGCTGGGGCTTTCCCTTTCTCTGCCTTTTATGAACTTGCGGTGTTTTTGGCCGGGTAGGGTTAATTTCCTTCGGGGGCTGCCGTGGGGCTGCACGGAGCTGCCCGGGTGGGAGGCGCGGTGAGCTCGCCGTGCATATGCTGGCTCTGCCCACGTCGATGCGCCGAAAGTCCGAGGTTTGATGGGGACGGGAAAGTTACAGGCCAAAGTCCCCGGTGCCAGTTCGTGTGCTGGAGGTGCTTCCAAAGCCGCCGGGGCGGGCGGGCAGCGGGTCCTGAGCCCCCCGCGGTCCGCAGCCGGGGCTCCGGGGACGGGGGCACGATGGGGGCTGGCTCTGCAGGACTCCGGCTGGACAGGGAACACGGTCCCGGGGCAGACGGACAGACAGACAGCCGCTCTCAGCCTGGCCAGGTGTGCAGGGCAACCTGCAGGCTCTGAACCCGCATGCTGCCATGTGAGTCTTGTAGGGGGAGCTGCTCAGGCAGTCTTTCCAACTCTTGACTGTAAAAAGTGCTGAAATAACTTGTTTCTAGCAGTGCTTTTACATAAATTGAAACTAAACCACTTTGTTTTCCAGTCATTGAGAGAGCAGTTCACCTTCAGCAGGTTCTCGAAGGGCTGGGGTTCATGTAGGAGGCACCAGTGCCTCAGGATGGTGTGGTGGGAACTTCCAGGTTCTGGACTGAGCTGCAGAGCTGGCACGTTTGTGCAGAACCGCTTTTTAAAATGATACATTGAGCTCTCAGAAGAGAACGGATTCTTTTTCCAAATCTCATATGTTTCTGTGGTCTGCATTGAAGCCCATCTCAGCTTCTCCTTGAAGAAGACTCCTGTGGCTGTAGCAGTTAGCAGTGGGCAATGGCAAGTCTATTTTTAAGCTTTCACTTTTCTTTTGTTTCCTGTAATACGATCTTTGCTATGATCGTTATACTCATCTTCAGAGGGACGGTGCTGACCTGGAATGCAGCAGGCACTTTGCAAATATTCTCCGAGCCCTGTCCTTGAAGGGCTGGAGCTGTTTGAAGAGTGCTGGAGTGCCTTGCAATTGAAATGGAAAAGCTGGAGTCCTGGCTGTGGAGAGCTCTCAAGTGCACGGCTGGGGCCTTTGATGGCCGAAACTTCTTTTTTTTTTTTTTTTAAGGAGGAGGTGTTAGAGATCTGTTTTAAGGGAACAAAAAGTTCCTGTATGCCCTGTGCTCTCCCCAGGAGGTGTTAAGTGTGTGCGGTGGTTTCAGAGGTTTGCCTTCCCTCAGGATTTGTTTGCTGGGATAAGACCTGCATTCCTCTGTTTCAGGGGGTGGGTGTGTGCTCTCCTTGCCCAGTGGCACAGGACCCAGGAGTAGTTCCCAACTGTAATTCTTTGCCTCTTTGTCTCCTCACACTGAATGAGAGGTATGTTTTGTTCTGTCTTCATTTTGGGATAAACTTTAAGGTCTCTTGTTGTCACTTAGTTCACGTCTCAAGCTCCTCAGTTTGTAAATAATCAGCTCTTACAGGCCTAAATCATGGTTAGGACAGAATTATATCAGGTGAGGCTGTTATTTAAATTAAACAACTTGAGGGGAAAAAACCTCATGATGATGTTTCCAGAGGCATTGCCGATGTTCTCTGCCTAAGTTCCACTGCTCAGGAACCGTTGTTAATTGGGTTTTTTATGATTTATTAGGAAATAAATATAGAAAATTACTTAATAAGAAAATATTTTAGTTGCAGAGCTGTTGAGTTTGTTGCCTCATGTTTATACTCTGTAGAGAATAGGATGGCTGTGTTAGTTACTGACAAAATTGGTGAAGATCTGGATAGGTGTGCAGAGGTTCAGCCTCACCCTCCATGGGCACCACTCAAAGTGATTGTGGCCATATTGTGTTTCTGGAGCTTGCAATTCAACATGCTTTGAGACGTGAGAATTTTATTGTATGCCATAGTAACTGAATATTTGATATTCTAGTGATTGTTCACGCTCTTCTCTTAACACGTATGAAGTTGGCTGCATTTTTTCTGCTGAGGTGACCTGCTGAAGATCACCTCTAACACTGAGTAGAAAGATCCTTTCGCAGGAGAATGCAAGTGTGTGGAAGAGCTGAGGTGAAAGGGGAGGGCTAAATATAGCCATTTCCTGCAGAACTTATCTGCTTTTGAGGCTGGCTTTCCAAATGGAACTGGTGTCTTCCAAGCCCTCAGTGAGGGTAGGAAGAGAACATGGGCGGGGGAAAGAACACCCGTGGGGTGTTGAGAGTGGGTTGTGTTTGTGGTTTTTGTTTTTTCCAGCCAGCTGGTACTCTGAAGTCATGCTTAAATTTAATGAAAGCCCGATGCTAAAATAGGATCTAGGGACAGCCGTTGTGAAATAATTAGGCACCCGTTCAGCCCTTCTTGTCCCTGCCAAAGAAAAGCTACTTGAATTCATTTACATTCTTGGTACTGGAACTCTCAAATGGGCATCTTGATACCTGCTCTAGTGCATATAAGCAGGTTAAGAACTTGTCCCTCACCTGTGCAGTGTCAGGAGCTACAGCAGATTGCAGTGGTGGTATTGATTCAGGTGATTGCTGAGTGCCTCTGTGTGTGAGGATTTGTGGTTGTCACAGAGGTGGATGACAGGCTGGCCTCAGCCAGAGTGTGCACATGGATTAGGTACTTTAGGACCCGAGGGTAGTCAAGACACAGAGTTTAAGAGCATATTGGTTACAGAGATATCAGATCCTATCAAAATCCTCAGCTTTTGAGCACTGCAGTGGTCAAGTTCTATGGCCACATGTTGGAGGTGGAGGGCATTTATATCCTGTGCATACCTGTAGGTATCTGTAAAAGTCAGGAATGATGGTGTTTTCTAGCAGATTTGGAAAGCTGAATTCACATGTGTTTGAAAGCTGTTTTGGGATCACAAATTTATAAAATGTTGTTGACTACAAAATGTGTGGAGTTCCATGGAAGTGCTTTCAAGAAATTCCTTTTTTTCCCCACTATATTTCCAGCCAAAAAAATGATTTTAGACTAATGTTTTCAAAAGCATAGAAGTAGAGTCCAATAACAGTAAGTGGTTTTACTGCAGTAGTTTTCTGTGTTACATTGGACCCTGAGTTTGCACATGACCCAGTCTCAGGTGGTGGTAATCCCCTCCTAAATGTGTGATCTTCTGGAATTGTGTGTGTACAGTGCTCACAGCTTCCTATTTCAGAGTGATGTGCATCTGTAGGTTGAGGTTGTTCAGAACACACTCCCAAGTACGAAGATCCACAGAGAATGAACTGCAGTTATAGAGTAGCCTTGAAGCACACCTTTGCCATGAACTGCGTGGGATGCTGTGTTCTGGAGGGAAGGTGAGGAGTGTGCAATAGGTGCACGCTCAGGGCACTCCCGGTGCAGTAAGTGCACAGCTATTCCTTTATGAGGGAGGCAGCAGCCTTGCAGTTCAGAAGTGCCGCTGTTCTCTGCTGGCAGTTCAGATGCTGCCATTCCCCTGGAAGGCCAGAGCTGACCTCATGATTCATCTGCTCCTCAATACTCAGCATCAGGTGCTGGATCAGTCTGCCAGGTAGTGCAGATCCCTCTTTAAGGGCTCTTTTGATGTCTCTTGCCTTGATGCCGTGCCTCACTGTGCTGGCCGTCTTGGTGCTGGCTGTCCCGGTGCTGGCCGTCCCGGTCTCTCTGTGGTGTTCCGGCTGTGCCTGGCACCGTGCTGGGGCCAGGGCTGCTTGGACACTGGGTTCTGCCAGCTCTGCTGAGGATGTGCTTTGCATCCCTTGTGCCTGCAAATTGCTGTGCCAACAGCTCTGAAACACCTCTCAAGCCCCCCAGATCAAGGTCCCTTACCCCAAGGGATGGAGTTCTGTTTGAATACAAAGGCATTTAAGTCCCTAAGCAATTGGGATAATCCATATCCTTCAGCTCCACGGTTTCTTCAAGCTTGGGACCTGTTTTAGTTTTAGAGGACGTTGGCTCAGCCTGGTTTTGCAAGGCTGGGTGAGGTGGTGTGTAAATAAACTGACTCGCTAAGAGGAGAAATGCTTGAAAGGAAATACTATAGAGATCTTAAAGTCACAGTTGGTGTGAGTAAATGGGAGGAGATGATCTTAGGTAATTCCTTATTATGTAAGAAATGGGGAATACCGGGGGTAATCAATTGTCAGCAGGTTTAAAATTAAACCCAGTAGTTTTTGTGTGGTGCCTGTTTAAGCTGTAGAGTGGTTGTGGTGGGATATTCAGGAGACTGATTCTTTTGAGGAACAGTTGGATCTGTTGGTAGCCCTGTGGGGCGCCAGTAATCGCAGTGATTCAGATGCAGTTCTGGACTTGGGAATTTACCTCCGACTGGGAGATGTGGGGCTGGAGGCAGAGGAGGATGGAAGAATGACCCTTTTCCACTGTGTCCTTACGCTTTTTCCTGAGCATCTGCTCCTGGCCTCTTCTGGAGTCAGGTTATTACTGGTTGGGGGTATTACTGGTGTTGTTGGCTGTTCCCCCCTTTGGTGTGCAGAGGCAGTTCAGTGGTTCTCACCTCAGAAGTCCTGTTGTCACTGCATCTCCCCTTCTGAACCTGGAGGGTCAGAGCAAGTCACTGTTCCCTGCCTATGATGCTACTGGAAAGATGCTTTTGAAAGTGTCTGGAGCTTACTGTAGAGTAACTCCAGCCTGCTTTAGGGAAAGGAAGGTTCTGGCTTTGTTAAGAAAAGCTTATTAAACCAAGACCTCCAGTTTGGTAATTGTCCAAGGCTGCCTTTGGAGTCATTTGTGTTGTCTGAAATAACCAAGATGGAGATAGAAGATTGTGAAGGGGAACACTGAAAGCTGTTATCTGGGCCTTTTTACAGAAGATGTGTTGCTACAACACTTAACCTTCTGTCCTGAGTGCCTGGAATGTTCCTCCTCAGCATGCTGAAGCTGGTCATCCTGTTGAATGCAGACTGGTAGGAAGACTTGTTCCTTGTCTCACAGAGCAGTTGTGGTGAGCTGTGCTCGCTGGAGGTCGGGACTTTCTTGTTCTGACTGCAAACCTTACCTCTGCTAATGAGCTGCAGAAGAGAGGCCAACAAACACCTCTTCTAATTGCAGGTCTGCAGTTTGCCTGGCAAGGATCCTGTGACAGCAGGAGCGGGCTGGCAGCCTGCGCCAGCCGCCTTTGGCTGCGCGGATCGCTTGGAGGCTACAAGTGGCTTCCCTTTGAAGTCCTGGAAGCTGCTGATCTGTGCTTTCAGGAGTCGGTGTGCCTCAGCAGGCCCCTCCAGCCCTCCCCACAATGGCTTGGAGTTCCTGGCTCAGTGGTTTGCCGCACTCGGGGCTGTGGTTGCGCAAACCTTTTCGCCAGCTACTAATGGCAGGGGAGTAAGCAGTCCTGCTTCTCCTTCTCCATGTGCTCTTCTGTCCCCTGTTCTGGCATCTCTGGACATGTGATACACTGGATAAGGCATTCATTTGCTTAAAACTTAGTCTACCTTTGTCAGGTTACTTCTAACTCAGGTTAATTCCCAGGTCTTTTTCTTGTGCTGATGCTAAGGAGGGATTTCTGAGGATGTGGGTGGCTGAGCAAATGCAGAGGACTGTGAGCTGCCTTGGAGTGTTTGTGAAGGCTGGTGCCTTGCTTGAGTTCACCATGGGAGTATTTAGTGTGTCCTGGCCTGGTGGATCTGCTGTGCTCTGCTCCCCAGGGAGAGTTCCTGCAGGTTTCCTTGCTGCTGGCTTGCTCTGGGCTCTGGCCGTGACACCAGGATGTGCTCGGACACACGTTTTTGGTGGCCCCACCTTTGCCTGCCCTCCCTTCTCTGCAGGGTGGTGGCCAGCAGTGGCCAGCCTGTCCCTGAGCTGGCACACAGAGCCAGAGCTGCCCATCAGCTGCCTGCCTGCCCTCCCTTGTCTGCAGGGTGGTGGCCAGCCTGTCCCTGAGCTGCCATGCACAGAGCCAGAGCTGCTCATGCTGCTCAGCCTGCTGGGGCGGGTGATGTCCTGTGCTGTCAGGTGTTGTGGAATGCGAGGTAGAAGAGATGAGAGCAAAATCTCCCTAGGAACAAATGTAAAATTAAACAAAATGCGTGTTTGTATTAGTCAGCCTAAACCAGACTGTGCTATTTAGGGCTCTCCATTGCAATAAACTAGTCTCTTGTATTTGTGTGGGAGGACTGCAACAATTAAAGTCATTTTATGGCTGAATCTTAAAAGTGAAAACAAAATGAAAAGGTCGTGGTTTGGTTGAAGAGAATATTAATTGTATTGTATTATGTTATAATACTCTTATGTTAGAGAAGAGATAGGTGATACACTGCAGGTTGGTTATTGGTAAAAGCCGTGTCCATGCTGCATGTCCATACTACACATAAAAACTCTTCTTGACTTAATAAGGAGTAATATATATATATATTTTAATCCATTAAATTGCGGCCCTTACTGCTGCTGGAGAGTAAACTGCCTGCTGCAGCTGCAGTTGTGGGTAGCAGCCTGCTAAAACATCGACTTTGATGGCATGGGCTGGGCAAATCCCAGGCTGGAGTGATAAACAACGTAGGGAATAAAAGTTTTCAATTCCCCAGAAGTTGCTGAATAGAACTTAAAGACTAACTGGCAAAAAAGATAAAAAGATATAAAAGTATGTGCTTGGGATGATAAATGTGAGTGGAACCAGTGGGGGAAAAAGAGAAAAAAAGGACTATTCCAGCTGATTTTGAGATCAGGAGGATTTGTCAGTGGAGCTTGTGGCAGTCAGTCTTTAGGATTATACTGTGTGCTACTCCTTATTTTCTGTTGTCAGAACAAAAATATATACAACTTGTAGTGCACCAGTCTGAGTGTTAAATTAATGAATTCCTATCTCCTCAGCAGTGGAATTACAGTAAGTTGTGCATTGAAAAAAAGAAGGCTGTTTGTAGCTTGACTTCTAAATACTGGCTCAAATGATAAGAGCATTTGAGATGTACCCTTAGCACATGAAAAAAGTGTTGATCCTTGTGAATTAAAAAAACCCCACAACAGAATGGAGGGGTATGTTTTCTTGGTGATTGTGATTACAATAGAAAAATGAATACTTGGAAAACATAGGAAATTCTTTTCTGGACATGCATTCTTACATACTGAGCATTGATCTAAGTAATTTTTTTTCCACTTGACCTTTATTTTTGGACTGAGTTGCAAAACCTGTCTAGATCCTGAGTCTAAATGAAGTGATGATGATGAAAATTGCCATGCAAGCGCCTTTTTACTCCACCTGTTTTCCTTCTTAGGGGTGACTAGATGTGTATGTGGTGTGGGACCATCTCTGCTTATCTCCTGACTCGGGGCCATCCTCCCTGCCGGTGGTAGCACAGGATCTCACTTTGATGTCTTGTTGCTCTCAGGCAGAGCCCTTTAGCTCAGTTGGGCAGTGCTCTGTGCCCAGAGCAGCTCGCAAACGCCCGTCTGTGAGAGCAGAGGTACGTCTTTGTGGTTGGGATGAAGGTTAAAGCCTTTGAGTCCTGGCTGTCCTCCAGCTTCTTTGCATAATTTGAACCTGTCTCTGTCCAGAAAGAAACATTCAAGTTATTTCAAGTCACTGGGATAGAAGAGAAAGCTCCCCCTAATAGACTGCTCAGCAACATGGGCTGTGTTGTCCCCACTTGAAATCCCCACATCGTGTGCTGTGAATGCGCAGCTGGGAGGTGGCTGGTGGCTTCCTTGGGCTTTTCTCCATGTCTGCTCTCGTGGATCCTGCCCTTGGCTTTTGCTGTTCAACCTGTGCACTTCTTAAATTCTTGAACAACTCTTTGCCGTGGCTTTTGCTCTCCCACACGAGTTGGTTGTCAGTTGGGCCTTTACAAATGTTCCAGAAATGCCACGTAGACACTTTCGTGTGTGTTTGTGGACCTGGCATGTTTGCATCAGCCTCCAGTAGGGAATAATGTGAGTAACATGTCCCAGCTTGCCAAAACAATAGAGTGTTTTTTCTGTCTTGGTGTAGGTATTTTACACATTTGTAAGACTCATGTCATACCTCTGAAGCAAACCTGGGCATGGTTGTTCTGCAGAACCTGTTCTAAAATCTAAACCTATTTATTCCCTTCCCTTCGTACAGCTTCCTTATGAGACAAGTAATATTCTGAAGAATGAGTGAATCAATATGACTGTTCCTAAATTATGGAAATAAAAACTTAAACACCATCAGAAGTCTGAAAGAAATATGGTATTTCCATGCCTCATGCAGAAGTGGCATGTTTTAATGTTTGGAAAAGTCTTTGACTTCATCTTTTTGATTGGAATTTGATCCTGGATGTTGTTTAGACATTCAAAGAAAATATGTATTGGACTTTCATGTGGAACAGTGACCAGGATTTTGAGGGAACTTTGTCTTGTTTCTCCATTAGGAAAGCCAGAATGTCATGCAGTGAGGAGCCAGAACAACAAACTGGATTTTGAAGCTCAGTTTCCTTACACAGTTCCTGGAATCTCTGGTGAGGAATTGGTGTTCCTGAGGCTGCAGTGCAGTTTTATGCCTTCTGTAACAAAGGATCTGTGAGGAGTAAAACCTATTTTATTTCCAGTCTGGGGATTTGTAAAACCTTGACGTGCAGCCCAGTTATAATTATGTTGGTTTAGTTCCCAAAGTGGACGCTCTTTATTCTAAAAGAGGCCCTACTGTGTGCAACCAGGAGTATTGAAGGCCCTGAAGTGTTAGCGTTTGAATGGTTTTGGCTTAGCTTTAAAATAAATATCTACTGGATATGGAGCTCTGGGGAGTGGACTAAAGCAAATGGAAAAGGTGAATTAACTGGAAGCTGTTCCGCAAGGCTGGGTCCATAGAGCCACAGCACAGCAACACAGCGGCAGATGGAGGCACAAGAAAGGCATTTTGAGAGCTCACTTGTACTTTGAGCCTGATGTGAGGTAGGTGCAGTTCAGAGGCTGCTGCTCCTCTGCACAGGGTTCTGTCATCATTGTTCTTGCTCTGCAGCATCAGGCCTGTGTGACCTCAGCAAGTGTCCTGCGAGTGTCTGCTCTGCTCCTGCAAGGAGTGGTGAGAACCATTCCTGGCAGCTTTGGAAAGGCTGCAGTGTTTGTCTCCTGGTACTTGATGGTTCTTTTGAGACCTGAGTCTCAAAAGGTTCCCTTCTTGAAGACAGAGATTCACAATTTTTCCTGTCTGTGATGGAAATCTGGGAAGAGGATCATGTGCTCTTCTTCAGGGGTGTGTGTGCCACAGGGTGACTGAGCAAAACAAACTGGCAAACCCTTGTTTTTCTGGGGAGGAAAGAAGCCTCACAGAGAGCTTTTGGCCTCCTCCTGGTGGGAATTCACATGCCTGTGAACTGAAAGCAGCCCTGGCTCTGGGGCTGCAGGGTTTATGGGGTGAGGAGCCCCTGTGCTGGGAGTGAAGGTGGTCTCTGCTGTTGGGTCTCCTTTAGGAGAGCTCCGGAGAACCAAGATGGTGTTTGGCCCCCATTACAGATACAAGTAATGAGGGGTTGCTGTGAGAAAGGGACACTGAGGGATGATGCGTTCTGGGACTTGGGGCTGTCAGAGGAGGGAATGGCAAAGGGCCAGGCATGTGGCCAAGTGTCTAATGAAGTCAGTGACTGCTTGTCAGCTGATGAGTGGTGCTGTTCACCTCTGCACATGGTTCTTGTTCTGGGAGTGTGGATACAGCAGTGGCTGGAAACACTCGGGTCAGTGGGGTCTGGGCTGGGCTGCCTTGTTCTGGTAACCATGGTTCGCTGTGGTGCCCTGGCATCGTGGCAAAGGTCCTTGCTGGCAAGTCAGGAGAAACACAAATGCAAAGGATGGCTGTGTCTGGCTTGGGATGGCCTTGCCCGGGCAGTTCCCAGGGACACACTGATGGCTCACAGGGTGGGCTGTGGTTTGTGTAGCTTTTCCTTGGTAGGCAGTGTGATGGCTTTGCTCCTGGCTGGGGGGCTGGAGACCTCAGCCATTTGTTGGGCTGCACTGGCTGGGACCCCTCAGGGGGTCTTTGGGGTACCCCAAAGGGGCACGGCTCACCCAGCAGCAAAGGTTTGTTCTGAAATGCTGGCCACTGTGTGCACCAAGGCAAGTAAATCCAAACCAAAGCCACAAACAACAGGGACACAGAGGCTGTAAATGAAGTCTCTGAGGGGCTGCTGTGCCAGCAGTGGGAAATCCACCAAATGTGGGGTTTTATTGCTCAAAGTTCTGAAATATTCTTCCAAAAATTTTAGGGCTTTTTTTGACATGATTGATCTTGTTTCAGTCCCACAGATGTTTGGTTGTATGTGAAAGAAGGATTCTTCTGAACTTGATTTCATAAAGGCATATTAATTAAAAAATGAATGTTGGACAAGCCAAAAACACTTGCCTGCCATAATTGTTTGCAAGATGTCTGTCAGTGTGTTAGCTGACAGCTTGGTGCAGCTTGCAGGTTTTAACCAAATTCTTCTTAGGATCATACTGAAGGAAAAAAGAGCTTAATGTGTTACCTTCTTTTTGGGAGATAACTATGGGTCAAGAGGTCAGAGTAGCTACTGTGTCAAGAATCAAACCAAGGCCAAAGGAAACAAGCTTGTATGGCCAATTATTAGTTGGAACTGAGCATGAAGGTGGGTTTTCTGCTGTAATAGTTGGTCAGTTTCCTGAGACACCAAGGAAATATTTGAGTATCTGATCTTAAAGGGAGATTCTGTTGATTCTCTGATCTTGAAAGGGTACTTTCTTACAAAACAAACAAACAAAAAACCCACAAAGAACATATCTTCTCTGTTAAAGTAATTTAAAATGTTTAAATACAGTAAACGAACATAGTAAATATTTCCCATGTAAAACATGCAAAAAAAAAAAAAGTCTGATTTTATTCTAAATAAAGAACTAGCAAGCTAAAAGTTGGACCTTTTTGGAAAGATTTGAGGAATTAGTGAGATTTTCATTGCTGAGCTGACCCTCCCCTGAAGGTCCTGCAGAAACAGGCAGCACCTTCAGGGTTGTGCATCTGGAGTATAAAAATTAAAATTACTTTAAATGGCTGAACTGTTTTGGGTTTAATTTAATTTGTGTTTTTGTTTACTTGTTTTTTGTAAAAAACCCACAGTAAATGCTAAATAAAGTTTGTTAAATGCTCAGCCCAGCTGCATCATGAGGAGAGTTTAAAGGTGATTAAACACCCCCTCCCAGTCTAACACGTCAGATTTTTAAAGAGTGTTTCAGATCTTCCACACTGTCATGGTGGTGCGTGGGCTGGCAGGGCCGTGCACAGGCACTCCCAAAAGCAGCAAAGCTGATCCATGAAAAAGAAGCAGGGTGGTCTTGTCTCCCCTGCCCAGGGCACCCAGACAGGCTCACCTGGCTGCCTCAGCTCAGCTCCTGTGTCCTTGGGCTGCTAATGGGACCTTACTGGCAAAAGGCTTTAATAATTTTTCTTGCGTAATTAGTACAGCCAGACCACTGTAAGTCTGTTTTCCAGTTAAAAATAAACTTAAAAATATTCTACTTATTAGAGTGAATAATCAAAACAAATGTATCCTTTTGCATAAAAAATGGGGACCTGAGTTTCTGGGTGTCGGAGTAAAAGGATGGAGAGGGAAATGGTCTTTAAAGACTGTATTTAGTTAGTCTTAACAAGATGTTCATTTGTCTTCAGCAGCAATTAAGAAAAGAACAAAAATAAGTACAAAATCAGATCTAGAATTGTTTATTTAAATTGTACTCAACTTCCTAACTTAAATCACCTTGATCAACTTGGAAGTGTTTAAATACACACCAAGACCTGAAATGAATATTTTACCCATACAAATGCAAAATGCTGTTTTGAAAATTTCAAGTAACCAGGTAAAATTCCAAGTGTATGGGTTTTGAGGAGATTTTTTGTTTTGTTTGTTTTAAACCTTGAATTTTGAATCATTATGCTCACACAATTACTCAGTTGGGTTTATTTTTCATTTCTGTAGCTGTTTTTTTTCCTGGTAGTAGTCCAAAGTTCGTTCCATCCTGAGTACATCCCTGCTCAAGTGCAGTGCGATACTCCAGGCACTGCTGAAGTCAGTGTGGTGTTCCTTGCTGGGAGCAGCTTGTGCAGCCTGGCTGGATTTTCGGGTGGCCAGGGGTTGCTTTCTGCCAGGGAGCCGTGCAGACCTGCAGAGAGCTCTGGCTTGTCCAGCCCTCCCTAGAACTGCTAGTTTGGCAACTCTGCTGCTGGGAAGTTTACCACAGAATTATTCTGAAGCTGTTTGATTTCTTTGCAGCCCTGCTGTGGGAACTCAGTGTTTTTGGGTTTGTTTTGTGGCTTGTTCTGCCTGCTCCGAGCTGGTGGTGCTGGTACCTCTGTCATGGTGCAGTGACATCTCAGGCCTTTGCACGGGTGACAGCAGAGCTGTTCAAACGTCTCCCACCCCCTCCTCCTCACCTGGTGGCAGGTGAGCTGAGGCTGTGTTAGTATGGTCAAATACAGACCATGGAGCAGAGCCTGTACTTGCAGTTTGTGTTCCCAGCAGTTTGCAGATGAGCTGCCTTGTGCTCCAGGCTTACCTGTGACAGGAGCCTGTCTGCCCCTGGGTGTGTGGAGGTGGGACAGTGGCAGGGCTCCAGAGCAAGGGAGCAGAGCACTGAGTGCTGCAGGGACGAGTGGGGTTTATTGCTGCTGGGGGAGGTAATGTACAGTTGCAGGTCCAAAAATAGGTGTCTCTCTGTGGGTGAGGAGTCATCTCTTAGCAGAGTTCTTAGCTAAAGCTCAGTTGTTAGTGTTAGGGTTTGTTGCAGCAGTGTGTACAGTAGGTCAGTGTTAACTGGTGTCCAGCAACCCTTGTCTTCCCCAGATGATCACTTTGAGGAGCTTGGAGTGAGTGCAAATGATCATGGTATTAAGAATGGAAACAGAAAAAGACACTAAATCAAAGTGCTTTTCTTGGTTAAGTAGCTTTGTTGTGTAACTTGTGTAGGTAGCTACAGTTCAGTTTCCTGCATGGTCATGAAATGGGTATTGGGAGAATGCTGCTGCATGCTCTTGGAATTCAGGGAAATCCTAGGCAGAGCAGATTTTGTTTAACTGCATAAATGTCTCTATGAGGAACAAACCCAACCAACACCCAAGTTCACACAACAGCGACTGACTGGTTTTGGGTTCAAGCTCTGCTAGCCCAGGTTGTGCTTGTCTTTGCTCTGGGAAGCTGTGAGGAATGTTAGATGATCTGTCCTGAAAATGGTGAGAGGACATGAAGGAAGTCCTTGCCATCAGACCACAGTGGGACACGCCAGCCCAAAGCTCTGGTACAAAGGAGCTCAGTCTTGTCCATGTTTGTGGTGAATGTTCCCAGACAAAGGGCTGTGCAGATCAGTAGGGATGACTTCTGTTTTTACTAGCTCATACTGTCAAGTGAGTTCATTTTATTCAGTCAGTTCTGGGAGTTTTGGAGATGATTTAGTAATTCCTGGTTTTTTCAGCCTACTGTCAGAAAAATAATGTATTAAAAGCATTGATAGAGAATTCCTTTATTCAGCTCAGCTCTGCTTGTTTGCTGGCAGTGCTCAGCTTCCTTTGGAGTGCCTGGCTGCTGCAGGGCAGGCTGGGGACCCACGGGGACAGGGGCTGGGTGGGCCAAGTGTCACTGCTGCTGAGTACCATTGCTGTGAGTTAATCCTGCTTTTCAGAGGGGAAATGGCTAATATGTGAGTAGGTGCCTTGTGAACAAGCAACAGCTGGGTGCAAAGCAAAAATCTGCTAAAACATGACTAATTTCTGAGTGTTGCATAGAGTTTCTGTCTGTATTCAGCAGCAAATTACCATTTTGAGCTTATGCTGCTGTTGCTTCACTGGAGTTGGCGTGAGCTGTGTGTTTGAACTGATGGTCATTGCTATGAGACTGTCAAAGCATTGGTACAATGTGAGGGTTGGCTCTCTGTCCTTCCACTTGCAACACGGCAGATTCCGCTCAACGAGAACTATTTTAATTGGGTTCCACTCTGTGTTATGTTAAAACTCTGATGCTAGGCACAGAAACCCGTGACACTTGTTTTGTTTGTTCCTGAAAACATACACTTCATTCTGCTTTGGCCATTCAAATTGGTTTTACATGATTGTCAGCTGAAAATAATGCTGTGATTGGCAGCAGCATGGCAGCTTCCTGCAGCCTGGGACCAGCAGTGGGGTAACTCATCCAGGGGGGCTGGGAGATGAAAATTCCTGCTCTGAGAGCGTTGGTTGCTTAGCAGGCAGCAGTGTGGCCTTGGGGAAGGGCTGTCCCAACTCTGGCTGGCATTGGCAGGCAGCTCCCTGTGCTGGGCCACTCTGGAGAGCATCTCAGCCCCATGGCCTGGTGCTGCTGTCCCTGAACTGGGCTGGGAGCAGCTCTGGGTGGTGAGCCTGCAGTGTGTAACTGCAGTGGGATGGCAGGTTAGAAAATAACCAGTAGTCATGACTTCTGTTAATTAACTACTAAGAGTTAAATAAATGTTGTTGGAAAAACTAGTCTGTGTTTATTTGGCATGTCTCTCTCCAGCCGAGGCTGGTGCTAGTTGGTACACGCTCCACTGCTGAGCCTGTCTGCAGCGTGGTTTTATGTTTTCCATCTGTATTGATTTTCATGATTCATTGACCATGATCTAAGCAAAAAGCACACTTAAATGACACTGGAGACAGCTGTCTGTTAAAGTAGGACCTTTATGTAGTCTGAAATGGCGCCAGGTTTTTCTTCCATTACTTTATCAAGTAACACACACCAGTAATATTCTTTGTTTAATTTCCTTTTCTAGGTCACTGGTATGCCACCTCTCTTTTGTGTAAGGAGCAGATGGTAAATTCTTACTCTAAACTTTCCTATCGGTTTTGCTCCTGTTATTTTTCTGATAATCATTTGAGGTTATTCTGAAATGGAAGGGGCATTACATTGTGGTTGGGAGTCTCTATGAAGGACTCAGTTGTCCTCTCTGTGGAGCTGTTTTGGAAGGTACATGTGGGAAGTTCAGATAAAAGCAGAAAAGTATAAAGCTTGGGAAGCTGATGTGTAGCTTTTTCCACTTATAATCTGTCTCTCTTTGTATGGAAAGCTGGAGTTCCAGATGTTGTTTTGGCTTGGAGATAGTGGATAGGGGAAAAATAAGCATTCTAATGTTCACAGAGTCAGGCTGTCTGGATCTGAGCTGACAGGAAAAGGGAGAGATAAAACTTTCATTAGTGGTGTATGCAGTGCTGGAGAGGCAGGATGCTGTCCCTGGAAAGCAGTCCCGGGCTGGCAGTGCACGGTGCCAGCTGTGGGCACCAACAGCTGCCGGCCTGGGGCCACCACTGTGACACTGAACGCTGACTTTGGGTGTGCAACCCCCCTTCTCCTGGTAAAGGTTAATTCTTACCCCTCTTGGCATCCTGCTCACCCTCAGCAGCTGCCTCTGGGCTTTGGGGCATGCAGAGCTGAGGTGGAGGGCTGTTGGTCAAACTTCGGTTATGCTTTTGGGGTCAGGTGGCTCTATGGCTCCTACCTGCACTGGGCCTATGGCTTGGAGCACCAGTGGAGTTTTTGAAGCTTGTCCCTGCCAGGAGCTCCATTTATTGTGAGTTGCAGAGTGGTTTGGGCACGTGTGTGTTGGATTTCTTCTGGAGGAGACTGAGTTGCAAGCTGTGTTCATGGTGTATGGCACATGTGCTCCATCCTGGGTGTCAAGTTCTCAGCCTCTTCTGGGCAACTTGGAGCCATATGGGGTAGCACCTTCCAGTGAGGGGACCAAGGGCAGTCCACTCTGAAGTAAGAGTGCTGAAATGCATGATAGGAGTACATGTGGTGGCCAGAAAAGGAATTTCCTGGATTAGTCCATAGGTTATATGTATAATAGTCTATCCATTTTCCATGTTATATTACATGCATAAATATACTGTGTCCTGCGTCTCTTTCATACCTATTCATCCTATGAGGCTTATTTCTAAAATGTATGAGCAGATTATTTTTAATTAATTGGTGAAGTTCTGTTGACTTCCTCCTTAATCTTTCCTTTTTTCCCTCTTTCATTACTGCGTCTAGGAAGTCACGGTTTCTGGTCAAGGCCCATCCCCATGCCTGTCTTTCCCACCGTGGTGCAGGGCCCCTTGGGGCTTTCTGGCCCGGGAGAGCAGTTCTGGTGAGAATGCTCCGTTCACTTGCCGTAATACTGCAAGGCTAGAGGGGAATAGTGCTGACACTGACTCACCTGAGGGACACAGGAGCTGAGCTGCTGCAGTCCTTCTGGGCTCTGAAGTCTTGGCTGTTTGCTGCTTAGAGTTGGGATAAACTTGTCCCCATCAGTTTGTGTAAGTTGTTGGGACGAGGCTCTGGGAGGGAAGAGAGCTGCCGTGTGTTGGTGTAGCAGAATAAGGGATCCTTGGAGCGTGTACAGTGTTGGCCAGCTGGACATGAGTGTCAGCACAGGCCAGGATTGGAATGGTTTAACCCTTTTTGGCCTTGTTTATGTCTCAGAAGTGGGAGCATGTCTGGAGCTGGCTGGCTGACCAGCTGTGGTCGTGTGTGCAGTACCTGACACCCCAGAAATAGCATCCTTAGAAATCCCATTGGGCTGGGATGTGCAAGACATGTCAGAATAAAGGGCCTGGTGCATGTTCAGTGGAGGAAGATGCAGAAGGGGAATCTGGGTGTGGGAGACTGCTGCTGCCTACCTTTGTGCCGCTCACATTCCTCTCTTGGGCCCGCAGGCAGCCGTGGGGTGTCTTGCTCATGTGGTTCATGACTCAGGCCAAGCCCAGATGTTTTCATGCCCGGTCTGGCCTATTTTCTGAGAATAATTTTGGATGCCTCAGTCCATTTTATTGTGGTTTTCTTAGTGTCTAGTCCAGCTGAAGTTCAGATGATTCCTGGCCTAATTGAATGCTCACAGGCAGACATGTCAGCTTCTGCTTTCTCTCTGCAGCTGTGTTCCTGCTAACTTCAGAGCACTCACAATTAGAGCCACGCTGGTAGGAACCTGGGGTAGAGTTTTGATGCTGCTTTTAAAAAAAAATTTTGAGTGGAAATTTTTAGAGCATGAAACTCAGAAGAGTCTGTCTTGTGGCCTGAAGATAAGTGAAAATGCTGAAGGTTTCTGTGGAGTCAGATCTGACCTTGTTGACCAACCTGGCTTTCCATTTCCGCTGAGCAGTGAGTGGAGAACGTGGAAACCTTTTTGTACTGACTGTTTCCTTCAGCATTATCCTGCTGACAGGTTGATGACAGTTACTATCCAGAGTATCCAAAATTTATTTCCTCATGCCTTTGACAGTGCTTTAGTGCCTTTTGACCGTTTGTAGGAACAGTTTGTATGGCAGGTTATTTGTGGGCAGTACATTCGCTCCTTTAACTTGAGTTCTCTGAGGAAAATGGCTTGATGTTGTTGGGAAAAGAGTGGAATATCACCTGCTCTGTGTGAGCAAGTGCTGCCTTATGTCCTGTTCAGAATGATCCCTTCCTCCATCACAGCCCATGAGTGAGGTGGGCTGTTGGCCCAAAGCATGTTTGGGTGCTTACTGTGTTCAGGAGCAGTTGGTGAAGGCATGAAGGTGGTTTTTGACTCACTGTTCTCAGTGTGTTACAGTCACAGTCATGGCAGAGATGTTGGACCTTGGCAATAGCCAGTGGATGTGTGTCAAAAGCTCACTGGAATGGTGAGTGTGGCCTTGTTCCCAGCTGCTCACAGGTGTGCTGCTCTTGGGCAGTCTGTACAGAGCTCCAAAGACACACTGGTCCTGAGAGAGCTTTAGCTTCCATTGTGCTTCACATCTGCAGCTGAGTGTGTGTGAGGTCAGCTATGGGAATTTACCTGTTAAATAGGGATGAGACTGGCTGGTTTTGGCTTCTGCAGCAGCAATTAAACCAAAAGTCTGTGTGAATCTGTGGACTGGTTTTCTGAGGATCTGCAGGTACAGTCAGGTTTGGCAAGGCCATGTGAGATGCACGAGTTTGGCAGCATACAGCTCAATAGGTGGAAAGGGAATACTTGAAACAGCTCTGGAAAGAAGTGTCAGAATTGTGTATAACTGGGACACATTTGTGTTTGGAGAGGTGACCAGGTAGCTGATTGGACTGAGGGGTGCAGAGCAGGCAGTGATGGACATTGGTTGGGACTGGGATGGGGAACCCCTGTACCAGGAGGGACACAAAGGCTTGCCTGAGAGGTCAGAGTAGACACAGCTATAACAGCAACTGAGGAATACCAGGACAAAGTGATTTGTAAAGTTCTGGAGCTGTTTCAGCACGCAGACTTGAACGTTAGATGGATCAGTGTCCCCGGTGAGACTGCCACAGGTAAGATATGGGCAGAACAGAGACCTTTGGTGGAGACTGTGGTACCTTACAAAGCCTCAGGTGAGAAAGGGGGACAACTTGCAGGATGCTTTGAGGGAGAGGATCATGGTGGAGGGAGAGAACAGGGCAAAGCTGTGAACTGCAGCGCTGAGGTTAATGTTGCTGATGTGGGAAGAACAGAAATACCACCGGGAGGGTCAAGGATAGAGAAAAGCCTGAGCTGGTCTTCGCCTTACTGTCTTCCTCAAGTCAGCTTTGGGTTGCATTCCCCTTAATGATGAGTGCCCCTCACTGTTCCTGGGTTTCATGAGGCTCTGTACACCCCTGCTCCTGAGAGTCTCCTTTGCACAGTGCTAGTGAGACATGAGGCTGTGGAGCAGCAGGGCTGGAATAGGATCTGCTTGTTTGTGTCTTGGATTTAAGAACAGAATAATGTGGCTCTGGCCTGTCCAAACAGGCAAGACCAAACTGTAGAACAGTACTGCTAAAATTCTGGGGTGGCCTACTATAATCTCTGAAGATTTGACTTTCTCATGCAGCAGGGTGTTTCCTTCTTCTTGGGATTGCTAACTGCATTTGGTTTTCTGGACTCCAGATTAAGAGTTAATGAAATGCTGTTTCATGACTTGTGCCTATGGAGTGTCAGGAACTGCTGTTCTCAGTCCCATTGCTCTGTGAATGTTGGTTAATTTTCTTTTGCTGGCTGAGGCTAGGAGCAGTTAAGCTGTAAGTGGGGTGCAGAATGAACACCTGACTTTTCCATGTCTCTTAACCTTTCCGACTTTGTAGCAGCACATCACTCCAGAAGAATGCTGCTCTAATCCCAGGGTAATCCCTCAGCAGTGAGCCAGAGGTGTGAAGCCAGGCTCTCCTGTCTCTCCTGGGTACCCCTGCCAAGATACTGTGCTCATCTGTGCCTCTCCTGCTCCTGTCCTGCTCAGGTTTATAGATTTATAGATATACACAAAAAAGCCCCCATATATGTTTATAATATTTCCAGCTTTGATGGTTCTGTTTTAACTAGTGGCTGTCTTTGCTGTGTCATGCTGCCACTGTATTATTCTGACAATGCAATGAAATGGACTTAAAAAAAAAGGTTTTGTAGTGTAATTTTTATCAAAATGCCCCAAACTGCACTCAGAGTAGGGTGCTTGGGCTAAAGGGCAGAAGCAGAATATTCTTGCAGTGATGACCCTGTGAAAATAACTCTGGAGGCTGAGGTTTACCCAGGGTAAATCTGCAAAATCTCGCTGGGACTATTGATGTGCAAATGGGGGTCCTCACTGGAGTGAAATATCAGCACAGCTGAGGGGTCACCTGGAGAGTGCTGGGGCCGAGGGAGCTTCCAGCAGCTCCTTCACCTCACTAAGTTTGGCTCTGAGTGATCTGGCCTGATAGTGTCAGGGACTGCGAATAAAAAGCATTTGCACCTCTCTAGGTCCCTGCATGTGTGAAAACACACAGAGACTGTAGGGAGATGCTGCTTAATCAATGCATTTGTAGGAACTAGACGAAATTGTTATCTTGCAGCAGGGTGTGCCCCAGTGAGAGATGGTCTCTAAAAGCTGTGCACATCATCACACTCAGGCTTCTCTGCAACCCAGAATAAAGAAATGAGTATTTAAAATTTGTGTAAAGAAAACCAGGGAAAACCAGGAAAAAAATAAACCTGCATGGGTTTTTTTTTGTTGTTGTTGTTTGTTTTTGTTTTTTGCTTTTTTTTTATTTTTAGAGGAAAAACTAGGACTTTTGTTGGTGATAAGCAATCCTAAGATTTGATTTTGGAAATGCTTGTTTTGGTTGGCTGGAGTGTTCTGCAGAAACTTGGAACAGGCGAGCTATGTAATATTTAACTAGTTACTAAAAAGCATTTGAAAATGATTAGCAGTCAGTGATCTCATTTAGACTGTGAGTTCAACTGTCTCAGTTTCTTGCTGAGATTATAGCGCAGCTCTGGGGCAGAGGGATGTTTATTTGGAGAGCAGGGGGTGATGCAGGGTTCCCCGGGGGGCTGGCGCTGTGTTTTCCCTGTGGGGTGCTGGCTTTGGGGCAGGAGCTGCTCAGGGCTGTGGCAGAGCCATATCCTGGTGGCACTGGTGCTGTGCCAGGCTGTGCCCTTGCTGTGCACATGGGGCCTGTTTGTGCCTGGTTTCCCCCTGCCAGGACAGACCAGGACACAGCAGGAGCAATGTGTGATGGGCAATCCCAAAACGCCTGGAGTTGTGTTCCTGCCTGAGCTCCTTCATCACACACTGCACTGATAACATCTGGAATAAACACACTGGCTGGCTGGAGGAAAGCAGACCAAGGCTGGGAGATGTAGGCTTTGAGTGAGCTGAAAGTAAGTCACTGTTACTGAGTGCATTTTGGGTTTGTGTGGCTATTTTAATCCTTTGTACTGAAACTGTTCAGAAACAGCTTTTACAGGCAATTCCCAATAATCTCTTGGTTGAAAATATTTGTGTTTTGAGACTTAATCACAGCTGCTGGATAAATCCAGGTGTTCTGTTTGGATAGAGTTTGTATCTTCATTGGCAGTTTTGTGCTGAGATGTGAGAGTATACTGTCTTTGGAGAGAGAGAGAACCATTCCGGGGGGAAGTGTGGCAGTCTGGCAGCAGGATGTGCAGGATGCTGTCCTTGCTTCCTAAGCCCAAGGCTCAGCACAGATGAAGTCACCAGACTTTGATGGGTATTTTCCTCACTTTGTGGGCCTCTAGAATGGCCTTGGCAGAGTGCTGTTCAAGGTCACCTATAGCTGTGACTTGTGTCTAACAGGGAAGGTGTCGAGGAGCTTTGCAGCTGTGCAGTGGAGCCCTTTTCCTGGTGGTTACAGAATGCAGTGTTCCCCACTGGTAGGAGCTGTCTGTGTGCCTGTAAGAATACCTGTACATGTGTAGCATAATCAGTTAACACCTTTGTTTATATGTGAAATGTGTGAGAAGCCACAGTAACTCGTGTGTATCTAAGCGTTTTGAGCATTTCCCTGTGCGGTGCCTGGGGCACGTCCGTGTGAGGTGAAAGCTGACCCTGAGCATTGCCCCGAGCATTCATGGGCCTGCAGAGCCCTCCGTGTTCATCGTGTGCTGCTTCCCTGCACACGTGGAACTGCACAGCTCTGTCCCGGTGCTCCCAGCGGTGGCACGGTCACTGAACCACAGACAGTGACTTTGTCAATGAGGGTTTTTGAGTGATGTTGCTCTGTGCAGGCTCTGCAGGCTGTTCATGGGGCAATGCTGATCCTTGATACTTGCCTCCTGGTGAATTTATTTACCCCACAAGGCAACAAATGATATGGAAAAATATATGTGTGTCTTCAAAGGCCCTGGGAAGTTGCAGATCAATTTAAAAGTGTCTATGCTTGCTTCACTGTTTGAGTAAGTCCTCTGTCAGTGTGTTGCCTAAGACCCCTGAACTGATGCAATATCTACACACAGCATGAGCTTTTACACTGAGGCAAGAGCCTTCTGTGTTCTGCCTCCTGCAGCCACAGGGAGGTTCTGCTGCCCACATGGAATCACTGAATGGTTTGTTTGGAAAAGCCCTTCAAGATCATGAAGTCAAACCATTCTTCCAGCAGTACCAAGGCCACCGCTAACCCAGTGTGCCACGTCTGCACAACTTTTAAATCCCTCCAGGGATGGGGACTCCACCAGTGCCCTGGACAGTGTCAGGCAGCCTGTGCCAAGGCTGGACAACCCTTTCCATGAAGGAATTTTCCCCAGTATGCAACCTGAACCTCCCCGGTACAGCTTGATGCTGTTTCCTCTTGTCTTGTCCCTGTTCCCTGGGAGCAGGCTGTATTTATTTTTATATGACACTCGTGCTTTGCTACCTTTTCCTTTTCTTTTAAGAACCAAGGGGTTAGCTCTTTGTGAGATGTTAGAGTTGCTGACTGGGAGAAACTTCCAGGACACTTTACACTGTGTAGTTACCTTTTCATGGTGGGTTTATTCTTGCTCAGCAGTGCTGTGATTTTGCTTTGTACATTAGTATAGAAGAACCAGTATATCCCATCCTTCTCTCTTTCTGTTTGTGGTCACTTGAATCTGAGACATTTGGTCTTTCTGGGTGGCACTTTGACACGTTTCTGGAGCTGCAAAGTGTGGATGTGTGCCTTGTGCATTTGCAGATGGGTACCAAATGGAGTTGGTGGCTGGCTTCCATCGTCTGAATTCCGGCAATCAAGTTTAGACCATAAGAAAGGACTGCCCAAGGTTGTCGCTCTCTGAGGCAGGGAATGCCTTTGTGGGGCTGCTCGGGGTTGCACCTCCTTTGTGTGAGCTTCAATTAAAGAGCAAGCTGTGAATTATTGCTTTTAAATGCACATTTCTCCGTCTGAAGACACAGCTGTGGATGAATGCAGCTCCTGTGTGGCTGTTGTGGATGGTCCAACTGTGATCCAATATTATGGATGTTTTCTTTTGATAGGAATCTGGTGAGGTACATGCAAAATATGTACAGCCCTTGGGCTCTTGGCAGGGGGCCACTGGGACTGTCAGCGATATCTGGGTGCTTCTGATCTCATCCGGAAAGTCTGAGCTGCTCCTGTGGTTCATGTTCCCATGTCTGTGTCATATGGAGATGAAATGCAGCCTGGAGTTTCTGCAGTACTGGGCTCACTCTATGTGCCATGGTCTGTGCTCAATGGGCACTGTGGACTAAAGGTCATTTCCCAACAGCCCGTGCCTGCAGGGGTCATTGGGTGTTTCGGGTCATCTCAACTGGTTCTTCTCTCCCCTCTGGCTTCTTGCAGCTGCTGTCCCGACAGTCCCAGTACAGAACTTCACCCCACATTGCTGTCAGTCCATGCAGGAATGATTTGGCAGGACACAGTTTTTATGGGAAGAAAGGAGAGAGCAGTGTCAGCTGTGAAAGTAGAACAGGCATTGGGGTTTCAGGGTGGATTTTGCAGTGTTGGGACTTTATGACTACAAACCATTAGGATTCTGTTGACTTTGTTACCTGAACCAGTTGTGTGTCTGTTATGTTGAGTGTCTTCACCAGGTGATTGATCTGCCTTGTGCTTGGCTTATTGTTCATTTGGGGTTCCAAAGCCAGTTTAAAGGACTCCTTTGGAATCCAAAGCTGGCCTTGGAGCAGACGCTGGCATGCCCAGGAGCCAGGGTCCCTTCCTTGCCTGCACTGCATGGCACGTTTGTTTGGAAATCTGGGAGCTGCCACTTTGAAAGAGACTTTTCCATTGATAGCAAGTTCTGATTTTCCAGTGATAATGTGCTTTTGCAAATGATCCACTTTGCCCTATGTGTGGCTAAAGCTCAGACACAGTGTCCTGCCTCCAGCTCTACCCTGTGGTGTCCAGTACTGCTGCATCTGGAGTATGGCATGAGATGCTGAGATCCCTGCCTCTGTGGATATGGAGTGTGCTAGAGAGCACTGGGATCCATGGGATCCCTGCCTCTGTGGGTATGGAGTGTGCTAGAGAGCACTGGGATCCATGGGATCCCTGCCTCTGTGGGTATGGAGTGTGCTAGAGAGCACTGGGATCCATGGGATCCCTGCTTCTGTGGGTATGGAGTGTGGCACTGGGATCCCTGGGATCCTCGCCTCTCTGGGTATGGAGTGTGGCATAGGGCACTGGGATTGCTGGGATCCCTCATCCCTGTGTGTGCAGTGTGTCAGGGATTGCTGGATCCATCCGTGTGTGTGTGTGGAGCACATGGTGGAGCCCTGGGATCGCTGGATCCATCATCCCTGTGTGTGCAGTGTGTCAGGGATTGCTGGATCCATCCGTGTGTGTAAAGCACATGGTGGAGCCCCGGGATCGCTGGATCCCTCATCCCTGTGTGTGCAGTGTGTCAGGGATTGCTGGATCCATCCGTGTGTGTGTGTGGAGCACATGGTGGAGCCCCGGGATCGCTGGATCCCTCATCCCCAGCGCTGGGATCCCTACCCGTGTTCCCAAGGCCCTCTAGTGGCTCTCGCTGTGGTTCCATAGGGCACGGCCTGCAGCTCCAATCAAACGGCAAAGATCTTGTGTTTGGAAAGGAAAATACCTTTTGTGTATTTCTGCTGCTCACGTGTTAATTCCTCTTTATTTATCTGGGTTAAATCCCAACCCTTCCCTTGGGAAAAAAGTTCTTGTGGATTCAGACACCAGATAGTAACTGGATAGCTCATGGATCTTTAAATGCATAGCAATTTTCTGTGGGGATTTATGAAAGAATGTTTTGTTTCTTACATTAAAATGTATATTTTCTTTCTCTCTAAACAAGCTGTAACTGGAAGGGGTGTGCTTGCTGTCACTAGATCCAGACTTTGGTGCTTATGTTTGTGCATTAACTGCTTTAAAAAAGTAATTTTTTTTTAAGCAGTGGGAACAACACCTTTGAACTCATGCTCTCAAATAATTTTTGAGGGAAAGTGAGTATTTTGTAAAGGTCAGAGGCTCCCTCCTGCAGTCTCCCACAGCAGCTGACCTGGTCAAGGTGATGTGGCTGGGCCGTGCCGAGGGCTGGGAGCCCCCTGCCAAAAACCCCAGAGTGTCCTGGGCTGCCCAGACATGGGGCAGGCTGTGCTTTGGTGGTGGATGTGTTACAGGCTGCTGCAAATGTGCACAGCTCTTCTCAGCAAAGGCACACGAGATATTCCTTGAGGCTGTTGGGGGAATGAATGGCTGCAAGAGCAGCTTCATAGAAGCAGGGTTTAAGTTGAAGTGTTGGGCTTTTTTTCCTTGGGAGGGGCACGCATGCTGTGAAATGCATAAAATCTATTAAAAGTCCAATATGGTTTGTTTGCCTCTTTGGGGCATGGCTCTGATTTCTATCTTCATCTTCCCTCTGAGAAATAACAGGGCAGGGGCTTGTGTGTACAAATTTACTTGTGTATATTTGTTTCTTTGTTTTCAGGAACTCAAATAAACTGCTTGAAAAGACCCCAGATAAGTACATGTGTCTGGCAGAGTTTTCCTGGTGTTTGGACTGGTGTGTGCCTCCTGTATCTTCAGTCCCATTCTGTAGCCAGCTTGTGGTTCGTGTGCTCAGCCTCCTTTCCTGGCAGAGCAGAGCGGAGCCCTGCTGCTCTCCCTCAGCCAGGTCTGGCAGCAGAAGGGCTGGAACAGCCAAGGGAGGATGCCCTGGTGAGAGGGGTCACGGTGTGGGGGTCTCAGGGCTGCCCCATGTGTTGCAGAGGTGGGACAGCTCCCACCAGTGCAAAACAACCCATGCTGGTTTTAACTGGGCCCAGAGGCTGCAGCCCTGAGTTACTGTGGAAGAGATGGCTGTGCCCGAGCAGCTGCTGCTGCTGGTGGTTAACCTCTGAACCTGCCCAGCAGTGTTAAACTCGATTTTTGTCTTTTTAAAGTGCCTTTTCCTTGAGCTGGATGTCCCTGCTGTCTGAGGACTCTCCTGGGAGACCTGTCCCTGCTGGGATCCCCTGGAGCATTCCCCCTGCTCCCATCCACACCAGCCCCGGGCTGGCTTTGGCTCTTTGAACTGCCAGTTCTGGAAAGGAGGAGGGCAGGTCCCAGGAGCCACCTTGCTCTGGGCTTGCTGAGTGAGCAAGCACAGAGCCAGGGTTTTACTGCAGGCTGTTCTGCTGCCAGCACGTGGGTCTGGGGACCCCAACATCATCACCCGGTCTGGGGACCCCAACATCACCCTGCCCTGGGGGCAGGGACCCCTTTGAGCTGATCTGGAGCATCAGGCCACTGATGGTTCCTTGGGATAGCTCTCCTCTGCTGTGAACTTCCTGTACGGATTGTTCCCTGCTCACGCTGTTTAACTTGGTTTGATGGTGTTTCCAGCAGGATTGTTGAAGGTTAAATATCAGCAGGTGTTACAGATGCCTTGGGGTGTATCAGGGACAAGGAAGGGCAGCTTCTTTGGGAAATGGGTCTTTGGAAGGGAGAGCATTGCCCTGGGAGGTGAGGTAGTCAGCGCTGCCTGGGCCTTTCTGTGAAGGCAAAATCTGAATACTTGGGTCAGAAATTTATGATCATTTTAACAGATGACGAATCAATTACTGAAAACAAATCCATGTCAGGAAATAAATACAGAAATAATGGCTTGGCTGTCATCACTGAGCACTTAAGAAGTGCTAATGATTTGAAAAGGCACAGCAGAAGAGATCTGAAAGGAAAATGGCAATATCAGATTTGTTCTCAATTTTCATCTGCTTCAATTAGAATTAACTCTGAAAAATGAAGACAAATACCTGCACATAAGGAGCATGGTAATGGTTCAGTGGCTTGTCAAGGAGACAAGCCTTTGGTTTGCACCTATTGCTTACTACTGCTTTTGACTGGAATTTTGTTCTGTGTGACTAGGCCAGAGAGTCTGTGTAGGAACTGACACCAGCACAGGACAGATGAACCATTCCGAGTCACCAGCCCTGTCTGTTGGGTTAAATCCTAAGAAACTGCAGAAAGGTTTCTGTTCAGAAGCCTTGTTTCGCAGTAAAAAGTGGAGTAAAGAGTGGTCTGTTGTTTTCTTGTAAAGCCATCATGGCTAAGATTGGAAATACAAAGGCAAATTCACTCCTTTATTTCCCGTTTTAGAGGGAGCATGTGCCTCTGCTTTATGCTGGAATCAGCCTGAACTGTTGCACAAGGTGTAGTTACTTGTCTTCAGCAGCAGGGAAATGGACTTGGGTCATCAAAAGGAAAATCCTTGGAGGAGCAATTTAAACTGGGAAATTACTCTTCAGAGAGCGGCATCTTCTGTAAATACATCTCAATCTTTTTCTTGCCATCCAGCAATGGTTTTTGCTGGTTAATGGATGTTATTTTGAGTTTTTTGGTGGAGATCTTTTCCCCTCAAAGCCCAGATAATACAGTTTTACAGACCACCTTCTCAGTTGACAGTAATTTAGCTTTCTAGTAACTGGTTCAAGAAATGGATCGTCTGTATTACATTCCTGCTTGGTACTGGGAGGGTTCATATTTCCATACTACAAACTTCTGTATCTACAGGGTGGTTGCATGTGATGTCTCCGTGAATCTAAAAAGACATTGCAGTAAATGCATGGATTTTATAAGTGAGGGAAAGTATTTAGGAAACAAGACAGAGTTAAAAAGGAGACAATCAACACTGGGTTGTGCTTTGTGTCAGGAATTGATGAAAGGCACTGCTGAGTGCTGCTTTTGGGATGGTGGCATTTTTAGACAGCAGTGGAAGCATACAGAACTCTGATGTCTCTCCTTCCTGCAGCTCCAGGGTGGTTGATGGAGTTATGATTCTCCCCGTGCTGATGGTGATGGCGTTCCCATCTCCGAGCTGGCAAGGTGAGTGTTTTGTGGGGTCAGAGTTTCCAGCGTGGTGTTGGGTGACTCTTCCAGGATTGCTCCAGTGAGGGCATTGGGTTTGCAAAGTGGCTTCTGTAGCTGGTTTACACAGCTGTGTGCACGTGAAGCTTTTCTGACACGCAGTGTATTTAAGGTTTGCCTCAGAAAAAGGGCAATAGTGTTTCCACTGCCATGGAAAGGCAGGAACGGTTCATTTGAAGATCTCTTGGATGTTTTGCGAGATGAGCTGCTGGAAGATGTGTACTCACTACTTCACAAACGTCCTTTGGAAAACACTGAATAAAAGCTTTCTGGGAGTAACTTGGTTTTCTCAGTTTTAAATTTTAACTTAGTTGAGAGAGGTCTCTTGTGTCTGCTGTGACATATCTTTGTCATGATGAAATAGCTGAATTAGAATCGTTACCTCCTACTTAGTGAGTCTTCTGCACTACCTGAAAACAATATCACTTCCCTTGAGCAGATTTTATTGTCTTATGATTTCGTTACCTCTAACTGAAGCTATTAAGAGCAGGATGATGTTTTTTCCTGGGCTCTTCCCTTTTGCAGATGATGAACGGAAGCTAAAGATGGTCCCCTACGAATGTGTGTGTGAAGGCACCTCCTGTGGGAATGGAGACCGGTGCCAGGGCCAGCGCTGCTTTTCTTCCCTGAGCATTAATGATGGGGCTAAGGTTTACCAGAAAGGCTGCTTCCAGGTCTATGAGCAACGGAAAATGACGTGCAAAACACCTCCATCCCCCAACCAGGCCGTGGAGTGCTGCCAGGGCCACCTGTGCAACATGAACATCACTGCGCAGCTGCCCTCTTCCAAAGGTGAGAGCTTCATTCTCCAGCAGTGCCCTTGGAGAAAGAGGAGGGGCTGGGCTTTGATCTGCTGTGCTGGGAGAGAGATGGCTCCAGTACTGGCTGAAGGAAGGGTTTCACAGCACGGGGTGCCCTTTGTGCCCTGGACCCCACCCTGGGGCCTGCTGGCACACATTGATGCCCAGGGGTTGGCTGGTGTGTGTGGCTGGGGCAGTGAGGGGGTTGCAGTGTGTGCTTGGGGTCAGGATGGAGATTCTGCCTGGGAGAAGTGCCTGGGTGCAGGTGGGGGCTGTGCTGTTCCACAGGGAACATCCTCCCTGCAGGTGTGCTCACACCTGGCCGTGCCACGGCCTCTCTGTCACGCTGGGTGGGTACCAGGTAAGGGTTGGTGTCAGTGCCAATAGGTTTAAAGACTTTCTCTGGGAATCTGCAAATTTATTTTTTTCTCTCTCTTTTCATGCTTTTTCCCTTCCTCCCTCTTTTCCAAGGGCAAACCTTTCAAGGAGAAGCTGCAGGTTACAGTGTGGAAACACTAATCATCGTTATCCTGGCTCCTGTGGTAGCGTTGATAGTTTTTACTGCAGTAGGTTTGCTGATCGTACGGAGAGTACAGAAAAACCACATGGAGAGGCTCAATTCTAGGGATGCAGAGTATGGCACAATCGAGGGCCTCATTGCCTCCAACGTGGGGGACAGCACGTTGGCAGTAAGTGACTTACATATGTGCAGGGTGTGATTTCCCTCACTTCCAAAATCCCCTCTCTTCCTTCCCTGTGGCCACATCACCAAGAGCATGTTTTGTGCCAAGGGCTGCCACTTGGCCTCAGGACTTGAGTGGTGCTGTTCCTGTGCTCCCAAAACTGTAGTAGTAGTGAATTTTAACCAAAAGATGGGTTTGGCAAGTGTAGGTCCTTTAACCTGGAGAATCACTCTGAACTGTTTGTGTTCCTGGAAACAATGTCAACACATCCAGACAGAGTGTGCCTGACTGCTGGGTGGCCTGAAGTAATGGGAGAGGTGGAGAGCTGTGCTGCATGATTGATACACAGCAACCTGAAGGGTTGGAAAAGATGTGATGCTAGGTGAGAAACAAAATACAGATGATTTTGATGTTTAAAACCTTCAGACCTGACTGCAATGATCTCGGGAGCGGGACTCAGGGATGACTGGGGTATCAGTGGCATTTTGTTGATGGAAGGGCAGTGGAGTTCTAAGAAATGTGCAATACTTACTCAAAGCTCAGTTTCCAAATACGCTCTTGCTCATGCGGTCTCTGGAATACAGAATGAGCTGGGAAGTGTTCCCTTTCTGCAGGGTGACTGTCCCTTCCCCATTCCCTGAGGCCAGAGCACAAATGTCCCAGCAGCTGTCCCTCACTTTAGCTGAGCAGAGCAAGTAAAGCTTCAGGCAGATGGAGTGTTTGTTCTGAAGCAGTGCAGAGTTTTCTTCTCCTTGCATTGCTGAGATAAAATGTCCCCAACATTAAGAGGGTGGAAAACATTCTGTATTTTGGTGCTGTCCCACCATAATGTGCTTTCACTGCAGGGTTGAAGCATGGCCTATGTCTGTTAATTTTTTTTCTTTTTTTTTCTTTTTTTTTGTAATGCTTTTGGCTCTCTTTAATCAGCCCACAAGGCTTGATTCCATGTTACTGTTTTAAAATGGCCTGTCTTGATGTATCCACCATGGCCCAGGCATGTGTGCAACTGGTGATCTGTCCTTAGGCACTGGCTTCCAGCTTTTACCAGCTCTTCTGTCTTACCTGTGCAATTTCTTATTATTTCAAGGCATTTACAAACCTTTTGTACTTCTACTTATTTAATGTTACTTGGAAATGGTGACAAAACCTGCAGAGAACAAATGAAAATTCTGTTTCAAAGAGCTGTGAGGAGCTGGGAGGGCTTGGTCTGATGGAACAGTCAGAGCCTCTGAGTGATGGTGCCAGTGCTGCTGCTCTGCCTCCCGGTGTGGCTGATGCACAAAATGTAATTAATTGGTAGTTGCTGTGCCTAAACATTCATCTGAACAGCAAGTCTTACAGATTCCAGACTTCTCCATTGTTTTTTAAGTCGCTGGTTTTGTCACACATTTGGTAGGTTTACATTTAGGATTAGTCTCTGCAGTGTAGCAAGTGCTTAAAGCCCTAAGCTGCTTAGTGGGCATGGAAGGAGCTCTGGCCTCTTCAAATCTTGTTTTTACAGTTGCTGTAGATAAGTTTGGGAGTGTTTTTTTTGTTCGTGTTGCTTTTGTTTTGCCTCTGAGGCAGGCATGAAGGAAAATGAGTCCTCAGTTCCTGTTAAAAAGTAAGGTAGGCTCTGTCACTCCTAGATTATCTTTTTCTTGAGCACTTGTTAAGAGGTTGTTAGAAGAAATGAGATTTCATGGATATCTGGTTGAAGCACAGCAGTGCAGTTTTCTGGAAGTAATAGAAAGTTGATTACACTTGGGCTTTTTTATCCTATTTTCCTTTGTAAAGAAGGAGTCCGGCAATAGTTGTTAATGCTTTGAACTAATACAAAACTCCTGGCTGTAAAAGTAGCTGGGCATTAGCATTTTACAAGGCTAATGGGATTTTAACATTCAATCAGGATCTCTCTCATGTTTATTATAAGCTTACAGCTCAAAGTCTGCCTTCTATGCACTAAAAATACCAGAAACTGATAAAGCTTTAAAGAAAGATTTGTTTCAGAAATTTTTTTGGAGTATCAATGGCAAATCTTGTGTAGGTGATGCTGGTAAATCCCCTCAGCTCGTTTATTTGAAAACTGGTTTTGCTTTTAAATACCTGCACCAAGCTTGAATAGGTATCAGAAACAGAACTGAGGGCACATAAGGTAAATAAGAGTGAAGTGCTGAAAAAGGGTGGGATCTCGTGAGAGAGGATAGCTGGTAGCCAGGAGTGGGCTTCCAGTGCACAAACATCTATTGTCATGTATTTATTACACTTTTTAACGAATAATGACTTACTAAACAAATGCTCATTGACCTGGAGTGACCAAAGGGCATCCCCCAGAGCCACATGTACCCCTGAGCTTTAATGTAACCTGTCCTTTGTGCATGTAAACAGGGGAAAATGGGATTTCTTGCAGGTTCTAAATGTCTGTTTTTCCTTCTGAACAGGATCTGTTGGACCATTCGTGCACATCTGGAAGTGGCTCTGGGCTTCCTTTCTTGGTGCAGAGAACAGTGGCTCGCCAGATCACACTTGTGGAGTGTGTAGGTCAGTGTCTTCTGGGTGTTTAGTCTTTTGAAGGGCTTTAGGATTAATTTTAAGGATTCATTAAATTTTCCTTCAGCATATTTTTATTATTAATTGAGCAGTGTTAAATTTGAGTTTAGGAAGCATTTGGGTCAAAGATACCTGGAGGCATTGACATTGAGCCAAGGTGCTGTGCAGGCACTGAAGAAATGAGGAAGCTATTGGGATAAAAAGCTTGGCTTGCAGACAGTGTGTCCCGATCTCCACAGGACAGGGCTTGGTTTTGGTGGGATTGGTGGTTTTTTTTAATCTATTTTTTGTTTGTGGATGGGTTTGGGTTTTTGTTTTTTAAATCATCATTTTATGTTTCTGCAAGGGCTGATGATGGAATAGAAATGTAAAGACTGTATCCCCAGCATTATATTTCCTTCCTGTCCTACTCACTGCAGAATTCACAGCTTTGTGTTGTGCACACTGACCTTGCCATATGCTGCCTAAGTCAATTCAGCTGCAAAAGCACTTTCACTGCTGGTGATTGGATGGTGACACCTCCCAGTTCAAACCCTCTGTACTGCACTGGTGTGCAGGGAGGAGAGATCCTCACTCACTCACACCTGCAGTCAAAGCAGACAGGGAAAATGAGGATGCTGGAGCACAGTGTGACTCCAGGGGTAAGAAGTGCATGCAGGGGTGATCAGCCTGGTGTGATACCTGGTTCATGACAGTCAGGTTCTGCCTGCTGAGGGCTGTTTGCTCATTGACAGCTTCTCCTGTGTTTTCCCCCACCAGGAAAGGGCCGCTACGGAGAAGTTTGGAGGGGTCAGTGGCAAGGAGAAAACGTTGCTGTGAAGATCTTCTCTTCTAGGGATGAAAAGTCCTGGTTCAGGGAAACTGAGCTGTACAACACTGTGCTGCTGCGGCACGAGAATATTTTAGGTAAGTAGGACAAGCATGTTCTGTATCCTGGTGTAAAGGTGAGTTACCTGGACAGGTCACCTGTGAAGCACTGCACCCTCACCAGGCAGCTCACAGTCTCTAGTTCTTGTGTTGGGATAAATAGCTGAAGAAAGATTTTCAGAGGGACACTTCCAGGAGGGGCTGAGTCTCAAATGGGGGATGTGTCATAGCAGCTGTGACATGTTGCTCTGCAATATTCCAGCAGGAAGCAGTTATCAACCAGATGAATCAGGTGTTGGCAGCTGAGCACACAGAAAACAGAGGAGGTGCCACAGACCCCTGTGGAAGGGACTGGCTCCTGCAGCCCTCATTGCAGAGTCCTGCACGGTGTGTCAGGGGAAGCTCTGGTGGATCTCTGTTGGGTTGTAATCTCAGTTTACCTCCAGAAATGGAGGGAGAAAAGCTCCATGAGATTTAGGGATTTGAATACTTTTCCTTATGGCTAAGTAAAGTGCAATATGAATCCAGTATTCTCTTCTGTTTAACTGTTCTTCTCAGAGTCAGAGTAAGCT
The DNA here is from genome assembly GCA_013400435.1 of Pycnonotus jocosus. NCBI lineage: Eukaryota > Metazoa > Chordata > Aves > Passeriformes > Pycnonotidae > Pycnonotus > Pycnonotus jocosus. The sequence continues at coordinate 29,762 of VWYP01026232.1, read as the reverse complement.
CTTGTGGTGTTTAAATTTCAGCTGTAGTTGCATGGTGCATCTTTTTCCCTGTAAATAGGAAAGTAAATGAACCTTGTGCATTGCTCATACCTCATGTGCTTGGTTCTGAGAGCTGGAAAAGTGGCTTTGTTGTGCTGGGCCATGTCTGAGGTTTAAGCAGCCCTTTGATTCCTGCTAGACATGCCCTTCTGTCACTGGTGTGCCACCTCTGCAAATAAAAGCAGCAGCTCATTTTCTGAGTGCTGACACTGCCTCGCCCAAAATATGTCTTCAATCAGTTTTCCTTCAGCTCCTTCTTCTTGCTTCCTGTCAGAGAATGTTCCCTGGCTCTGTAGCTCGCCCTGCTAGACATTTGTGTGTTTCCTGAAGCAGTTCCTTTGTTACTACAAAAATAATTTGGTGGCCTCCTGAAATGTGAATTATTGAACTTCTCAAGGGAGCAAGTGGCTTGGCTGAAGTTAAATTGCATATTTCCTTTGGTGCTCTGCCTGTGTTTAGTCTTTCTTGATAACTGTCAAATTTGTTGGCTGTTTTAGAGACTTTTTTTAGATGCAATATTAAACAATATCACAGATTACAGAAATGTCACATTGTGCACAAGTCTGACTTTAGGAGAGAAAGCAGTGGGTGTTCTTTCTGACAAATGTATGTGAGTTTTACATAAACATGATTTGTTCCTTTGATTTGGGAATAAAATTGTTGTTCCCAGCTAAAGCTGTTGATGTCACTATGTAGATATATGCAGAAGTGACAGGAAGGGAACTTCCCCTGAATTTGGGGTTCAGTTTTAAGACATTACATTTTTGAAGACAGTTCTTGAGGTTCATGACTTTTGAACTGAAAATTTTCTCTGTTTCTTCATAGAAGATCATTGTGGTTGGGCTACACATTTAACCCTTTTCTCAGCAGCCTGCACTGGCTAGCTGTGGGTTCTGAAAATGGAAATGATTGTTCATGGCTTGATGGTTTGGGTGTTTCTGCTTTTCCTCTCAAGTGGGCAGCAGCAAATGTGCTACAGACTTGGGATCTTTCTGTTTGACTGGGAACTTCCCCACCCCCAAGTCCTTCAAGAAAAAGGAAAAATAAAAATACTTTTAAAGTGTATGGTCTTAACAAGTAGGTTTTTTGTGTGACTGACCAATATACGAAAGGATTCTTGTGAATAGATGTGAGTTAGAGTTCCAGCATTTGATGGCTTTGTTTTCATCACAGCAGTACCTGCAGTGCAGTTGTAATTGAACAAGTTGTGCATTGTAAGAGGGGCCAGCAGTGCTGATTCACCTCACCACAGAATATTCAGAGCTGGAAGGGACCCACAAGGATTGAGTCCCAGTCCTGAGTGGATGGCCTGTACGGAGTCAAACCCACAATTATCATAATTATCTTGGCACTATCAGCACCCTGCTCTGACTAACTGAGCTGCTTTTCTCTTGAAGGAGCTCTGTCAGTTCATTTTCTTGTTTCTCCTTGTCCCTCTCCCATAGGTTTTATTGCATCAGACATGACCTCCAGGAACTCGAGCACGCAGCTGTGGCTGATCACACACTACCACGAGATGGGCTCTCTGTACGATTACCTGCAGCTGACCACGCTGGACACGGTGAGCTGCCTGCGCATCGTGCTGTCCATCGCCAGCGGCCTGGCGCACCTGCACATCGAGATCTTCGGCACGCAGGGCAAGCCCGCCATCTCCCACCGCGACCTCAAGAGCAAGAACATCCTGGTCAAGAAGAACGGGCAGTGCTGCATCGCCGACCTGGGTGAGCGCAGCCCCTGCCCCTGCGCACAGCCGGGCCTGGGGGGCTCTGCCCTGGCACTGCGGGGTGTCCAGAGCCACAGTGACCCTGGGAGCAGGGTGGTGTGCCTTGGGAACGGGGTGTCTCTGAGCCATAGTGACCCTGTGGGGTGGTGTGCCTTGGGAACGGGGTGTCTCTGAGCCATAGTGACCCTGTGGGGTGGTGTGCCTTGGGAACGGGGTGTCTCTGAGCCACAGTGACCCTGTGGGGTGGTGTGCCCTGGGAATGGGGTGTCCCTGAGTCACAGTGACCCTGTAGGGTGATGTGCCCTGGGAATGGGGTGTCCCTGAGCCAAAGTGACACCACAGGGCGTCTGTGTGCCTGCAGTGACCACATGGGTGTCCCTGAGCCATAGTGACCCTGTAGAGTGATGTGCCCTGGGAGCAGAGTGTCTGTGAGCGTAGTGACCCCGGGGTGTGCCCGCAGTGACCCCGGGGTGTGCCCGCAGTGACCCCGCCTGCTCTCGCACTGCCCCTCCCGAGCGGTGCTCCCCGCAGTGCCCGCTATGGCCGCCAGGTGGCGCCTGCAGCCCAACCACGTTTTTGGGGCCTTTTCCCGGTTTTCCGCTGTTAATCCCATTTCCGGATCCCAGAGGATGCAGTGATCAGACTTCATCTCTGAAATAATGTGTCTCCTCCCCTGGACAGCCTGAGCCGTGTGCTCGCTGGCCCGATGCTGTAGCTCTGTCCAGCTGGAGCCGTGCAGAGCATTCTGTGAGTCAGGAGTGGCTTTCCTGGGACCAGCTGCTCTGGAATTGCAGCACGATGCACGGCTGCTGAGGAGCAGTCACAGCGGTGTGGCTTCTTCACACCTTGGAGGGATGCCCAACAGTAACTTTTTCTTCTTTTCTCCGAAGACAAAGGAGAAAAGAGTGCTAGAACAATATTGGGGCACCATTGCCTAGGCAAAAAGTGTATCAGGAGATGGGAATTTCTAAAATAATAATAATTCTACTGCATAGTTTCTGTCACTTGTGCCTGAGGGATTTGAGCTAGAGACAGGGAAAACATGAAAGCCACATACTTGGGCCTCTGGAAATTTGCTGTGGGAATAGTAACAAATGGAGCAGTAAATTAAAAATACAAAGTGTCAGAGACTGGCTTTTAAATAAATTTGTAGTTTGCTCTGAGGAGGGGCAGCATATCCTGGCATTGATTGACATGGCACTGGTACAGTTAAATCTATTACACTATTTATTGAGAGGTTTCAGGTGACTGAGAGATTTTTCCAAGCGAGCACAACAGTAAACACTTCCTGATTAGTTTTTATGGTGGTTAAATAGCTATTTTTTAAAATATGTACTCCTCAGACATGTAGGTGTCACATTTTTCCTATGTTCGTCCTCTGTAAGGGAAATTCACCCAAGAATTTGTTGCTTCTGGTGTGCATTCATGCCCTTTCCTTTGTGAGGCTCTCTTGTTTCCACCCTCTGGTCTCTTCCTCTCAGGGTGTGGAGCTGGGAGCTGCTCTGGCCCGTGGCACCCCAGTGTCAGGAGCTGCAGCACCAGCAGTGGCTGGCTCAGATGGGCTCTGGCTGAGCAGAAGCTGTGTGACAAAGTCCAGGAATGGATGTCATTCCTGCTGAGTCTCTCAGCTTGGGAATAGTTCTGCCTGTGTCCTTCCACAGCAGAGCCCATGCCTGATGCTGGCTCTGGGCTGAGCAGCTCTCACTCAGAGCTGGCAGCACGTGGGGCTGTGGCAGAGCAGCAGATGCTGCAGTGTGCTAAAAGGGTCTTGTCAAACCAGGATGCTCCTTTTTAGGAACTGGGATCTTAAAGGAGGAGCTGCTCTGCCACGTGCTCAGTGCCCCTCACTTCCTTGTGCTTTGAGAGCCCCTGGGGGAAGGAGACCCTGGAGTGGAGCAGGATCTGCATCTCAGCTCCCAGACAGCTGGGATGCCTGTGGGATGGGAACCAGGTTACAACACTCTGTCCCCTGACCCCAGTGCCCCACCTCCCTGCTCTGTGGTGTGTGGGATGCTGACTTGCCTCCCTCAGCTGTAAACCTTGACCTGTCGGCCTCTGGAATCTGTTTTGCTCAGTTTGGGTGAAGTTTTATGGTTTTTATTGAAGTGTTCTTCGAGGTCTTGATGTTTTCAGAGCTGGCCAGGAGATGTGGTTTCTAACCTTGGTTTGCTGTTGCAAGCTTTTTTAAAAGAAAAATTGTAAACCATACATACTGTATAATATAATCTAGTATGAATTTAAAATAGGAGGTACAAGTGTACGTGTGTGTGTCAATATTTAATAAAAGTGGGATCTAGGAGTAGACATCTCATCAGTCTGGGGTCATGAGATGGTACATGAAGTGTCTCTAAGAAGGGTGGGGATAAACATTTTAGTAGTGCTTGTTGTGATAGGCCAAGGGGAGATGGTTTGAAACTGAAAGAGGGTCGATTTACAGTACATGTAAAAAGTGTTTTACAGTGAGGGTGGGCAGGCCCTGGCACAGGGTGCCCAGAGAAGCTGTGGCTGTCCCTGGATCCCTGGCAGTGTCCCAGGCCAGGTTGGACATTGGGGCTTGGAGCAGCCTGGGACAGTGGAAGGTGTCCCTGACCATGGCAGGGTAGAACTGGATGAACTTTAAGATCCTTTCCAACCCAAAGTATTCCGTGATCTTTCTAGAGGTGCCATAAGCATATTCTTATCTACTTAAAATATCTCGAAGTGCATTTGAATTGTAGAAAAATGTTTTCCAAATTTTTGTTACGTTAAAGAACGGACTGTTCTTTGGAAAGAAAAACAAATGAACAATCTGGTGATAGGTTAGTTTTTGTGGGACTGAGGTAAAAAGCCTTTTAAGGTTCACCTAAAATAAACTCCTGTTAAATGCAAATAGTATATGTCATTCTTAGATTTGCAGAGGAAATTAGGGAGAGTTTGCGTCGCCCGCTCTGTCGCTTGGCTCTGCCGTGCACCCACTGCTGCTCAATTTGCAGTGCTCTCTGTTTACCGTGGCCAAATGAGTGCTCTGTGTGTTTCCAAATTTACAGTAATTTAGTCCCTCACATAATGTTCTCTGCTTAAATGTTTAGTAATTAGTAGAAACCAGGTAGAGTGGTTTTGTCTGACTCATTTTAGATCTGCTTGAGGATGTTTGTTTTTCAAGCTGCTGCAAAATATGGTGTTTTTTGTTTCCCAGCTTTATTTTTTTAACTTGTGTGTATCCTCGGTGCAGTGTTTTTCTCCTCCCTTCCCCACAGTTCGGGTGTATCCACCTACCCAAAAGGTCTATAAATAAATTTGAATGCTGTGTAAAATTGTTTTCTTCCAAGCGGCAGCTGTTTGGCCTCTGTGCATCCGTGCCCAGAGTGCTGGGGACATCCAGTGGCTGCAAAACATTTCATGACAGTGTTTTGCAAGAGTGCAATAAAATGCTTGATGATGGTCCCTTAGGAGATAATGGGGCTGTCTGTGGTCTCAGGGGCTGGTTTTGCTGGCCAGTTTGGAACTGACCCCGTTGCTCTTTGGACAGTTGGGCCCTTGGCTCCTTCTCTTTCAGAAACCATCTGACAGGGTCGCTGCTCCTGGGGCCTGTAGGTGTGTGCTGCTACAGTTGAAGGAGACTTAACAGTGACTTCTTTTCTGTGTCCTGCAGGCCTTGCAGTTATGCATTCCCAAAGCACAAACCAGCTGGACGTGGGGAACAATCCCCGTGTGGGCACCAAGCGCTACATGGCTCCAGAGGTCCTGGATGAGACGATCCAGGCAGACTGCTTTGACTCCTACAAGAGGGTGGACATCTGGGCCTTTGGGCTGGTGCTCTGGGAGGTGGCCAGGCGCATGGTCAGCAATGGTGAGTGCTTGGGGCTCCTTCCTCTGCCTCTGGCAGGTGAGCCAGTGGTAATTCATGGCAGAGCACCTGCCACCAGCGTGCACAGGAACAGCTGGGCCTGCACAGTGGTTGGACTCCTGAAACATGGAGGAAGCTCTTGGTGTGTTGGGGACAGTGGCTGAATCCTGTTGCCATCTCTGTTAAGGGAGAGAAGAGAGTCCCCTGCTTGTTCTGAGTCCTGGTGAGACCTAATTCATACCAAATAGCTGAGGTAAAATTTTAGATCACAAAATCTCTATTCTTCCTTGTGTCATTAAACCATAGTAAATACTTGTAGCTGTCTGCTTCTCATTACAAATCCTAAAAGACAGAAAGAAAATACACAGGAAGTGCAGAAGGTATCAGAATTTAGGACTGCTTTTGCTTTACTGAGAATGCAGCAGTGTCCTCTGCAGTTCTGGTACTGGACACAGATATTGCTGCAGATAGGCTTTACCTGAGCTGCTCTTGAACAAGCAAGGGTGGATGGTGCTGGCAGCTTCACCAGAATGGTGTGGAGCTCATGGGACTGCAGACCTAGCTGCTTACAGATGAATGCTCTGGGAATTTGATTCTGACTGAGCTCAGTGCCACCATGGGAAAACTTCAGGTGGTGCAGATCTGTCTCTGCATTGGTCACATCAGGACAGTCTGAAGTTTCAGCTGCTGGTGGTACCAATTGCACAGTACAGCTGCACTGTACTCATGGCTGCTGCTGTCAGTAATTCCATGCCCTTGCACTGGTTGGGATGGAGCAAACATCTTCCCTCTCTTCTGCATTGAGCTGTGTGGGAATCATTGCTGGTCAGGTGGTCACGCTGATAACCCTGTTTGCTTTGCAGTGAGACTTTGGCATTGGAAGTGAGGCTGCAGGAGCAGGGGTGTGGTGGTGTCTTGGGGGGGCCAGAGGCACTCATCAGCTCCCTGTGCTCCCCTGGGCTCATGGACAGCCTTCCAGTGATGGCCTGGTTCAGTGCTTCAGGTCACAGACACCTTGAACTTGTTCTAACATGACTACTAAGTCTGGCAGTTCTTAATTTTTTTTTATTTATTTATTCTGTGGGGGTTTTTTATTTTTAAAAACTTATTCAATGATCCTCCAGGTGACACAGTGGTTCTTGGTATTTTCTTGTTTAGTATGAGGAGGAAAATGTGATAGGAAGCTCCTTTGGCACAGACAAGTACTTGTGTGTTGTCTGTGTGCTGCACTAGGAGCCAACCAGTATTTTTTCAGTATTCAGAATGTGATTTCAGTCCCCAAAGCTGTGTTTGCCTCTCTTCAAACAGAGCAGTGCTGGTTCCCTGGAGAGTGCTCCTTGGTTTGGTGCATGCCTGGTGCCTGGCACTCACAGCTCAGATCCTTGGGAATTGCCAGGGTTGTTCCCAGGGCTCTGGTCTTGTTCAGCAATGACAGTAACAGCAGCAGCTCCAGGGTGGTTCCTGCTCAAAGGAACCCTGGTATGTGATGGTTGTTCCCTGTGCAGGCTGGAGCTGCTGCTTTGTGTTGGGTTGAGCAGTGAGATTGGTGCATGCACAGGACAAGCTGGACTTAAAGTCAGCTGAGGGCCATGGAGATGCTCCCAGGGTTGGAGCCCCTCTGCTCTGGAGCCAGGCTGGGAGAGCTGGGAATGTTCCCCTGGAGAAGGGAAGGATCCAGGGAGAGCTCAGAGCCCCTGGCAGGGCCTGAAGGGGCTCCAGGAGAGCTGGAGAGGGACTGGGGACAAGGGCTGGAGGGACAGGACACAGGGAATGGCTTCCCACTGCCAGAGGGCAGGGGTAGGGGGGATTTTGGGCAGGAATTCCTGACTGGGAGGGAGGTAAGGCCCTGGCACAGGGTGCCCAGAGCAGCTGTGGCTGCCCCTGGATCCCTGGCAGTGCCCAAGGCCAGGCTGGACAGGGCTTGGAGCAGCCTGGGACAGTGGAAGGTGTCCCTGCCATGGCAGGGGTGGCACTGGATGGGCTTTAAGGTCCCTTCTCTCTCAAACCATTCTGGGAGTCTATGAAGTAAGAAGGAGTAAAGGTAAGAAGGCACCCGTGAGTTGTAGCTGACTGGAGAGCAGAAAGCCAGCAGGCCCAGCAGAGCAGTAGTGACAGAAGTGACAGAAGTCACCTGCAGGCCATGCAGGAAGCACAGGCTGTGGGCTGTGCTGCAGGACCCCGTGTCCCCAGGCAGTGAGCGAGGGCAGCGTGTCAGGGGTCAGTGCCACACTGTGGGACAGAGGGGGAGTGGCTCCTGGCACCACTGAGGGCTGCTGCAGAGCTGGGGGCTCCCACGGGGCTGCACAGCAGCTCAGAGCACTCCACAAGCACTACTGGAGTAAAGGCCAGCCCTGCTTCCTTTGTCTTCAGCACTGCCTGTCTTCTGTGGCAGCTCTGTGCCCTGTGCTTGGGAAAGACCACATGACAATGGTGAATTAGAGCCAGACACTCTGTGCAGTGATAAAGTTCAGCTGTAATATCCTCGTGGCCCTGGGAGTGTGTTCAGAGCTGTGACACAGCTGGATTTGGGGATTTGTCTCCTGCAAAGCCTGGCTTCACCTGCAGGATGGGTGTGGCAGCAGGGGCACAGAGGGGTTGTGTTCCTGAAGTCTCACAGGTTCTGGGGTGGGGCAGGAGAAGGGTCAAGGTAGGAATTCAGCCCAGCAGGTGATGTTTGGTAAATGCAGTTGGGAATTGCTTTGAGCAGGAGGGTGGGTGATGCTGTTTTATGCAGGACGTGTCATTTGTCCTGTGTCCATGCTGGAATAGCACCAGGCAAACTCTGCAGGCTGCCCCCTGCTTCTGGTAGGAGCTTGCTTGGGTAGCCAGGTCTCCAGATCACCCTACTGTTCTCCAAGGAACTTGCAATTTCCTGAAGACTGTTTCTCTTTTTGACTAATTATCGCAGACAGAGTTTTGCAGATTTTTGCAGAGTATGCACAGAAATATCTATGGGATCTTTGATCTTCACCTCCAATAGAACAGGAAAACTAAAATTCAGGTGCTGTAGGAAAGATTGAGAACCTCTTTTCAGCTTCAGGGTATCCAAAGCAGCAGAGATTCTCCTGGGTTTCCTGTCTGGCTGTGGGACAGCAGATTTCAGTCTGTTGGTCCCAGCTGTCAGCAGCAGCCACTGATGTTCCTGCTGGACACAGAGGGCCTCGTTAGCTCTGCCTTTTCCATGCTGCTGACCCAGATGCCTGTCTTTGAACACCAGTTTGTGAATTGGCTTCCTGAGAAAGTTGTGCTCCCTGGAGATGGTTTGTGAGCCCGATGCAGTGAGGAAGCCCAGCTGCAGGTGTGTCATGGGGAGCAGGCACAGGGCTGCAGCCTGGCAGCACTCTGTGGGGGAGCACACACACACCAACCCTGATTTCAGTGCCAACCCCCAGGACTTGGCCATGCTGTTGGTTTCAAGGCCAGGCTGGAGCAGGCTGGGATAGTGGAAGGTGTCCCTGCCCATTGCAGGTGGAATGAGATGGGCTGTAAGGTCCCTCCCAGCCCACACCAGTCTGTGATTTTATGAGCTGAGCTCCTGAGTGCCACGGGCTCTCGGGTGTTGGGCTTTGTGATGGCACGTGCTGCCAGTTACACTGGGGATTTTACTGCTTTCATAACAAGGAATGAAATGCTTTGAAGCCACCAGCTTGAGGGTCTTTGGATGCTGACATGCTTATTGGACTCTTTCAGGAATTAGGAAAGCACCAAAGTGTGTGTTGAGCCTGTTAGAAACCCCAGTACAGACATTACATTTTTGCATGTGCTGGTAGAAATCCCAGTTTTTGGTAGGCAGGAAAGCTGCATGTGTTACAAAACATGGCCTTGTGGCAAGGGATTTACTTCTCATCCTTTCAGCTCCAGCATCTGCAAAGTGGGCATAGCTCATACTTTGTGGACTTGCAATATGAGCCAATTAATTAACAGTTTGAGTAGAAGAAGCTGTTCCTGGGGCAGTGGGTGCTGTTCTGTTGTTCAGAGGCTGCATGATTCTGTAGAGTTGACTTCTAAAGGATTTTTATGCCTCTTAAGTGGTTTATGTGTTCCCTCTGTGCCTACAGAAGTGCTGTTCACTCACAGTCACTGAGCAATGTGTGTTTGTGTCTCACCAGGAATCGTGGAAGACTACAAACCACCCTTCTATGACTTGGTTCCCAACGATCCCAGTTTTGAAGACATGAGGAAAGTGGTCTGTGTGGATCAGCAGAGGCCCAACATTCCCAACAGATGGTTCTCAGACCCGGTCAGTGTGGTGCTGCTGTGTCTCTGACAGGGGGCTGGGCAGGGCAGAGGGCTCATCTCGGAGCTTTGGGTGTGGAGCTGTGCCCTGTGCTGGGAGCCCAGCCACTTAAATCTTGCTGGGCATGATGAAACACAGGCAGAACTTCTGTACCTTCTCAGCTGCCTTCATGGGTCTGCAGGAGTTGGTTTCATTGAAGAGAAATTCTGTGTAGCGTTTGCTTAATTAGAAAAAGCCCCCACACTCCATTGCTTAATTAGGAAAAAACCCCCACACTCCATTGTCTAAAGTTACACTAGCTGGTCACTCCAGTCAGCCCATTGGCCATTTGTGCTCTTGTTTTAATCAAGTTATCAGACTTCAGGAGCTTTTCAAAACATGAAAGCTCTGTATGTGATAAATAGTGGGAAGCTCAGAAAATGGAGTGTTAATTAGGCAGCAAAACCTCTGTGTGTGAGTGCTTGGGCCAGCCAGTGCTCTCCTGGCTTATTCTTTGTGCTGAGCTGTGTGCTGTGTGTTTCTGTTCTCCCCCAGACGTTGACATCCCTCGCCAAGCTGATGAAGGAGTGCTGGTACCAGAACCCCTCGGCCAGGCTGACAGCCCTGCGCATCAAAAAGACTTTGACCAAAATTGACAATTCCTTGGACAAACTGAAAGCTGACTGTTGACCCTCTCCTCGTGGTGCTGTCCCGGCAGGAGGGCACTTGGCTGCCCCGGAGGGCTCTGGCCAGGCAGGCCATGCCCCTGGGCCCCGGGGGCTGCTTGGAGTTCTGGGAGCAGCTGGGGGACCCCGGGCTGTCCGGGCTGCTCCCACCACACCTGGGCGAGCGCTGAGCTCTCAGCTGCACCTGCTGTGGCTGAGCTAGTGGCCTGAAGGAAGACAGAGAAATCCTAAGACAAGATCAGGGCATTAAACAATGGCTTTGAACAGCTTTTTTTTTTTTTTTTTTCCTGTTTTTCTTTTTTTTTTCCCCTTTTCTTTTTTCTTTTTTTTTCTTTTTTTTTTTTTTAATATTTTATTTTAATTCTCCTAATCACTCCCAGGGTGAACACATGGAAGTGGTAAATTTTAATCAGCAATATTGCCTGTGCTTCTCTTCTTTATTGCACTAGGAATTCTTTGCATTCCTTACTTGCACTGTCACTGTTAATTTTAACGACATGACTTGCCAAAAATATGATTGGCTGTATCCTGCATCGATCTATGCCTGAGTAATAGGAAAAGAATTTGGTAAACTGAAAATGTAACTGTCAGACTTTAGCTGCATTTTACATGTGTACTGATGTTTACAATAATGCTGAACATTAGGAATTTCTTGTTTATCCAAAACCTGCAAATTATTTATTACTAGTGCACTTGCCAGTTTTTTAAACTGTAAAAGAAGTGCATAAAGTTAAAGCTTATTTTTATGTGGCCTCTTTCATGATTTCTTACACAGACATTTTTGTAACACAATATAACCTGAAACATGAATTGTTTTCTGTATTATCATGTTACAACTCGATAGTCACATTTTAAGTGCTTCACATTTGTAGGTGTGTGGTCTGTACCATATTTTAAGTTGGAATATGGAACGTATATATAGCCATTTCCCACAGGACCTTTGAGTCTGGCATCTTACTGATCTGGGAAAGGAAAGCAGTGGAGGAGTTAACTAGAATATTAGGTCATGAATGCTGTGGGGAAAATGCATTTTATTTCTTCTAAGCTATATAATATGCATTTAAACTCTGCCAGAAAAATAACTATTTTGTTTTAATCTACTTTTTCTATTTAGTAGTTATTTGTATAAATTAAATAGAATGTTTTCAAGTCAAATGTCAGAGTGTTTTAGTTGTGTTACTGCCTGGCGGTGATCAGATGCCCCCGGGGGGACCCCGGGTGGTGCTGGTGCCCCTCCAGAGGTGCAGCAGGAGGTGCTGGGCTCTCCTTGTCCCTGTCCCAGCCATGTCCCTGTCCCCCAGCCCACAGGAGTCAGCTCTGTGGGCACCCGAGGGTTCCCTGTGCCTGAACCTCCCCATGCACTCCTCTGCTTCCTTACACCACATGGAGGAGCTCAGGAATGGCAGTGCCCTCTCATCCTTGGAAAAGAGCTCTGGCACTGGGATTATTCATTGGGATTCCCCCATGATCCAAGGCTCTGGGCAGTGATCAGCCTCTCCACGCTTCCTCTCTGGAGTAAAACACTTCTCTGAGGTTCCCCTCAGCCCTCCAGGTCTGCCAGGTTCTGCTCTGCTGCCTGTGCACCTTTTCCCTCCCAGCCTGTGCTCCCTGTCCCGTTCCAGCCCCGGTGCAGTGCAGCAGTGCAGCCCCAGCGCTGGTGCAGCAGTGCAGCCCCGGTGCAGTGCAGCAGTGCAGCCCTGGTGCAGTGCAGCAGTGCAGCCCCGGTGCTGGTGCAGCAGTGCAGCCGAGTGTGTGGGGTGGGAGCTCTGCAGGGCAGCCCCAGCCAGCACCACCTGCCAGCTCTGTATGTGATGAGAGAAAACTTGGAAAAGCGGATTCCGTGAGTTTTTCTCTTAGTTTGTAGCAGGAATCGAAATGCCTGGGTGTGTTTTGGTTTGCTTTAGATTGGGGTGTGTGAGCTGTGCCCTGGGCTGGCTGGGACACGGCTGCAGCCCGGGAGGGTGGGATGGCACCGGGGGCTTGGGGTGGGACTGGAGCTGCTGCAAGGGGGAGGTCCCTGGTGACAATGCAGCTGCCAGGTGAGAGCTGTGCTGCTGGTGGGTGACAGTGGGCACTGCCTGAAGCTCTGCAGTCCCCCGTGCTTGCTGTGACACCTGCATTTCTGGAACAGGAGGATTTAAACCAAGTGGGAAGCAAGGCAAGCTCTTGTGGAGGTGCTGGGGGTGAGGCCAGCAGGGATGCCTGGGCAGGCTGGGGTGACAGGAGGTGACACTGCAGACAGAGGGGACAGAGGAGGGCTGGCAGTTCAGTGGGAGTGTGGAGTGTTAGGGTTGTGGTTGGAGTTTTCATGTCTCCAGTGTTTTCCAGTGCCAGGGCTTGGAGGAGAGAGCCTGTTGTGCAGAGGGTTAGTGACAGCTCTGGCCGTGCTGGTGGAAGCTGGGCTGTGTCCCTCCAACGCTGCCACACTGAGTCACAGCATCTTCCTGGTCCTGTTAAATACCTGCTCCAGCTCTGCACTGTAGCATCCTCTGCACTGTGCTGTGTTCTAGAGCAGCCCTGGCTGCAGGCTGAGAACAGCTCTGGGTACTTCACAGTGCTCCCTTTGGATTGGGATTTTCCAACCCCAGTGCTGTGTACTGGCTGTCAGCTGTGCTGGGGCTGCTTGGGATGCTGCAGGATATGGGGTCTGCAGCAAGAACAGCACAGTTCTCTCTCCACCCTGCTGTCAGGGAGTTGTGCAGAGCCACAAGGTCCCCCTTGAGCCTCCTTTCCCCAGGCTGAGCCCCTTTTCAGCTCCCTCAGCCTCTCCTGTGGCTCCAGCCCCTTCCCCAGCTCCATTCCCTTCTCTGAGCACACAGGGGATAACCAACTAAAGCATAAACCCACAAACCATAAGAACAGCCCAGTAATGCTCTCTATCCTGTGTTAGGTAAAGAGGATTATCCAGAAAAGCCACTGGCAGGGTAACAGAGTCTGTCAGTGCTGGGAGTCCCGGGCACCCCTGGGTGTGCTGGCAAGGTCACGGCCCCTGTGCTGCTCCTTCTGCCCAGCAGAGCATCCAGGGTTTATTTTAAACACAGTTCACTTTCACCCCCTGCTACTGAAGTACTTCTGGTCCAGGCATGGACTGAACTGTTTGAAGGGTTAGCTAGTGTGTGTGTGTGTGTGTAGGAACTGGGTCGCTGTTTGGCAAATGTGAACCGAGAATGTGAAGAGGAAAGTAATCATGGGAGTTATTTCTTAGCAAGTTCTCATCCCTTGCCTTGGCAGAAGGCATTCAGCACTGTGCTGCCCTAATGTACAACTGCTGCTGAGGGCAGCCAGGCTCTGTGCTGCCCTGGGAATAGCTGGGCTCCTCTTGGGAGCTGCAGTGTGGCACAGAAGGGAACACTCTCCGACAGCCAGGGAAGTATTGTCTGTGGTGTGTGTGATTGAACCTCATTTCCACGTGTCTGGACAGCCCAGGAGAGCATTCATTGCTGCTTTTCCCCGGAGGTGTCAGGGCTGGGGCACTGGGGGAGGTTCCAAGGGAAGGGAACACCCCAGCCTCCCACGCTATTTTTGCAGTGTGTTCATTAATCTGTGTTCCTCTAGTACCTCCACAAAAATCTAATCTTCTAAAGAGCTTTGGAATTCTTCTGTATAATCTGCTGCAGCGAGGGCGTCGCTGCGTTCATTCCTATGGCGATGGCACAGGCAGTTCCCTCCTGGAGCTGAATTATTCATGTGTCTGGCGGGTTTGCACCGCACCAGCCAGGACAGAGCTGCTCCAGCCGTGCCTCGCTGGGATCAGAGCCTGCTGAGAGGGGGCTCTGCATGGAAAAACAGCTCTAATGAGCAGCCCTGCCCGTGGGACTGAGCTGTCCTGGTGCTGGGGACAATCTCCAGCAGTTACAGGGGGAAGACTGGATGGAACCAGAAGGGGGTCAGATTTTGAGGGTACAGGAAATGTAGATTTTTGTTTGAATTCCTCTGTTGCCCAGATTTGCTGTGGCTGCTCCATCCTTGGCAGTGTCCCAGGCCAGGTTCAATGGGGCTTGGAGCAGCCTGGAGAGTGGAAGGTGTCCCTTGCCCATGGCAGGGGTGGGATGGGATGGGCCTTCCAACCCAAACCATGCTGGGATTCCATGATTCTGTCTGCAGAAAGCTGGTTTGTTACTGGTCAGGAACATGTGGCACTCCAGGGTATCCCTGGGGACAGACATCTGCTAGGAACTTCCCTTGTGGGCCTTCTGGGCTGGAATTCCCATCAAAAAATCCATATGAAGCCTTCCAGAATTTTATTTACCTGGAATAAACTGTTTTGATAGGGACAGTTCTCTTCCCTGTGAGGCAGAATGTCTGCTGCACAAAATGCTCAGCCTTGGCGCCTTGGTTGGCACTGGGGAAGGGAAGTAAAGACATTCCAGGTGCTGTTCCATTTATAGAGAGAGAGAATCTCAATCACAGAATACATTTTAAAGATAAAATTTGTGTGGGAAAAGCGTTTTATCCAAGGCTGAGCTGCTGAGGTGCTGTGAGAGGTGCTCTCACCTGGGAATAGCTCTCACCTTGGCTTTACATTCCAGAAGGAAAAATCCCACAGCCTTCAGTGGCTGTGCCATGGAGCTGTGGCAGGACAGAGCCATCCCTGCCAGGGAGGGCCAGGTGCTGCTGGGCATGGCTCACATCCAGTGGGGAAGGGGCTGCAGGAGCAGAGCTGGCTCCTGCTCCAGGGCTGCAGCTCCCCTGGCTCTGGCCTTGTCCTGCAGGCCCTGGACTCTGGGGGCTGGAGCTGTGGAGGGATCTTCCAGGGCTTTGGGACCCCTGTGCTGTTCCTGCCCCACTGCTCGGGGCTCTGGGGCTCTGTGATGGTGGCCTGTGGGGCAGCACACCAAAGGGTCTGCCAGCTCTCAGACCTGGGGGATGGCAGTTGTTGGGGGTTGTTGTTTTAAACAAACACAGCCCAGTGTTCCCTGGGCACTGCAGTGGCTGCCCTGTGTCACCCTGTGTGACATCCAGCACTGTGTCACACTCAGAGTGCACCCCTGGGGCTCCTGTCCCCTCCTCGGGGCTCTGCACTCCCACATCTGCATCTCTGAGGTGGATTTTAAAAGTTATCTACCATCAGTAATTAATAATTTGTCTCCAAATGCAGCCCCTGCCCAAACACTCACCACCTTCCCCAGGGCTGTGACTGTCCCCTTCTGCTGTCACAGAACTACCCTGAACTCCTAAAATCAACAGCATTTGGATACTGGCATCAGTGTCAGCAAGTCCAAGTCTTGGTTTCTGTGCTAAAATCTTTTCCTTTCAAAAAATGAAAAGCTGATGCTGTGTTCAGCTTCAACACCTGGATTTTTCTTCTTCCTGAGGGTATCATGGAGAGATTTTTTTTAAAGATTTTTTTGGATGTTTTTTGGTGGCTTTCACAGCATGGAAAAGGCCATGCATACCTTCCTCTCATCCCTGTGTATTGTTCTTCTTCTGTTCAAGCTCAGAGATAAGCCGTGTGTCAACTGTGAAAAACTGTGCCAGAAGGAAATCATACCTACAAGGCCAGGGATTTTTTTGGTTAAAGACTTTAAAACCTGCAGTCAGCTTGTTCTTTGGATCTTAAAAGTGGATGACACTCTTAGTGTGCTGCCAGCTGGAGTCAGTGACTTTGCATCTCCCCACTCTCCTCCCCCATGGGTCTCTGCAGCAGTTCTCTCTTATTTTCACCATCCCCAAATCCTTTTCCCCAGTTTCATAAATATTTCAGATTCACGGCATAGATCTCTTTTCATTCTTGGAATGTTCTGGAAAACCTGGAGCCCTAAGCTGCCATCCCAGTGTTGTGCCTGCAGTTGTGCTGGGTTGGTTGTGTCCCTGTGCAGGGCTGGCAGTGCAGGGAGCTGAGAGCAGCTGGTGCTGCTGGCCCTGAGCTCTGGGAGCCCTGGGGCTCTGCCCCTGCCTGGGGCTCCAGCCCTGCCCTCAGGCTGGCACTGAGCTCTCAGGGTTGTGCTCCTGGCCCCGAGAACACCCTCACACCTGGGGCAGATTCACTCTGGCAGCTCTCTGGTAATGAGCTTCTGTGGGAATGTTAAACTGCAGTTTTAAACCTCCCCTCTTCACTGGGAGAATGGACACTGACACCAGTAAATAAAAAAAGGTATTTTGCTGTTATTTTCTAATTGTTTGCTGAAGTGTGAGAACCTGAAATTGTGTCTCCTCTGCAAGCACTTTAAAAAATGCCTGAGAAACTTGACACAATTCCATGTTGTCAGTGTCTTTTGCTCTGTTTTTTGAGGATCTTGAATTCACATTAAACCTTTAGGAAAAGGGCTCTGGCCCTCTCCCTTATTCCAACTTGGCACCTTTGGCCACTCCAGCTGTTACCAGTGGATGGTTCCGTTTCCCTGTTGCTATTTCTGGCAAATCTCTCCCTCCCCTGGGAGATGGTTCCAAACTGGGCCACTGGAAACTTCCCATTGGAAATGTAGTGGGTTGGGCTGAGGTAGAAAGAATGTCCCTGGGTCCCTGGCAGTGTCCCAGGCCAGGTTGGACAGGGCTGGGAGCAGCCTGGGACAGTGAGAGGTGTCCCTGCCATGGCTGGGGTGGATTGGGACCCTGGGTCTATATCTTATATATATTATATATACATATGATATATATGATATATATTATACATATTATATATATTTGTGTTATTTTCTAAAAGCTCTGATTCTCTTTCTTTACAAGTCCAGGAGATACTCTCTTCATCCCTTCTGCAAAGTGTGAGCAAAATTCTTTCTTAAGCTGAAGAAAAGCTAATTACATAATTCCTACTTTTATGTCTTCCTTTACATGGAAAAGCAGAATAATTGTGTGCTGTGAACCTAAGCAGAGTCTGAATGAGTTATATTTACATTTTCTAGTAGCAATGAGCAAACAAATTGTAAGACTTGGGAAGGAGTGGAAGCACGCACGGATCTGGCACGAGCAGCCTGTGTTGGTCTGGTCACAGCAGGGCCAGCAGTGCCTGGGTGCTGCTGAGGATCCAATGTTCTCTCCTGGTGTTCCAGAGCCAGCTGGGATCTCCAGGAAAGTGATATGCAAAGGCTTAGCAGGTACCTGGCAAGTAATGGATGGCTGAGCAGGTGCAGGGACATGGAGAGCCTGGGCAGGGAGCAGGCACCAGCTCCAGGCTTTCAGGAAGGAAACAGGAGCAATTTTCCTCTATTGTTTTACTGCTCTGCCACCCAAACCTTCATTTATTTTATTAGATCCTGGCAGGTATCTCCTAACCCCTCTGCAGTATTTCCCAAGCAGTGAGGTGTGCAATGCTCTTCTGTGCTGTGTTCCAGTGCAATAGGACATTAACCCATCGGGATTGCTGGGAGAGACTTGTGCTGGACTTCATTAAGATGTTGTAATTCCCATCACAATTAATCGAGGGTGGGATGACATGGAAGTCCTGAGTGTCTTCCCAGGATCAGTTTGAGTGACAATTTAAAAAAGAAAAAAGTACAAGAGCAGCTTTTTTTGAAGTGCTGTTCAACATCCTCTTGATCCCAGAGTGCCTGGGGCTCATCTCTGCTGTGTCTGTGCCACGGTGGGGAGCAATTTGTTCCCTTGCAAAGAGAATTTAGTCAGATGATTTTTGCTTGTGAAGGTGTAATCACAGAATCCTGGAACGGTTTGGGGTGACAGGGACCTTAAAGCTGGTGCAGTGCCACCCCTGCTGTGGCAGGGACATTTCCCACTGTCCCAGGCTGCTCCAAGCCCCATCCAGCCTGGCCTGGAACACTGCCGGGGATGCAGCAGCCACAGCTGCTCTGGGCTCCCCGTGCCGCTGCTTTTCTTCCGAACATCCAGTCTGGATCTCTTTTAGTCCAAACCCGTTCAGGACACTGCAGGAACGCTGCAAACCCTTCCACGCGTTGCTGTTCACGGGTCCTTCGGGCAGCCTGAAGGAGAAGACCCCGCGCAGGTGCCCAAAGGCACCGATGGGGATTTGGCAAAACCTCCCAAGATTAAAAACGGTCCTTGTCCAGGGCTGGTTTGCGCATCTCTGCAGGCAGCAGCCCCCAAGGCAGAGCGGGGACAGAGCTGGGACAGAGCGGGGACAGAGCGGGGCAGAGCAGGGACAGAGCCGGGACAGAGCGGGGACAGAGC
>VWYP01026232.1:0-10831 GCA_013400435.1 Pycnonotus jocosus | reverse complement strand
GGGAGCGGCACCGGGAGCGGCACCGGGAGCGGCACCGGGAGCGGCACCGGGAGCGGCACTGGGAGCTCCGGGGTGCGCGGTGTTCGGGGCGCTGCATCAGAACCCCCCTCACCCATCCCGGCTGTGCTCTCGGGTGTTTGGGGCTCTCGGTGCTTTAATCGCGGCCGCGCGTACAGAACTGGGTCAGCGCGGATTTACCGAGGCGGAATCCCTGAGCCCGGGGGCTTCCCACGCCATCCCCGGCAGCGCCAGGGCAGCGGCTCGGGGCAGGTCCTCGGCTGGAGCGACAGCGGTGCGGTGACAGCACTGTCCCAGAGCCCAGCCGTGCCCCTGCCTGCTCGCAGGGCTCCGGGGACACGGAGTGTGTCCCTCCACACGGGCTCGTCTCTCACGGAGCAGGGGCTGGGGGACGCTCCCTCCCCTCCATCGCCCCTTTAGAACCCAACCCCGCGCTCTCCAGCAGCACTCTGCAAACCAGCGGCAGGCAGGGCGGACACAGAATGTTTTACAGTTTTTCTGTTAGGTTTACTGGATTTTACCTTCTCTCCGCGTTTCCAGCAGAGCGGTTTCCTTGTGTGATGCTCATTAGGACCGTGCAGAAGGACGGTCACGGCCCCGAGCGCGGGCAGGGACCGTGCCCGGTGCCCCATCCAGCTGCTCACAGAGCCCTGCTTTGGGCAGGGAGGAGGAACAAAGCTCAGCTGCGGGCTGTGAAGTATTGCCGTGTGGTACTGCACACCCGGTGATCCCTGGTACCTGCACAGAGTGTAAAACCTGCTCCCTAGGAGCTCCTCTCCTCATTTCTCTCGAGTTGTGTTATCCAGGTGTGGCAGTGAGCTCCAGAGACAGCCCTTGGTGTTCCCGGTGTGCCTGAATTAAAGCTGAGCACTGCCAATGCTGTCACCTCTTCCCTCTGGAGAGCACCCGGGGCACTGAGGAATCGCATCTCCTTTGGTTGTTTTGTGTATAAACCTCTCGCATTTCTTTGCTCTCCAAAGGGGCAGTGCAGGCTCCTCTCGTCCTCGCCCTGTTCCAGAGCCTGGCTCAGGCTTGGGCTGTGCACAGAGCAGACAGGCAGACGTGTGGCAATAGAGGGGACAGTCGGTGTGACTGTCTGCATGGAAAATTCCTGGTCAAACCCTCGGTTGTGCCTTTAGGAGCTTTCAGTGCTGGGGGCTCTCTTGTGCAAGCAATTCCAGACGTGCAGTGGGTCAGTGCTGGGTTATCTCAGCTGCCTCCCCGTGGAGTTTGTACCCTCAGCCCTGGACCTGCCCTCATCCCCTCAGGGACTGGGACCAGCAAGTTCTTCCTCAGCTCTGGGCATTATTACACAAAATCTCTGCACAAAATTACAGCTCTGGGCTGTATTACACAAAATCCCTTTGCTCACAGTACTCTGCTCTGTCACTCATGTCCCATAAAACAGGGATACCTCACCTGTTCAAACCTAAAAATGTCCTTTGGCAGCTTATCCCAATAAAAGTAATTTCCCTGGGTGCTGGAGTCCTTTCCCTGCCCTGTTAATATTAATTTCAAAGCCTGGGCTCAGCTCCTGCCTGCTGGGTTTTGCCTTGGCTGCTGAGCTTTTCCAGAATGGAGATTTTTGAGCATCCAGTATCCGCCTTTCAAAATGATGATATTTGCAAATATTTATAAAATCACTCCCCAGATGTTTATTTAAGAAATAAAAACTCTGGAACTCTGTGATGTTTCTCATTCAAAGACATTTTCCTCAATTCTATAACAAACCCTTTTCCTCTCTTTTCTACAACTTTCTAGGTTTTGTCCTATCAGCCCTTTTCACAGTGTGTTTATAGAGGGAGCTTTTACTCCAGCTATTTTCTTTCAGAGCCCTCTCCAGAGGGGGAGCTTCTCCGTATTTTTCATGGCAGTGCAAAAAGCAGGTTGGGTTCTTGTAAGACCTGTCATCACTCAAAATTCTGGTTTTGCCTCCTGAGGAAATGTGTTACAAGAGAATAAATTTGTCAGGGGCAGGGTGTCGCTGCCGTGGCTGGGGCTGGATGGTCCCTGCTGTGCTGGGGAGGGAGGGTGGGGTGCACCCAGCAGCCGTGGGGTTCAGGGCTCTGCGCTGGGAGCTGTTGCCTCTGTCACAGCCCGTGGCAGTGGCTGTGGCTGGGGGACCTGGGTTAGCAGTGGCCCCTCGGCAGTGATGGGGGAACAGCTGGGCTGGGTCTCAGAGGGCTTTTCCAATCCAACAATTCTGCGATTCCGTGGTGAAATGGTGTTGCAATGCTCTGGAGTCAGTCCTGTCCTTGTGCCTGCAGCAGCCCCTGTTCCCCATTTCCTGCTCCCCCGAGCAGCTCCCAGGGCACTCAGCCCACGCTGCCACCCTCAGCACTGGAGCTGCTGTTGCTCTGTGCCTCGGGCTCAGAGAGGCAGCCTGGCTCTGGGGAGAGCAGAGCTGCTCTGCCTGCGGCCACCAGAGTTTCTCTGCCGTGGTCAGTTCCCAGCAGTGCTGCAGCTGGAGATCGAGGGGCTGTGCCAGACCCACACCCACCCCATGGCACCTGCCCTGGTTTCTGTTCTGGCTCCATCACAGCAAGGGGCTGGACAGTGGCAAACAGCCACTCTGTAATGTTCAGGATCTCCTTTGAGCCCCTGTGTCACACAGGGAAATTTTGTCACCTGGGGCCCCTCTGGGTCCGGTCAGTCCGGTCCAGGTGTGTGTCCTGCAGGGTGGGAACATCCCCAGGGCTGGAGGTGGCCCAGGGGCAGCAGTGTCCTGGCACTGGGTCTGTGCCTGAGGCAGGGAATCCAGGCAGTGTGGGGAGCCCACAGCCTGGGAGCCCCAGATCTGTTATTTGGATATAAAATGAAAGTGTATCCAGAAGGGCACAATAGCAAATGACTGCACAGAATGATCAAAGATCGAAATGTTCTGGATATTCAGCATTTCCTCCCATCAGGGCACTCAGGTCTTTGCCTTCCAATTTAATTTTGAAATGCTTTGCTGCTAGCTATGGTGAGTAGTGATGGATTATGACTTAGTGGAGGATTAATGCCCTGTTAATCTGTGTAGTAAAAAGTCTGTTCTGAAATGTAAAACCTTGTGTGGTTCCTAAGAGAGGGCAAGTCTGGGCTTTGCCTCCCCCAGAGTTTTTAGTTCAGTTCTGTCAGTCCTGTGGTGTCAGTGGGCTTGTGTTAGGTGTTCAGATCCTTCCGTTTAACTTTTGGCGTTGCACTGTCTATCAATGTGTTTAATTACTCGCTGTTTTCATGAAGCTGGTGTTTAAACTCTGCTCTCCCATCCCTTGTTCCCATGCAGCAGCACTCTTGTTCCTCAGTTATCCGTGATTCCTGTGCTTGATGCTGACACTTGCTGGTGAAGGGGTGGAAGCGCACAAACCCCACCTTCTGCTGCTCTCTTGGGAATCGGGTGCTTCCCCTGCTCTGTGAGCTCATTGCACGGCACGTCTGCCTGTCCTCTGTGTCTCCTGGCAGTTGCACTCAAAACTGAAAGGCAGGATTGTCTCTTTTTAGGTAAATCAGGCAGGTTATTTTCTCCTCTGAAGACCGAGTCATGCTGCCCCTGGTTCATGGTGGGACTCACCCAAGGATCTGGTGTGTGTGGTCCCAGCTCCTCTTGCAACAACAGCAGGGAAAATGTCCTTGAAATCCACGCATGTCTTAAAAATCTAGACCCAGGGAACATCTGCCCTCTGTACCCAAAAGCTGCTTTCCCTGTGTGCAGTGTGAGCATCTCCCCTGCCCCCTCAGCTGCTTCTGGGCTTCTCCTGTTGTTGTTGGGTCCTGTGGGTGCCAGCTGCCCTGGGAGGGGACCCTCTGTCCTTCAGAGTGTCTGTGACTGCTGTCCCTGCCTGGGACCCTCTGTCCTTCAGGGTGCCTGTGACTGCTGTCCCTGCCTGGGACCCCCTGTCCTGCTCTGCCCTGGCCCTGCTGCAGCTCTCCAGCCAGTCCTGCTGGGCCTGCCCTTGTCCTGCTGGGTTTTGGGGAGGGTCAGGGCAGGTTTGGGAGGTGCTGCTGCAGGGTTCCATGCCCAGAGAGAGAGAGCTGGCGCCGTTGGTGGGCAGCTTTGGATGCCTGGCGTGCTCTCTGCAGCCATGGCACGTTTCAGTTGTTCACTTTCTCCTGATTTCTCAACCAGGGAATGGAATGTTTTGAGGGAATTGTTGTGCTTGAGTAAATAAAGGAGTCATGTTCATTATCAGATTAAAGAGTGCCCTGTTTTGAAAGTTTGGGAGCACATTTTCCTCCTGCCTCTTTGATCCTTTAACTCTTTGACAGTCTCCTCATCCCATTCCTTGGTTTCCAGGGTGGTGGGAGTGACTCTTGCCCTGAGACAGTGCATCACCAATGGCATTGCCAGGAATGGGTTTGGGAGGCAGGAAACATTCCTTGCTGCATATGGGGACTGCAGAATTCCAGTCAATAATTCCAGATTCTTCCCTTTCCCTCATGCTGTAAAGTGTCCCTGTGGGAGGGGAGGCAGTCCCAAGGTGCTGCTGGCTGGGGCAGTCAGAGGAGGATCTCCCATCGTGGTGCTGCTGCCCCTCTGCTCTGCAGCTGAGGGGAATCCTCTGGGACAGCAGCAGAGGCAAATCAGAGCAGAAATGATCCAGAGGTGTAATGGGGGACCTGGGCTTGTGGCTGTAGATGGACTGGTCATGGAACTGACCTGGACAATTCTTTCCAATGGAAGGAGGGGTTGTGAATAACCAGGAGCAGCACTGGCCTTTCCTGGAGGAGCAGAGCAGATGAAGCAGCAACTCTGGGGAGTGCTGTGTCCCTGAGGGTGGCAGGGATGGGGACACCAGTGGCTGCACAGGTGGCTGTGAGGAGCTGTGTGGGAGGCACAGAAGGAGGTGACATTGGGTTTGTCACCTCCCCTGCTCGGTGGGATGGGAGTGGGAACAGCCTGGATCTTCCCAAAGGCATGTTCAAAAGGACCCAGGCTCCCTCCCTGATTCTACAAGAGCTGAGGCAGCTGAAGTAGCAGAGGTGCAAGAAACCTGTATTTTTATGGTTGTATTTGATCATCTTTCTGCTCTGTTAACAAAGGGTTCTGGATGGACAAAAATGCTCCTGAAAACAGGCTCAGGGATTTGTGTCTGGTTTGTGATTTCTATCAGTTTTTCTACATGAGAAGCCAGCCAGCAGCACAGGCACGGATCTGAGGAACCTGAGGCTTCTGCTTTTGTAGAATTATATTTAAAAGCGGTCTGTGAAAGTCTTCTGTGAGGAAAGTGTGTTGTCTTTCCCAAGATTCCCACTCTGATCTTGTTTCTGAACAGATTCAGGCACAGTTTTCCATTTTTTCCCCCCATGTGAGGGCAGGATCTGGTGGTGCAGAGCCCTTGTCCTTCTGGAATGGCTCAGTGGGGTCAGGGTGAGGGTACAGGGCTCCTCAACCATCCTCAACTCATCCCGTGTTTGTGGGGCTCAGAGGGGCCCCTGGGGCTGCTGGGGATGTGCAGGGACACTTTGGATCAGCTCTGCTCTCAAGTAATCTGCAAGTGCAGAGTATGGATGGATCTGTCAGTTCTCCACTGCAGATGACGTCATAAAGATAATTTCCCATTTTATTTTTAGACTGTGAGAAAGGGAGAAAAACACCATAATGATGTGTCTGAAGCCCTGAAGACACTTGCAACAATCTTAGACTCATTTCCTCAATAATGCTTTTATTTTGCAGTTTTGGTGATGATGTGCCTTGTTTTCCTTCTCCTAAATCTCTAATTGATTAGGGTGTGATGAGTCTTGCTCCTGGCAGCAGTTCTAGGAGCAGGGTAATGTCTTTAGGGGGAGCTTTGTGCTCTGTGTGATGGATGGTGCTTGCTCCTGTGTTGGCAGCTCCTGGCACACCCTCACCCAGGACAAACACCTGCCAGGGAGGTTTGTTGAGGGCCCGAGGTGAGGACAAACACCACCAGCTATTATCTGAGAAAGGAGGCATGGGATGGAGATTGCTGTGAGGGAAGAACAGAGTGACACAGAAACAAACCAGATTGGTGCTGCTGTCTGTCAGGACCACTGCACTCCTCTGGGCACTCTGAGATTGCACAATCATGGAATGGTTTGGGCAGGAAACACCCTCTAAGGCCATCGAGCCCAGCTGTACCCACAGCACTGACAAGCCCATCACTCACCCAGGCTTTACTTTTCAGCTCTCTCTTATCCTTAAATAAAAGAAAGCCCCTCTCCCCCACAATTCCTAAAGAAACAGAAAGATTTATGGCTGAAATTCCTGTCCTGAGTAGAGCAGGGCTGAGTCCTGCAGAGCTGGAGCTGACCCAGCAAGGGCTGCCTGGACCAGGTGCCTCATCCCAGGACACAAAGGGAGGAGGAGTCTGTCAGTCTGTCCGTGTCCGTCCCGGGGCGCTGTGTCTCTGTGACAGACAGTGCTGTCACCCAGGCAGTGTTTGTCGTTCTGTCCGTGTGGGGTGCTGGGTGCTGTGTCTCTGTGACAGACACACCCAGGCAGTGTCTGTCGTTCTGTCCGTGTCCATCCCGGGGTGCCGGCTCAGGGCTGTCACCCAGGCAGTGTCTGTCGTTCTGTCCGTGTCCATCCCGGGGTGCCGGCTCAGGGCTGTCACCCAGGCAGCTGTGGCACAGCTGGGCTGGTGCTGCTGTGGGCAGAGGGCTGGGATGGGCAAGGGCTGCCGTGGTTTTGGGAGCCACCAACAGCTCTCAGAGGAGCTGCATTTTGGGGTGGCCAGGGCTCTGCACCACAAAAGACAGATGACACCTATAAAATCCTGTGGGACCACGATTTAAAAACTTGTCCTGTGTGGATGTTGGGGCCCTGTGCTGCTGCTGGGGCTGTCCTGGGAGCGCTGTCCCCCTCCTCAGCCCCCAGCACTGTCCCTGTGCCAGACCTGCACGGGTGCTCACGCTCAGCCAGCTGGCACGGTGTCCCCGGGCTGTGCTGTGCCGTGCCAGGGCCTGTCCCCAGGGCTGTCCCCTGTCCCCCAGGGCTGCAGTGCGTGTGCCAGCTGTGTGAGCACACCAACTTCACCTGCCAGACGGAGGGCGCCTGCTGGGCCTCGGTGATGCTGACCAACGGGCGCCAGGAGGTGGCCAAGTCCTGCGTGTCCCTGCCCGAGCTCCACGCTCAGGTCTTCTGCCACAGCTCCAAGAACGTCACCAGGACCGAGTGCTGCTACACCGACTTCTGCAACAACATCACCCTGCACCTGCCCCTGGGTGAGTGCCCACCTGGGGGGCTCGGGGCTGCTCCGGCCCCGGGCAGGGAGTGTGGCCCTGGGGCTTTAGGGGCTGTGTGGGGACACCCAGATGGGTCTGTATCACCTTCTGCCAGGGAACATGACTGTGGGAGCATGGCCCTGGGGCTTTAGGGGCTGTGTGGGACACTCAGCTGGGTCTGTGTCCCCTTCTCCCAGGGAACATGGCTGTGGGAACCGGTCTGGGGGCTTTAGGGGCTGTGTGGGACACTCAGCTGGGTCTGTGTCCCCTTCTCCCAGGGAACATGGCTGTGGGAACCGGTCTGGGGGCTTTAGGGGCTGTGTGGGACACTCAGCTGGGTCTGTGTCCCCTTCTCCCAGGGAACATGGCTGTGGGAACCGGTCTGGGGGCTTTAGGGGCTGTGTGGGACACCCCCTTGATAGCATTAAAGATGCTGCCATTCAGTTCTTAGTGGGATTTGAAGGGNTGTGGGACACCCAGATGGGTCTGTGTCCCCTTCTCCCAGGGAACATGGCTGTGGGAGCATGGCCCTGGGGCTTTAGGGGCTGTGTGGGACACCCCCTTGATAGCATTAAAGATGCTGCCATTCAGTTCTTAGTGGGATTTGAAGGGCTGTTGTTGGGCAGAGCATGGGGAGCTGCTGTGGGAGCCTTGGGCACTGTCACCTCCTGGTGAACCCTGGTACCCAACCTGGCCTGTGCTATGAGGCAGGAATAAGGATTATTTAATTGGTGCTAAGAATTATTTAATTGGTGGTAAAGATCATTTACATGATGCTTGTATCCTCCACAGATGACTGGGGATGCAAGCATCATAAAGTCACCCTGGGACATTGTTTTTCTTTCAGCTGGCCACAGAAGGGACACACTAATTGTGGTTGTGCTCTAGAAATAAAGTGCCACGGTGGTTTTTCCAAGCTGGGAAGAAAGCTGCTATTTCTAGAGGAGCAGCAGAGGCACATCTGCTGTTCCAGCACTTGAACTGGGACTTGCAAAACCTCTAGTTTCATATTTCAGTACTCCCACCCCCCCAAAAAAAGACTGAATTCTTACCCCGAGCCCTTTACTCCAAAGGTTCAGAGGAGCTCGTGTCAGTTGGAATTGTAGCAGTGCCAGTGTGGTTTCTGGGCTGGCCTGTTCCTACAGCCCTTCCTCACACAGCTCATGTTGTCAGGAAGTGGCCTGGGGACAACCTTGGGGTCAGTCCCTCAGACATCTGACAGGTGGCACCTGGTACAGACACCTGGACAGGGAAGGTCTGCTGTACATTATCTGTATCATCTGTCCCTATCTCTATGTCTGTCTCTATGTCTGTCTCTATGTCTATCTCTATCTACCTCTATCTTTATCGCTCTATTTCTATCTCTATTTTCTATATCAATTTCCTTGTATGTATCTCTATATCTTTATATCTATATCTATATATAATATATCTACCCCCTTACCTGCTGGCCTGTCTATTTCCATTAAGCAAGTTCTAGTCACAGTGGAAGCTGGAGAAACTTAATTTTAGACTCTAGCCCAAACTGATTTTTTGAAATGGTTTTAAAGTATTCTGTAGAGCTGACTAGAGCCTCCCCATTAATAGGATGCAATAGATTTTTTTACTACACTGGAAAGAATATGTGATTTTTGCCCACTGTGTAGCCTGGGCACACACACAGTTCAGGGCTTTTGGAAGCCTTTTACAGTGGAAGTTTTCACAGTGTCAAAAGTAAATACTGTGTGTGAGAATGTCTTTTCCATTGGAGAGAAAAAAAATTTGTTTGTTTGTTTGTTTTTTGTTGTTTTTGTTGGGTTTTTTTTGTTTGTTTGTGGGTTTTTTGGTTTTGGGTTTTTTTTGGGGTTTTTTGGGTTTTTTTTGTTTGTTGTTTGTTTCTTGGTTTTTTTGTTTTGTTTTTTGGGTTTGGGTTTTTTTTGTTTGTTTTGTTTTGTTTTTTCCTGCCTATAAGTACTATTTTGTTTACAGAAGCTGGACCATAACTGCAGCACATTGTGAAACTGCTGAGTGCTGCCAGATGTGCTGCTTTTGGTGCACACATGGGAACACGGCTCAGCTGCTGCTCTTGGTCAGTCAGTCAATGAACAGAGCACTGAGTGTGCACTCCTGGACAATGTTGGACCTGCAGCACCCACAGCCCCTGCTGGAGCTGCTAACCACGCTGCCAGGGCAGGAGCTGTCCCAGCGAGGCCTTGGGAAGGCTCAGCTTGAACAG
The DNA here is from genome assembly GCA_013400435.1 of Pycnonotus jocosus. Taxonomy (NCBI): domain Eukaryota; kingdom Metazoa; phylum Chordata; class Aves; order Passeriformes; family Pycnonotidae; genus Pycnonotus; species Pycnonotus jocosus. Next base: position 1,431 of record VWYP01026232.1, on the reverse strand, counting down.
AGACTGGACAGAGATAGAGAGTGAATTGGGTATTTATTGAAAGGCCTTTAGGACACACCTTGGGCAGGACAGGGCCTGGCCAGGGCTACACCCAAGGTGGACCCAAAATGGGCACAAAATGGTCATTCAATCACAAGGTCTCACATTTTTATCAGTTTTGGTCCATTTGCACCTTGGGGTTGAATTGTCCCATCCCAGCTCCAGGCTGTCAGGTCCCATCCTTCTTGTTCCTCCCTTCAGCCACCCTTGGTTGTGCTTTGGGGCTGAAAGTTGTCCTTGGTGTGCAGCAGGAAAAGGATTTGTTTTGTGTCCGTGCTGTGTGCAGAGCTGAGTGACCCTGACTGTGAGCTCAGAGCTGCACCCCTGGGTGCACAGAACAGGAAATACAGGGAAGACAGAACTGAAGGCATCACTGGCACAGAACAGGAAATTGCCTGCAGCCCTTGGGGATCAGCGCTGCTCCCGCCCCGGGCACTGAGCTGAGGGCAGGCTCTGAGCACTCCCTCCCCTCCCAACAGAGCAGCTCTTGCTGTTCAAAGCCTTCTGATGATTTTCCTTGTGTTTCCTTGAGCCATATTTCTGATTTGTTTTATTTGGGGGCAAAGTGCTGGTTGATTTTTTTTTTCCAAACTTATTTCAAATTTTGGGGACATTAAATGAGTCATGCATGTGCTCATGTGCAAGTGAATCCCTTAGCAGTGTTTTCCCAGAGGTTCTTGGTGTAGAGCTCCAGAATGCTGGCCTGAGGCCAAGCTTTCTGCACAAAAGGTGTGTGGGGGAAAGGCTCCATCACTTACAGAAACATGGTCTGTGCTGTCTCCTGGCCAGGACAATTGTGGGAAAGCATCGAGTGGAGGAAAGGACACTCAGAGGTGCCCTTATCACTCCCTACAGCTGCCTGAAGGGTGGCTGTGGGCAGCTGGGGTTGGTCTCTTTCTCCAGGCAGCACTGACAGGAGAGGACACAGCTTCCTGATGTGCTAAGGGAAATATAGGTTGGATATCAGGAAAAAGTTTTTCACAGAAAGGATAATAAAGTACTGGAATGGTCTGCCCAGGGAGGTGGTGGAGTCACCATCCCTGGATGTGTTTAACAAAGCCTGGATGTGGCACTTGGGGCCATGGTTTAGTTGAGGTGTTGGGGCTGGGTTCAACTCGATGATCTTGGAGGTCTCCTCCAACCTGGTGACTCTGTGACTCTGTGACACGCTGTACCCTCGCCCTGCAGCCCTTTAGCACGTCCCTCTCCCAAAGCCCCGTGTGTCCCGTGTGTCCTGTGTGTCACGGCTGTCCCTGTGTGTCACGGCTGTCCCCGTGTATCCCAGCCGTCGCCTGTGTGTCCCAGCTGTCCCCTGGTGCCCCCGCAGCTCCGGAGGCAGCGGGCCGTGCGGGGCAGCGCCCGGCGGTGCTGGCGGTGGCGGTGGCGGTGGCG
>VWYP01026231.1:110026-124380 GCA_013400435.1 Pycnonotus jocosus | reverse complement strand
TCTATCTATCTATATTTGCTTTAATATCAAATGAGGTGTATACATGTATAAGCTGCCTATGGGTACTCTCTATAAAAATCAATGTTTTAAAAGACATAAGTACTTGTTGAAGGCCAAACAGCTGCTAGTTCTTCATCACTGGAAGGTGTGATAGAAACAAAAATAAACCTTTGAAAGTTGCCAGGTAATTTTTTTAACCTCTCCTGTTCAGCACTAAAAGAAGACAAAAATCTTGGGGGTACGAAGGAAAAGGAGTTCAGTTTCCAGCACGCTGGAAAAGCAAAGATCCTCACCTGCAATAAGTCAATACACTTTTAATTGAATCCTCAGCTTCTTCAATTCCCACGAAGATATAATTCCTTTGTAAACTTTTGCCATTGTATTTAGGGAGGAAAAAGCTTAGCCAGTTGTTTATTCAGGGAACATAAGCAAAAAGGTGTAAATTTTAATGCTATAAATTCTTGTAGCTGCACTGAAGCAAAAGAAACAGCTGCTGTTGATCTAACACAGCTTAGCACCTTTCCAAAACATCTTCTAATGCCTCCAAGCACTCTCCTGAGGTTTTATCATTTTGTTTTAATTAGATAGGGGGGGAAAAACCTCTAGAAAGATAAACGCAAAAGCTTCAAGGAATGGAATGTAAAGATCTGTGGGCTAAGGGAAAAGAAAACATCCAATTTTAAAGGAGGACAAAAAAAGGCAAGTAGTAAGATTTGAATCGTATATTTATTAATGCTATTCAGAAATTGCAAAACGTTTTAAGTGTAAAACTTCCAAAATTTTAGAACTGCTGCTAAAATAGAATACAAATAAATTTATATGGAAAATTGGATCAGAAGTACTATTTGTAACATTTTAGGAGAGTATTTGACTTTATGAAGTTGACACTAGTAAAATTTACTTTACATTTGTTCAAAGAGATGAGTCACCCCTCACCATTTCTCATTCATATGATGAGAAACTAGAGGCAGAAATTCAGCATCTATTATGCTTTTAAGGCTGTTGAGAACTGAACTAAGGTACAGTTTACCCCTCTGATGTCTGTCACCAACATTTTTGTTGGTCTTGGGGTTACATATGAACAATGCAATGAGTTTGGCCTGCATAGGAAGCTTGTTTTGTGAGATAACCTGAACCACAACTCCCAAGAATATTGTAGATAAAAGGGAGAAAGAGACAGTGTTATTAATGTGAAACCAAGCCAGAAGAGACAATTCTGCTTAAAATATGTTTAATGTTTTAACATAACTTATATATTACTATTTATCTAACTTTTATTTAGTATATTTTCTTTTTTTTCCCCCTTCCTTCAGTGAACAGCTAAAAAGCTTGGAGAAAACTCTTTTTTTTTTTCCTTCCTAAAAAGAAATGTAGTGGTTTTCATTGAAATTCAGACAAGTAGTGCAAGGCAAGAGTCCAATTTATGCTGAAGTCTCTTCTATATCACTCTAGTAATGGAGAGGAGATATAACACGAGCAAGAAATTACATTGAGTTCACCAGTTTTATTGATTTGGTTTTCAGCTGGGTGTAAAGCAATTTTATTCTCAGTGGGTTTTAACTCTAGACCACAAAGAGTTTCTGGACTGCCTAAAATTTGATAAAGGGATCATTTTACCTCTCTGCTGTTCACAGAGTAGTGAGAGGATCAGTAAAACCTCCTCCATACTCACAAAGCCAGAAGAATTTCATAATAATATCTACTGGAAGAAGAAGGCCTTTTTGCTCCATGTTTTTCCTCCACTAACCCAGAGCAAAAGCAGGGATATTTCCCAGCAGAGCAGGCAGCTGCCAGCAAGGGAACAGAGTGTTTATCCACTTCCCTGGGAGCTGAAGTGTGCTTTTCCACTCTTGTTATGTTAACCTCTGATACCAAATGTTAGTCTTGCCTGCCCTGTGTATGACATTGGCAGGCACAGGGGAGTAACAAAAAAAATTAAATAAATAAAGAAAAAAAATTTATTATTTTCGCTCTTCACAGCAAAACAACAAGAAAGGATCATTTGTGCATCCCTTCAGATGCTAAACTGTGATGTCTCAAGGTTTTTCTGCCTGTGTTGTCCCAGTCATATCCATCCAGAATGAAGGAGCTCCAGTGCTTAATCCATGTTTGCAAAGTTGCAAGGTGGACTTTTTGCTTGAATCTTAGCTTTGGAGTGCCCAACTGAGTGGGTCTCCTTCAGGAGATGTTGTTAGCAAATATTCAGGATCAGATTTCCTGCATCATTTCCACTGCACCAAGCCAGAACAGAGTCATGAAAGGGTGTTAACATTTTCACACTGAGTAGAAATCTGTTAATCAAAATTTTTTGTAATAAATACATAAATATAAGGTAAGTATTGTAGTAGCATGGTGTTCTCATTTAAGTTTTCTGGTCTTTTTAGCTTAAAATAATGACTGAACACTGTTTTAGTATCTGATCCAGATTAATCTAACTGACAACATTTAAGATTTTAAATGGACCTTAAAATTGGAATCCTTTGGAGTACAAAAGCTGCAAAACCAAAATAATCTTTTAAGTAGAAATTTCAGTAGTACGAACTTTTCCTCATGTAAAATATTACTGAAATATTTTTATTTACTTCTTTGTTTCACAGAAAAAGACCTGTTGCTTGTTTGGGTTGGGGTTTTTTGTTAAAATACAGTAGCAAAGCCAACATCTCATTTGAGATTTGGAAACATCCGGTACCAGCACCAAATGTTCATGATAATCTGGGAGAACTGGTGAAAGTCTGTGTTTTCATGTCAGAGCTGGACTCGGGTGCAATTTGAGTAGAGAGGATGACTCTTGAATTATAGCTTTTAGCAACTGGCCTGAGTAGGTGGCAGGGTAAATAATTGCAAAAGTAATTGTGCCTCAGGCCATTGTAGAAGAGTAAAGTCATGCCTTATCACCTTCCTCTGCATGTTGACATGATTTTATAACCTCAGATTGCAAGGAGCGTTATCTTTGTTTCTCTAAATTCCTCTGACTGCAGCCATTCTCGTTCCTTTCAGTCCTATTTATTTTTCCAACCAGCTCTTCCATCCCTTCTTTATCTTCTTGTTGGCCTCCTGTTTCCTACATGCTACTACTCCGCTTTCTTTTCACACAAACACAAGGACTGTTGTTACAAAGGGTAGGTGATGTGTTAAACCTTTAGCTGGGACCCCAGCCTTGTGTTAGAAGCACAAAGCCGTGAGTGCAGAGCACGAGGAGGTGGAATTTTCTGTAAGAAAGAGGTCAGTGACAGTGGCCTGCACAGCAGCTGAAAGGATACACCAGCCCTATAGAAAGAATCACAGACTCACAGATTCACTGAGGTTGGGAAAGACCTCCAAGGTCATTCAGTCCAACCTGTGACCAAATGCCATTATGTCAACCAAACCACAGCACTGAGTGCCACGTCCAGGGTTTTCTTGGACACCTCCTGGGATGGGAACTCCACCACCTCCCTGGGCAGCCCATTTCAGTGTTTTGGAGCCTTTTCAGTTCATCCCACACAGCCATCCATGAGACTGACTCAAGCATTGGTGCCTCTCCAAGCTCCACAGCCGTGTCTGCGTGGGGTGTTTCAACAGCACAAGCCATTTCTGTGTGAGCAGGGACACACCTACTGCATTTAACAAGCAGCCCAAGGAAAATCACACAGAAATTTTGCATGTTCTTCATTTTATTGAGCTGATTCAGGATCCCATCCCTGGGAAAAACACGGTGGAGCATGGAAATTGCCTTAAAGAACTTGAGACTGCAGCAGAACTGACATGTGGCATTTCTCTCAGTGCAAAGTAAGGCATGCTGCATGGTCAGTTTTTCCCAAGTGAAACAATTCCCACTCGCTGTAGGTATCACATCACAGGACAAAAGCCTCTGTGTGGGGAGAGGACTTAAAATTGCATTGCATGCTAGGAAATTTGTAGGTTCTAGCTGGGCATTTTTAGGATTTTGTGATATTTTCTCACTGAGGCTCAGTAAGACCCTCAGATCTGTCACTTTGTTAGATAGAGTGCAACATCCGTTCTTTTTTTTGAGGTATTAAAAAAAAAAAAAAACAAAGAAAGGGAAATTTTCAAAAATTAAGGGAAGATACAGGGGAAGTACCAAGGTAAAATGAAGAAAGTGAGCTAATACCTGAAGATGTGGAATTTGGTATGGACAGATTTAAATGAGTGATTATTTGTTTAACACTCTGGGCCTAGCTCAGTATAGTCATATTTCCATAAAGAAATCAAGGACTCAGGGAGTTTTGCTTTATTTGTAGTTGATGAGAGCTAAAATATCTGTCTCCATCAGCTGGGGTCTGACTGTAACACTGACTCTGCCTTGATGCAAGAATAATCTCTAATTTCAGAAAACGTAGCCATCCAAATGAGTTTTATACATTCTCAGGATAAAAATTTTGTCTTATTCACTTCATAATATTTAGGCAGAGACCACGATAATTAAGGGAAAGCCAAGATGCTTCTTTAGACTATAAATAGTGCCACAAAAACTCTCCTTAATACCTTTAGATTCAACTCCTTACACACATTTCAAGCAATTCTACAGCATAGTGATATCTTGCTTAATATCAAAGGCAGGGCTTGCAGGGACAGAGGCTGTGTTTAACAAACACTGCTGGCTACTGAGACAAGCCATACTGGGGAATTGCCTCCAGCAGGAACTTCTCAGCAAGGGGAAAAAGCGTCGAATTAACCGCTACAGGAAAGATAAAAATCAAACCCAGCATGTGCACTGGAGAGAACATACATGCCATAACTTCATAATAGTCCTAAAGCCCCATAAATTTTCCTATTGTTGCTTGTGTGACCAAGCTTGTATGACTCATGGATTAGGCTGTGCCAGTCAGGGATGATTGTGTGACCATCCCCATCCTCCTGCAATAAACACTCTCTGTGTCCTCTGCCCAACGCGTGATTTCTTCATTTTCCTCCCTTGCAGGGCAGAAACCTCAGTTGCTATTCTGGTCCTTGATAAAGGAATGGCTCAGCTGCAGAACTGGAATGAGACATGGGACAGACAGCAAAGCATGTGAGTAGGAACCTTTTACACAACCACAGGCGTGGGTTAAACGTCGATGATATTTGGGAAGAGAGAGATTTGCCATCAGCATGTAGCAGAACAGAATTTGGCATGATCTTCCTCAGAGGGAAAAGAGTTCTTTATAAACTAAGAATTTAGCCTAAACTTAGCTCCAGGCATGGGCAGCCTGAAGCACCATCAGCCTCAAGTGTCAGTGGTGTGATTCAATCAAAAGAACATGCTGGATTTTTCCATCCGGCCTCTTTTTTTTACCCACTACTCCCATGATGAGAGATGGGGTCAAAAGCCATAAAGTCTGCAGACTAAAAAGAAATTATAATTTTAAAAGCCTCCATGCCTTTGCTTTTTTCTTAGCCTGCTTAATCCCTAACAGGCTGAATTTGTTCTTCCAAATAAAACAGGAAGAATGGAATGTGGGTGAAAAACATTTGTCTGTTTACTTGGTTTTTAAAAAGATACGTGTGGCAAGGAAAGAAAAAAGTAATCTTTTTCTTTGAATTGAGGTTAGGAAAGGGCTCTGAGTATGCAAAAGACTCCATTGCCTGTTCACACAGCTCCCAAGGAGTGGTTTTGACTCTGTTGTGCATCCTTGACCCCTTGATCCATGTCTTATGCTGGGCACAGAGCATCAACACATCCCTTGCCTGCAGGAGGGAAGGGGCATCCCACTGGGGATGGGGCTGGAATGGTCCAGCTGCCTGGAACCTGCTGGGGACACCACCATTTGAAACAGTCCCAAATCAATCCAGGGACTTCCTAATTTGCTCACAGACAACCCCAGTGAGCTGAAGCTTAATACTATAGAAAGATGCATTAAATGTTTTACCTGTAGTCTCTCAAAGACTGCTTAGTTACATGCGTGTACTAGGCTGGGGAAATTCCTTATTTAAGAAAAATAAAGAAAAAAAGAAGATAAAAAATCATAGGCCAGGATGGACAGAGATCACTCTTTGGCCCAGAGTTGTTTCAAACCTCCTGACTGTACATCTGCATTGGCTCAAATGGGACTTTCAGTTTTCGGCTGCCTGAAAGTTGATCCATGCCACGTTTGCTGCCCTGCCCCTCCTCCAGCAGTTGTGATTTCACACTAAGGTTTTAGGGTATTAAAATGTAGAAGCTCAGCCAAATGGGTATCAACATCCATCAGATAAAAAGTTTGAATAAAAGTTGCTTTAATTCAAATAAAATTGCCTTGTAAGGATACAATTATTAACTACAGAGGATACAAGCCAGCACTGAGAAATGTCTGACTGGCTTCAACAAGATGACTTCTGCTGTTAAATACACCTTGCTAGCTCTATTTTCAACCAAGACTTTTTGACTAAATTAGTTTATGCAAAATATTTTTGCCCATTGTTACACCAATTTTGTNACTTCTGCTGTTAAATACACCTTGTTAGCTTTATTTTCAACCAAGACTTTTTCTATCCAAGCAGACAAAAAAAGAAGAACATTGATTAATTAGTTTATGCGAAATATCGTTGTCCATTGTTACACCAATTTTGGTGCTGCTTGCAAGGGAATGAGCTTCTCTTTCCATGGACTGTTTTGCTATTCAACCTTTCTTTGCTTTGCTTTGCTCTATTTTCTCTTTCTTCAGGTAGTGAGAAGAGAACCTGTATTTCACATGAAGACTCGGAATAAACACAAAGATCAGGACACATTTCCTGGATATATGGTCTGGAACTGAGCTTTTCATTTCAGTGATAGCCAACCTGCTTGGATGTAACAGATGCCAGACCATGCTCTGAGCCCCTTCCATTTGGAACTGCTGGAGTTGTCTTTATTTTTATCTTTATTTTGAAATGCATTAATTTGTTGGTCCTTTCTTTCATCCTCTTTCAACTTCCTCCAGCTATCACAGTTCCACTGCACCTGAAAGGTGCAGGAGCACCAGTCCAGGAGAGAAAAACAGTACTGCGGTTTACCACACTGTGGAAAAATTTCCCCATGATAAAGGCATTTAGTGTCCCAAACCAAGCCATATGAATATGCAGTGGAAACATCCTGAGGGCTTCCACTGGGAAGTTTTCTTCAAAAGCTATGCCAGTGTCCTGAGCACAAGATGTTCCTGAACATATTTGCTTTCTGTGATGCTGTAATTCATGCAGTCATGGGAGAGATGTAGGGAAAGAATCTGCCTAGACCTTCCCTTGCCCTGGCCAGGGTCATTTACAGGCTTGTGAGTCCTGACTGATGTCTTTACTCTGCTGGGGGTTTTCAGCATATTTTAAACTACATGACTCATTTAATCATTGCTTCTGTCATTTTCCAGGTCTTCTCTGAGTTGAATATGGTCAGAACTGAGTCCCAGCTTCCCAGCTGACATCTCACCAAGCACTTTATGTATCTCCTTATATGTCCCAGTGTGGAATTTATCTTCCTCACAAAAGAATGGTTCTGTGACTCCAAATCTCCTCTTCCTCCATCATTAACAATCGCAGGCACCTTTTCCCAGTTCTAGCATAAGTAATAGAACCAAACTTCTTCATATGGTTTTAATTTGATTTTTTTCCTTAACATTTTTCTTACTGATAGTCATGCAATTTCTCTTCAGCTGATTTGGAATTATAACAAATGAGTAGAGGTTCAAAGTATGCTTATAATTACAAGGAATATATTTTCTTTCCAAAAATGTTGCCTATCATCAACTAACCTTGTTTCTGAATTATTCCTGCAATAAAGACCATCTCTGGGAAAAAATATGGATTCCACCAGAAAAAGACAAATATTACATAAATCCAAAATATGAGTTAAGCTGATAAGTGATGTAACACATTTTCACATTGGAGAGATTTGTAATTATCCATAACTCCATTGCCAAAACACAGCTACATATTGGAGAGTGTAAATCCCCTTTTGTATATCACTTAATATATAGCTTTGTTTTGATATTGGAGTACAGATCAATACATTTCATTTGAAATGAAAAATATCTGTAAAACAATTAAAATTTTGGTCTAAGCCCTGCAAAGTTGTGTGTATGTAAAACCTTTCATGCAAGAAAGTGATTGTAGTTGTACTTACTGGGTGCATTTTAATTCATCTGGATATTATTTTAATTAATACTATTGTTATAATCTCATTTAATCTCACTTTGTTAATTCTCTGCCAAGAAAAGAGGTTTAAAGGTCAACTGCATAGAAGCTGACTCTGTAAAATGCTTTTCTTTTAGGAAAAGCTCTGAAGAATAATGGCTTTCAGGGTGTGACCAGAATTCCTGCTAATTTACGTGCATTATTCCCATCCTCCCTCCTGGCATGCCTACAGCTCCGGGTACACATTTTACACTGTGTCATCTTTGACCTACAGTACTAATTGTTATGAGCTGTCCCAATTATTTTTAAGAAGACAACTTTCCAAGAAATGTGTAACAAAACCGAGTTTGAAGCTCTTTGAGAGTCTTGCTTGGAATTTCTGTCTAACACTTCTGGTTTGCCTGGCCTGGGTGCAAGTGAGGATGCCAATGAGATTTCAGAAATTCCTTCAGTTCTGAAATGGTACCACTGGTGTTCATAAAACAACGTTTAAATAATGTTTAAATAAATAAATTCTGTTCTTTACCACCATCATTTCCACCAAATACAAATGTAGTTTGATTCCTTTTTGCTTCCAACAAAACATTTGCAGCACATTTCAAGTTAAAACAAACAAACAAATAAACAACCCCTAGATATGTTGGCAGGCTCTTTATAAAATTCTGGAAATTAGAACAAAAGTGGTTTTGGCATTTGAAAGGTGAACAGCCTCCTGTACTGAAGATTTCAGTTGGTCAAAATGCTCAGAGTTAATCTGCTCCCACTTCTTCTTCCTTGCCCTTACTTCAAACCCACTGTCTTAAAAAGCGAGTACCATATGGCTGGAACACCTTTCCATCCCAGGTAAGTGCAATTGTCAATGGATGTTAAAACCAACCAGCACGGGAACTGCTCAAACTTGCTGAGGCACATGTGGTGTGCCTTTTTTGGGATCTGTTTGGGATTTCAACCACAAAGTGGTGCTGTTGCAAAAGCTAACCATTATAAAACATGCTCCCTGCTTTTAGAATGACCCTAGGCATGCATTAAACCCAATAAAATTTTAATGTATTTGCATACTCACAAGCATATCTTCCCTATAAATATTCAATTTTTTATCATCAAACGAAATCACAGCAGTATCTGTTAATATGTAGAGAAAAATACATGTCTTCAAAGTATATAAAATATCACATGTTTTGAAGTCTGGTCAAGTGCCTAATTAATCAGATCAATGTCTTGTAATTATCCCAATTAAAATCCCCAGAATTCAAAGATGACTTTTTCCAGCATGCTTTAAGCAATGTTACAGATTCTTCAAGACAGAACAGGGACTTGTTCAAAGTAATATTTTACTCTTTTTTTTCTTCTTTTTTTTTTTTTTTTTTTTTTTTTTTTTTTTTTTCATGTCAGAACCTCAAATCCAAGGGCAACAGATAAGGTGACCATCTGGGATCTGGATTGCTTCTCATTAAAAATTCAGAAACCTGCCTAAAGTGTAAAAGAAATCCACCTATGCTAAGGGTTAGCATGAGGGAAAACACCACCCCACCCCAGAACAACAGCTGAAGACGTAGAAATACCTAGAAAGAAGCAGCTTCAGAACAACAGAAACATCTGTAGGGGAAAGGTTGGAAAACGGCAAGGACCAAACCCGTCTCCATTTTCCCTGGCTGTGAAAGCAGGCTGCCTACAATGCTTTTTGCAGTGCGCACATATTTGGCGAGATTAAGGTGTCACATCTCGAATTACAAGGCGTCTGATTGCCCACAGACCCAGACACAGGGCAAAACCCCTCCACACGTGCAAGCTCTGAGAGGTTTGCCTCCCATCAGAGGTAGGCAGCCCCTCTGTCCAGGTCGTTTGCTTCTAGACTTCTTTTGCTGCCTTTTTTTTTTCCCTTTTTTTTTTTTTCTTTTTTCTTTTTTTTTTTTCTTTTCCCTCCCTGCTGCAAATGTGAAGTTCCCGGGCTAGGGCAGCCTTCAGAGGCTTAACCCTTTGCCTACCTCCAGAGGAACATTCGTTCACCAGCCACAGGAAAGTTTTCTATTCCTAGCACTGTTTGTCTACTTCAGGAGATTAAAAGCTGAGTCACATTTTAGGCATTTCTCAGATCTCACTACAGTGCCTGGGCTGGGTGGGGGACGCACAGGAATTTATTCAAGTTTCCTCGTCTTAGCTGAAAAAGCTCTAAATCAAATGGAAACAGCATTCAGGAACAGGGTGAGACAAACACCATTGGAATAAGAGTTTTCTTAGTTTGAGGAGGTTTGTGTTTTTTGGTTTGGTTTGGTTTGGTTTTTTTTTTTTTTTTGATTGGCAGAGCAGCAGGTTTTAGTACAGAATTCTTAGGAGGCAGTGGTGGAAGATGACTTTTGTTCTCCATCTGGGCAGCAACCAACTCGGGCAGAACTTATGAGACACATACAAATTGTGGAATCCTCTCAACAGGACCATTTAAATTGCAGAATCCTCTAAATGGGACCATTTTATGCTTGAAAAAAATCAGAGAAAGGACAACTGCAGCAAACAACATCATCTGTATTTCAATCTATGGTGGTAAATATTTCGATAAAACTGGGACAACTTTCCAGGTAGATTAAAATGTCTCTAAAGGAGATGGTACAAAGCTCTGACAGCAAGAGAGGGCTAATTGCCTTAACACAGGGAGGGGAAAGAGAAAAAAATCCGTGGTTAAACAAGAAAAGAAAAAACTTATTGAGCTGGTAAAAGTATTCTTTAAGGAAACAATCTGGTGACCCTTATGATTTAAAGTGTCACCTCGTATCTTAAACAACCACGTTCTTATGGTTATGAGTTGCTCAATTATGCTCAAATCAAACAGAAAAGAAAGATGACTTAAGCATGTAAATTTAGAGGGAGACTTAGAGGCATGCAGCTAAATTTATCAGCCATCTCTGTGAGCGATCTCTCTAAATAAAAAGTTTGGGAACCAGCCGCTGCTGGTTGCTGATGAACTTCCCATGTTTTTGGCACTTGCCATCCTTAATGGACGAATCTGCGAGTCAAAACAGGAGGAACTGTACACAAATCCATCCTAAGGTCTGTTCTTAACAGTGGGTGTTTCTCCCAGCACTTCTTTCTGTGTCATGGCGGGTGACTGCCTTGACAGAAACGCTGACTGAGGAAATAAATTAGTGAAAGATTTGCAAATAATTGAAAAAAAAATTAAAAGAGAAGTCAGAGAGAGTAGGGGCTTATGGCACTGTAGCTCTGTGTCTCTGTTTCACCTGTTTGACATGTCCTGTAGTGACTTGTGAACAGAGTTAGGAATAGCAGCACATGCTGGCAATGTGAGCAAAGTGTGTGCATGTGTGTGCATGTGGGAGACAGAGGGAGCATGGGGGACAGAGGGGCGGGAAGGGGGGAGTGGATGGACCATTAGAGTGCAAACACAGAGACATTCCTGCAATAAAATACTCGTCTGCTGAGAATCGCAGTCTGGAAGGGATGGTGGTGATTTAACAAAAGAATTCTCTAAAATGTTCCCTGGTGCTAATACTGTTCTTAATAATATGAAGGGGTTTTGCCAGGAAAAGGAATAAAACCGTCAATTGGATTAAAAAAAAGAAAAAAGAAAACAGCCACGGGATGGTTTTTTAAGAGCACGGAGAGGGAAAAATGACCTTTACGACGGTTTTTTCATTTTCAAAAAAATGCCTCATTCTCTGAATTTCCCCAGCCAGGCAAAGGTTGTTATAAATGGTAGGTAGGGAAAGCAGAGTGTGGCAATAAAGGGGTTAATCCACGGAGCACAGAGCCATCTGGCTGAGCTGGTTTGTTATAATCGAGCAGATTATGTTCACGGGACTCAGAGTTTAAGGCTCCTCTCCCATAGAGCAACTCTGCACAACCCAAGCAGACCAACTTTGGGACTTTGAATGAACGTATTTACATCCACCTTTCTCTTCATGTCGACTTTTCTGGAAACATTCACACGGATGCCATGGTTACTCCTACCACGGTAAGGGAAATTTGACGTTTTCTAATAGGGTCCTAAGGGGGCGGGGAGGGGAGGGGGGGAGAGGGGTCCTTTAAAGAACTACAGTGGGGAGGAGGTGGGGGTCTTGTAAGCGGTAGATGTGCCCCAAATGTTGCCTTTCCCATTGTGCCTCCTCCTTCCCTCACCCCTACTCGCCCTATAGTTTGCTTCAGTCCTGAGGTTCCCCTCTCCTCCTGCTCCTCACGCTGTTGTTCGGGTCCCTGGAAAGAAAGCGGCGGAGGAGAAATATGAGNCCTTGACAGAAACGCTGACTGAGGAAATAAATTAGTGAAAGATTTGCAAATAATTGAAAAAAAAATTAAAAGAGAAGTCAGAGAGAATAGGGGCTTATGGCACTGTAGCTCTGTGTCTCTGTTTCACCTGTTTGACATGTCCTGTAGTGACTTGTGAACAGAGTTAGGAATAGCAGCACATGCTGGCAATGTGAGCAAAGTGTGTGCATGCGTGTGCATGTGGGAGACAGAGGGAGCATGGGGGACAGAGGGGCGGGAAGGGGGGAGTGGATGGACCATTAGAGTGCAAACACAGAGACATTCCTGCAATAAAATACTCGTCTGCTGAGAATCGCAGTCTGGAAGAGATGGTGGTGATTTAACAAAAGAATTCTCTAAAATGTTCCCTGGTGCTAATACTGTTCTTAATAATATGAAGGGGTTTTGCCAGGAAAAGGAATAAAACCGTCAATTGGATTAAAAAAAAGAAAAAAGAAAACAGCCACGGGATGGTTTTTTAAGAGCACGGAGAGGGAAAAATGACCTTTACGACGGTTTTTTCATTTTCAAAAAAATGCCTCATTCTCTGAATTTCCCCAGCCAGGCAAAGGTTGTTATAAATGGTAGGTAGGGAAAGCAGAGTGTGGCAATAAAGGGGTTAATCCACGGAGCACAGAGCCATCTGGCTGAGCTGGTTTGTTATAATCGAGCAGATTATGTTCACGGGACTCAGAGTTTAAGGCTCCTCTCCCATAGAGCAACTCTGCACAACCCAAGCAGACCAACTTTGGGACTTTGAATGAACGTATTTACATCCACCTTTCTCTTCATGTCGACTTTTCTGGAAACATTCACACGGATGCCATGGTTACTCCTACCACGGTAAGGGAAATTTGANGAGGTGCTACAGGAAATCTGATTTAAGAGGCAAAAGCGAAGGAGACTTTTCGTTTTGTCTTAAGAGGGAAACCAGCAAGCTGGGATATAACAAAAGAGGCTGAAAATCTTGACCCTGGATTTCAAGAACCAGCCTCAGCACACGTAGCATGCTCGCCCTCCGGCAAAGTTAGAGCCCATGACAAGCAAAGCCCAAATTCCCAATTTCTAGACCTCGCCTGCCGCAGGTAACGAGCTTCACTGGAGCTTTCAGATTTTGTGTGTGTGCCAGACACTGGAAACCCTGTTCATGACCTTTGAATCAATCCTCATTCTCCTCAAACCCAAACACCAAATTCCCTGGGAAGAGCTGGAGATCAAAAGATTCCCTGCACATCTGTGTCTAGGTGAAAAAGACACACTCGCTCTGTGCTGGAATTGCAGGGAAAGTAGTCTTACGTTGCAGCTCCCAGTGTTTGGTGAGTGCCTTCTAGGAATGCAGCACACAACTAATGAACAGAGATGCACATCTAGAGAGCAAAATAGAAAGCTGTTTCTCATCTAAACAGCTGAAATGCAGCTTAAAGCGTCAGTTACTGGCGAGTCCTTATGGAGACACCAAACTGCTCTTAGCCAAGAGGGGAAAAAGTCCTTGAATGGTTTAGATAGTTTTCTGATCAGTTCTTAATCCTTCATTAAAATAAACGGGAAAGCTCTGTTCTAGTCCTATCTCTCAAACTATAAATATGCAGTATATGGAGAGATGGATATTTTGGATTGAATAGGGCTGCTATGCGCACATTCTCTGGTTCCTATATTGCAAAACCAGTTATTTAGAGATGACTCTGTGTGTATGTGTGTGAGGGGGGTTGCTTGTCCCCCTCCCCCCTTTTTAAACAGACAGGGATGTGTGTTGTATGGTCCAGATGATTCTTGTGAGCTCTAACCTTTCAGAAAATACTCTTTGCTCTCAGGCTCATGTGATTTGTTGCATGAGGAGTGCAAATGGTATGTAAAGTTTTGCCTTTGCATTGTGCCTTGAGGAAAATATCCAGGCAAGTAGGAGAGGCATTTTCAGGCACAGAAATACCTGATATGTGCAAGTTTGCAAGTGGAGAAGTGACACAAGAAGCACCTATAAATGGGATGCAAGGAAAAGGGAAATCTAATAGTAATGAAAAAGAAAAGGGAAAAAAGAAAAA
>VWYP01026231.1:8497-110015 GCA_013400435.1 Pycnonotus jocosus | reverse complement strand
AAAAAAAAAAAAAAAAAAAAAAAAAAAAGCCTTGCAAGACAAAAGCAGCAGAGAATGGAAGAGTTCAGCATGGTCCCAGCTGCTGGTAGTAAAAAGACTGGTCTGAGATACACGTGTAAATACCAGGGGCTCTGTGTGTGAGCACAGTGGGGGGACAAAATCCAGGCATGGTTGCAGGTGGTGGAGACAAAACATGGGGAGAAGAGGAGGTACCAGCAGAGCCAGGAGGGGAGTGCTTTGTGTGGAAGGGTGCTACATGTTGAGGTATGCAAAACACGTAGGTTTAAGGGGTTTTGTTTGCATTGTTCTGCTGTGGGTTGGGGTGTTTTTCTCTTCAGGGAACAAAAAATGAAATGGTGCATACAAAGGTAGATAAATACTGGAGGGAAGGTGTTGTACAACAGAAATAAAGCGCTACACGTTCATTGTTGTGCACTGGGGTAATAATGGCAGGTGAGATATGCAAAGGTGGCCAGCTGGAAAGGGAAACTGCTGCACATCAACTGGAAAAAGAGGATCCTTGTGGGTAGCAGAAAGTTTAGGAGCTCACAAGGGGAAGTAACACTTGAGAGAGATGGGAAAAGGTACAGGCTGGAGGCTGGGTGAGGATGTGAAAGGGACATACAAGGACGGCAGAGTCTGCAAGGGGGAGGCTGGGTATGGAGTGGGAGTGGAGAGAGAAAGGTGAAAGCACAAAGGATGTTTGGAGGAGGAGTTAAAATGTGAACTATTAGCTATTTGGAGAAAGGTATGGAAAATAATCAGCTACATGATGCTTGTGGGGGGTGTCAAAAGGAGACACCTTTGATTCTGTCGAGAAATAGATACGGGGATGTATTTACAAGGAAGGTATCAGAGTATGAAAGGCAAGGCTCGCATGGTGATGGAAACATGTGCTGAGAACAGGAACACAGAGGGAAAAACGAGCTGGATGGAGATAGGGTGTGGTGAGGGGGAAAGGGTCCTGTAAGTATGTGAAGGGATAAGTGATTAGAGATATTTCAGAGGAGGATGGAAGCCTGCTGGAGTGTGCTGCCTGCTTACAAGGGAGAGACAGAACTGGGGAGAGATCCACGGGGAAGTGGTGTGAGGAAATTCAGGAGAGTGGAAATCACAGGGGCAGGATGAATTGCAACGAGGATATAAAGCCATAGCAGGTGTTGAGAAGCACGAGAATGAGGAAAAAATAAGGAATGTTGGAAGCACAAATGAGGATGAAATGAAGAGCTATGTTTTCTAGGAAAGAGGTGGTTTAGGTTTATAGGGTGAGAGAACAGATAGTGAAGGGAAATTTGGGGATGTGTTTCTTAGTAGGCAAAGAGATGGAGTGGTGCAAAGGCACAGTGGTTTGCTCAGCAGAACAGAGGATGTCTCTTTACTGGGGAATAGGAGCAACAGAGAGAAAGAATAGGCAATAAGTTACAGGGGAAGCAGTTGGGGCAAGGAATGGCAAGTAATGGGAAGACTGTGGGAGGAGGAGAACATTCACAAACAAAAAGGAGCGATTTTCTGTTGCAACAGACATTAACAAATGTGTTTATATCTCTGTGGTAGGTACTGGCTGAGCAAAACAGCAAGAGGGAACGGAATAAATGTGCTGGTGGAGAAATGACTACAGATATAAAGGGGTGGGAGGAGAAGGAATGAGAGGGAAAACTACCTGGAGGGCCGTATAAGCCACATGGCTGTGCTAAGGTCAAAAGTAAAGTGTGAAGTGTGTGGGGAGGCAAGTGGAGCTGGGAGCTGTAGGGCATGAGGTAGAAGTGGATGGGAATGACAGTTCCTGTTACAGGGGGTGAGGAGCTAAGTGTGGGTTGACACACAGGGGTATGGGAGCGAGGAAGGGACCTGTCAGACTGTGCCTGCTTGCAAGGGAAGGTGAAGGGAGGGAAAAGTCGTGTCTGATAAGACAGATTTGTGCACACAATATGCTCAAAGGAAATGAGGGAAGTATAGGTGACGATTCCAGACCTGGATGTGGGACCTGGGAGAAGGAAAACCCCTTATGGGGGAAGGAAAAGTGATGAGGAGTGAGAAAAAGTTTATGATGGCTTAAGCCATCTGTTGTTATCTGCCTCTTGCTGTGAGTGTGCAAGGGGCCCTAGGTGCATGCAGTGCACCAGGAGAGCAGGTTGGGAGTTCAGTGCAAGGGCACAGGTAAATCCAGACAGACCTTGGTGACAGGTACATGGATACATGGAGTGCTGGTTCTGTGTGAGGGCCAGGGGTGAATATGTTCAGTGGGTGCTGTGCTTATGGGACTGGCAGAGTTGCAGGCAATGAGGACAATCCAGGAAGAAGCTGAAACCCTTGAGAAGTGTGTAAGAGCCCTGGGCTGCTGTAAGGGGTGAAGGCCTGTGTGGAAGTCCCAAAGAGCCACCCAGGAGGCCGTGCTGATGCTCAGGGTGATGATACCAGAGGCCCAGTGGAGCTTTACGTGTCCACTGCCTTCGTGGCACAGCTCTCCATGTTGAAATCACTTACGTAAGGCCAGCACCAGGGCTGAGTTTCGTGAGTGCAAGGAAAGCAATGTTTGCATTGAGAAGGAGGGTAGGAAAGGATGACTAACCGGGAAAATGGTTTGGTGCGTGGGTAGCTATAGGACCTGACGTGCTCTAGATGTACCTGCCTTCTGCATGACTTGCACAGCAGGCAGGCTCTCCTCTAGAGGTTTTTTGCAGGCTTTTTATGAAGAACTGCTGAATAATCCTTAGACAATCCCAGTAGATTTAACTACAGTATCTCATTTCCACTACAGTTTCGTTCAGAAGCATACCAACCAATGCACCTTATTTTCACACATTAAAACCTCTGAGTACTGCTGCTGGCACAAAAGGGTAGAGAGGTTTCTCTGGGACAAGTTAACAGGGCTCTTGGATGAACAACCACTAGGCTGAAACACACAGAAGGACTACAGATGTCAGTCAAAGGAAAGGGGAAAACACTGGCTTTCTCCATAGCTTGAAGCTATAGCTTCACATAGCTGGAGTAATGTGCAGTTGGTTGAGAGTTGAAAAGCATAGGATACATTTTGGGTGTCAGAGAGAAGCACTGGGAACCTATTTGCCTTCAAAACAATTGCATTTATTGATGACAGCTGTTCTTCAAGTCTGGTCTAAAAACATCTTCAAATTGTGTGGCTCACCTAGGACTTTGGGTTCTTCCATACTGAGTAGGAAAGTGCTTGTTTCCACCCATAGCTGGTGAGAAGATTGTGAGCAATCCCATGGGACTTGCTCTGCAAGAAGTCAGTCTGATCACACAGGACCTCTAAACTTAAAGGTTGAAGCCTCCGAGCCCAGACCTTAAATAAGATCAGTCCCATGGACCATGGTTTGTAGATCCTTTTTCTGTTCATTGCTAGGACAAGCTCCCAGTAAAATAAAAGCCAACAGCCTGTGAAATGATAAGCAACTAGTGTTCATGCAGCCATAGGCTGTGTTAGGAACATGTTGTCCTGTTTTTCGCACTGGTTTCCCACTGCAGAGTCCACTTTGAGCTCTCCAGCTGGATAATTTTTCCTGGCAGTTCCTGC
This sequence comes from Pycnonotus jocosus, assembly GCA_013400435.1. Lineage (NCBI taxonomy): Eukaryota > Metazoa > Chordata > Aves > Passeriformes > Pycnonotidae > Pycnonotus > Pycnonotus jocosus. Next base: position 106,480 of record VWYP01026231.1, on the reverse strand, counting down.
AGCTGGTTGCAGTCTGCAGGGAGCACCTTTCTCCTCTGATGGAAGAGAACTTCCCACCATGGCAGGCTGCGGGTGGAGGGGATGGTGAAGCAACTGTCCATGAGGGGGAGATGCAGTCTCAGACATTGGGATTCTGCTGGGCTGAAACCACACACCACAGCCTGCTCAGCCCACTGCCAGCAGTGCTCCCTTGGCCTCTGACCACTCTGCTCCCTCCACTAGGAAAATAAAAATCAAACAGTGGCATCAACCTGTCAGCTGGCTGAGAAAAGAGAAAGGGATCCATGGATTGTTGCAGGGATGGACACAAAGCCAGAACAGCAAACAAGCTGTGCTCAGTGAGGAGAACATGGGGCATTTGTGCCTGCCTGGACCCTTTGCAGCCATGACACAGCCAGAGAAATCTGGAACATCTGGGTGTCCATGCAGATGTTTGCCTGGCCATGTGTGTGCATGTCTCCTGGTGGTGTCCAGGAGTGGCCAGTGGGAAAAGATGGAGGGGGATGGCAGCTGTTGCTGTGTGGGAGACTTTTGGTGCATCTGTCAGTGGGGGATGCGGGGATCAGTCGCTTTCTGAGGGGACAGATGGGATGTGCGTGTGAAGAGAGGAGCGCTAAGGGTGGATATGGAGTAGTTTCAAGGTTGTGAAATGAGTGCTAGAAGGAACATCCACAGCTATGTTCCTGATTGTATCACCAGCCTGAAGTCCAGAGGGGAAGGGGAGTCCTCTGCAGGAAGCCTCAAGTGAGATTATACTTCCCAAGAAACTAAAAAAAAAACCTCACTCGAGCTTCTAGTTCAGGTCAGAGTCTCCTCCTCTCCTTCACATGGTACAAGCAAGCCAGGAAAGGCGGCCCTTTCCTTGAGGGCAGCAAGCACTTGAAAGGTCACAGCAGGACCAGATACTCTTCCCTCTCTAATCTTTCCCTGCCTCTGTCTCCTCTCCACCTCATCACACTCATGAGGAAGGGTCTTTCCCAGCTCGGCCTCTTGGTTTGTGTGTGGAATTCCCACCTGAGGGAGCGCGTGACAAAGCTGTGTGTGAGCAAGGACAGTGCGGCGTGGGGGAAGGCTGTGTGTCTGTGCATGTGGAAACAGAGTCTGCTGGTTGTCATCTCAGGCTCAGAGAGGGAGCCTGTTGGGTGCATCTGGATGCACATAGGAAGGATGGCAGGGTATTCCACGTTTCCATCAGGCAGCGCGTGACTCATTGGGAGTCACCGCTCGCGTAGCCGTGAAAATGCGCAGATCCCGCAGAGCAAAGTCCGCTTGTGTTATCTGTTAGAAAACCTGCACCAGAGGTGATGAAAACACTCTGGAAGGATTGCAACCCACAGGGTAGGATTTGCAGCACTCCTCCAAACGTTTCCTGTGCTCCCAGTGTGCATGTTGCCCATAATGGAACCACAGCAATAGATGTGCTTCTTCTCAGTTGCTCTTTCACACCTTCCAGCAATAAATTCTTGTGTTTTGAGTTTGACCCTGCTATAGATTTTATGTTTTATCTTACATTAGCTGAGTTAGCACATGAGAATCTAGTTAATTCAAAAATACATATTTCTAGGCAATGCCTTACAAAAAAATCAACCACATTTGCCAAAAGTCTGAATCGATACAGTCAGAGGTAACTCACAGGGAACTGTACAGCTGCAGAAGGAAGAAGTACTTTGTACTCTACAGGAATTCAGGTTGTGGGTGCGAAATTTAAGCCCAACCACTTCTTTTGAAAAGCTCTGTGGTTATACAAGTTTGAATACAGCATCCTCTCCTGTGACTTTTGCCTCACCCAGGAGATGGATACACTTAAAAGACAAAATCAGCTTCTGTTCCCCTCAAGAGGTTGGATTTGGGCAATATTTGATTTCTGCTCCAGAACAAGATGAGATATTTTGGCTTTTAAGTGTCAAATATAGATCTTATAAATCTGATGGAGACTAAACCAGAGTTGTTAAGAGGGAGACATCATTTCATGTGCTGAGGGGTCTTTCCTGGATTTGTACATTCAAAAGTTAGAAAATATTTGCCTATTTCAGTGCTTTCAGCTCCTGTGAGAGGTAAAACTATTTCCTCCACTCATTTCTCAAACAACTTGCACAGTCAGATTTTACATGAATGGTTTTCCAACTGGATGATGCAAATAACTCCATACATAAAAAAAGTCTTGCTGAAATGATGGTTTTCCTTTGCTGTTTGTTCACATTTTTATGATATCCTACTTAGATCCCTTAAAATCTTGAGCAACTCTCCTTCTTTGTTATTTTTTGTTAAAGATACAGCTTACATATTTGACTTAAGCTATCCTTTGTTTAAGCTCATTTTTTTTCTTGCAGAGTTAATATGATTTTTTTTCCTCTAAGCATATTCTTCAATTTCTTAATTATGCCTTTTCAGTTTTCTGACTTCCCTCAATTTCATCCAAAACTTTGTTGCACTAGAGCATTCAGGAATAAAATTGACATTTCAAAACCAGGAGACCTCTTTCCTCTATTTGCCTGCTCTCTGCAATTACACTGACTTTTTGCAATCAGTATTTTTCTCTTTTGTGTCTCCCTTCTACTGTAAAAGAACTTCTATCTAATAAGTCCAGCATTAATTCCTTGTTTAAATCATGGCTAGCTAATTTCAATATTATACCTTTTCAACTTCCTCCCTAACATTTAATACAGTTGCTCTGAATTGATTTTTCCTAGACATATTATCTTAGGCTTTTCTCTGAATCTCTTATTTTCTGCCCATTTTGCTAATAAATCTCTGTCCTTCTGCATAGTATTTTTACTATCCTTTCCATTATTTCTATCCATCTACAGCCCATTCCTTCTCCATTTCATTTTTCTTCAGCTTTACTCTTTAGCACTTTCAGACTGAGATGATTTTGAGGGCCCTTCCAACCCAATTCAGTCTAAGTTTCTACGATTCTTACAGAGTAAAACTCTTTATGAGATATGAGAACCATCTCATCATATAGGGACACCTTTAGGAAATATTGCCTCAATATGTCTTTCTTCCTAGGTGTGGTCTAGATGTACTTAGAACAAAGTATTAATTTATTTATACAAAATGTATTCATGATTTAATCTGGGCAGAAACTTTTTTCTGCTCAGAGAAAATGTCTGTGTTCGAACTGCCTTTCTTCTGTTCTCTTGCTGTTCCCTTGCCTTTTTAAGTTTGAAACACTCAGTTTTTCAGCTGAAAGACAAGCCATCACAAGCTCTGAGAAAAGAAAAGCAATCTAAATACTACCATAAGATGAATTTAGGGAGGAGTTTGGTTGATGTTGTTGTTGTTGTTTTACCAAAACAAAACAAAAATAAACAAAAGCTTCAGGGAGTTAAATCTTGCCCTGGGAAGCTAAAGCTGCTTTTCACATCTGCTAGGATAGGGAGTGGTCTCCCTTGGAAAAGTTTGCGTTTGGGGGAAACAGAAATGTTTTTAAAGTCCGGTGATTTTTTTTTTTCCTGTCTTTCCTCTTGTAGGAAATCTTCCTGTTAAATGTTTGGTTGGTTTTGGTTGGTTTTTTTTGTTTGTTTGTTTGTTAGTTTTTTGGTTTTTTTGGTCAGAAGTTGTTCTCATTTGCCTCATTCCTCTGAAATAAAAACTGAGTTTTGAGCCTCATCCGGTTTATGAACCACCATTAAGCAAATCTTATTGGTTTAGTTGTCTTTTGGTGACTTCATTTGTTTGCCTCAATCTTTCTTTGCACCTCTGGTTCGGACTGTGCCTTTCCTGACTCTGGTTTGCCACCAGCACTTCCACTGATCCCAACACATTTCTGATTTACACAGGATCAGGGCAAACGTGGAAACTCACCTGACTGCAGGTCAAATTCTGCTCTCAGTCCACCCAGGCAATCCTACTGAAATCTATGAGATTGTAACTTTGTATTTGTGTCTTGGGGTTTGTTTTGGGGGATTTTTTTAAAACCATGAATGCACATCCAAAGCATTTTAGTATGTTGAGCCATAGAAATCAGAGAAGGGGAGAGAATATGCCTATATTAGATAAGTGGTATTTTGATTGGAAAAATTGCAACAAATACTTTATTTCTTTTTTTGGTTGGAATTTGTCAGTTCCTCAGAAACCAAGCATTCCCTTCTTGTTCTAATAAATCCCAACTAAGTCTCCATGGACACCAAAGTTTAAAAACCTTTCAGGCTTTTCCCTAGCTCAAAACTCTGTGTCTTTGTTGACCCATCCACCAGCCATCCACAGAGCAGGGAATTGGTACTTGGAGCTACAAGGACAAAGCCAGTAAAACATATTAAGCTGGAGAAAACAAGGGCATGATGCTTCTGCCTCACAGGGGACTCTTGGGCTTAGGAGGCAAAGATAAATTCCTCAGGACTGGAGAATTAAACTCCAAAAAATCCATCTTTAATACAGTCTAATATCTCCTAATACGGTCTGTGTCTCTAAGATCCCAGCAGGCCAGATAGAATATTCTTCAAAGCTCTGTCATGTCTAATTTTAAATTCATCAAGTGACTGGGCTTCCACCACTCCACTTAAAATTTTCATACCATCCCCCATGCAGCTTGAGTGCCATTCATTACTACAGGGTTGAGTGCTTTCCCATGGGCAAGTTGTTAGCAACAACACAGCCCTGGGTGGCAGTAGGACAGCTGGCAGGAGACCATTTTAGACGAGTGGTTTGGCTTCAATTTTATTTTTTTCCTTAGTTAAATTCTAGCCATTACCTTTTTATGATGGCATTCTTTGAGGAAGAACTCAAAATAAAATGCGTCACTGTTGAAAGTGATGGAAATATTTTTAATAAACAACCTGTTCTGGGAGAACAGCTCTTTTTCAAAAGAAAGGTTGCACTGGTGAGGCCACACCTCAGATCCTGGGGCACTGCTGGGAACCTCAGCACAAGAAAGACATGGAGGGGCTGGAGCGTGTCCAGGGAAGGGAACAGAGCTGGGCAAGGGGCTGGAGCAGCAGGAGGGGCTGAGGGAGCTGTGGGGGCTCAGCCTGGAGAAAAGGAGGCTCAGGAGGGACCTTCTGGCTCTGCACAACTCCCTGACAGGAGGGGACAGCAGAGGGGATTGGGCTCTGTTCCCAGGGAACAGGGACAGGATGAGAGGGAACAGCCTCAAGCTGTGCCAGGGGAGGTTCAGGAACTGGAAGGGGCTGCCCAGGGAGGGGGTGAATCCCCATCCCTGGAGGCCTCCAAGGAACTGCCAGACCTGTCACACAGTGCTCTGGGCTGGGTGACAAGGTGGAGATCAGTCACAGGTTGGACTGCATGATCTGGGAGGTTTTTTCCAACCTCAACAATTCTTTGCTTCTGTGGAAAGCTCAGTACCATCTCCTCAAGATGTTGGATGTGTCTGTAGCCTGGCAGCAAGCTGGACAGTGTTTCAGGAGGTAACTCCACACAAATTCCAGGCCTGCACGTTCCCTCATGAAGAAACTCCAAATCATCCAACCTATTACAACCTTATTTCTGCTTGGATGGCAGTGCAAAGCTCTCCAGGGACAAATTGCCCAAGGCCACCCTGCATGCTGGTGCTAAGACATTCTGCTGTGTAGAGCAGCTCTGGTGGAGCAGCAGAGACAGCAGTTTATGAGCCAGCACCCTGCAGGCTGAGCACAGAGGACAGTCCCTTGCTCCACCAGGTCGATGTAAACACCCTGAGGCTCCACTCGGGTATTCAGGCTGCTTGGTGAGGTACATAAACTAAGCTACAGCCTTTTTCCAGCTCCACCAGGACAAGATGATCCGTTACGATGACTGGAATCAGAAATCTTCCTGGTCCTCTACAGGAATCACAGAATGGTTTAGGTTGGAAGAGACCTTAAAAATCATCCAGTTCCACCCCCTTGCCATGGGGAGGGACACCCTCCACTTGACCTTCCACTTGACCTTCCACTTGCTTCAAGTCCCATCCAACCTGGCCTGGAACACTGCCAGGGATGGAGCAGCCACAGTTTCTCTGGGAAACCTGTGCCAGGGCCTCACCACCCTCACAGGGAACAATATTGTCCTAATATCTAATCTAAATTGCCCTTTTCATTTTGAAGCCATTCTCCCTTGCCCTGTCACTACAGTTCCTGATGAAGAGTCCCTCTCCAGCTTCCCTGTATCCCTTTCAGATACTGGAAGGTGCTCTGAGGTCTCCACAGCAGTCTCCTCCCCAGGCTGAGCAGCCCCAGCTTTCCCAGCCTGTCTCCATAGGGGAGGTGCTCCAGTCCTCTGATCAACTTTGTGACCTCCTCTGGACTTGCTCCAACAGTTCCATGTCCTTCTTCTGTTGGGAACACCAGAACTGGATGCAGTATTCCAAGCGAGGTCTTACCAGAGCAGAGTACAAATGTGCACCACAACCTTCCTTCAGCCAGGTCCATAAATTCAATTATTTTAATTTTTATTCATAAACACCCTAAATATTCATGGTTATTTAGGGAGATTTGTTTATTCTAATTGCTTTCTGATTTTTTTGTCCTGATCAACTAATAATTTGTAGCAATACATGGAAATTTATAGACTACAAAGAAGCATCCAAAATTATTTCCTGGTTACCTGGCAGATTTCCATTGATGGATTTCGCTTTGGGTTTTTTCCATCTTTTCCCATCCGTCAGCTTCTATTTTCCTCTTGCTGAATGTTCTTGAACAGCCAGTTGCTAGCTCTGGAGATAACTAACTTAACAGAGGTCTAATTCTGACCCCACTTACATGGAAGAAGCCTAATGGCCCTCTAGGGAATAAGTTCATCTTGAGGCAGTGAAAATTTAGACCAGAGTCAAGACCTGAGAACTCAACAGAGAAACTATTGCCAATAGCCAGGGAAATAAGAATGGTTGTTTCTACACACACACAAAAAGTTTTCTTAATGTAGAAACAGTTTTCTAAATCCAAACTAGCAAAGCTTTCTCCAAAATTCTTCTCTGACCCATCAAAAATTATCTCATCACAATCTGATACTGCTCTTGCTTGCTTGTTTGCTTCCCTGCTTGTTTTCTCCTCTCTTTTTGCAAGAAGCTGTTGCTGAGGTGACTCCAGCTCTTTCAATCTTTCCATCCATGACATTCTCATCCAGATGAATTATGTCAGACCAAATCTGAAAAATGAAACCCGGCGTCCTACCTTTGATCTGAGGCAAACGATCGCCGGTGCCATCGCCAGCCTTCCGCAGGAATGCGGTCCAGAGCAAAGGACTTGAAAAGAACCTCAAACATACCTCTAAAACCGTAAAACGTTTTAGCAATTTTGGGTTTTCCTCCCTTTTTCTTACTGAAAAGGAACAGATGGGAACAGAAGTAAACTCTGCCATCTGGAAAGACTGAAGGATCAGTATGAAAAGAGCCAGGTGTCAAGTTTGTTCATCACCAGCTCAGCTTTGTCAATTATCAACATCAAAACCTTGTCTCAACAAGGGCTGAATTATACTAAAGATAAATGATTTTGCAAAGCCTTTTTTTTTTTTTTTGTATCTTTTTGTCACCTAATTGTTCAACTATCTTGAAAACTCAAGTTCTGAACAGAAAAAGGAAAGAAATTAATTTGAAGCTTTACTTCTTATGCCACAGGAAATTGTCTGCCTTGGTCTTTCCTACCTTTCATTGAACACTGCAGTCTGGATTCCACTTAAAGTCCATTAGTTCTGTCATAACCTTTTAATATTATGTTAAATTGAATTTATATATAGGTAACTTGAACCTTGTTCTTATAACAGTTTGAAATGGAAAAGTAGCACCTTTGGGTGGGAGATCAGAAGCACAAAAATCATTATGGTGTTGTTTAGTCTCTGGAGAGTGTCTGAATCACTGACTTTTTTGCTTTAAATATTGAAAACTATGTGTGTAAATATAATTTTATGTATATGTACTATATATGTGCCTTCATATATATGTATGCATATATATGTGCATTAACTGTACACAGAGCAAGACTGAAGGTGTCTTGTTCTTTATCTGAGTAGATTTTATTTTTTTAATTATGTTTTATTTACATTTCATTTATGAGATTTCACAGCACCTTTGGTTTTAATCTTATTATTATGTAAGAGGCTATTCCTGCTTTAAGCTTTCTACTGAAGGACATTTGAGTAAATAATTTCCCATCTGCATACTAATGAGACTGATAAAACAAATAAGGAACCTGGAGTGACAGGGCAAAGGAGAATGGCTTCACACTGAAAAGGAAAATTTAGGTTTGATATTAGGAAGAAATTGTTCCCTGTGAGGGTGGTGAGGCCCTGGCACAGGTTGCCCAGAGAAGCTGTGGATGTCCCACCCCTGGAACTGCTCCAGGCCAGGCTGGATGGGGCTGGGAGCAACTTGGTTGAGTGGAAGGTGTCCCTGCCCATGGCAGGAGGGGTGGAGCTGGATGATTTTTAAGATCCCTTCCAACCTGAACAATTCTGTGTTTCTGTGACTCTCACATATATATATATAAAATATATAAAGTTAGCCAACAGTTCCAATCAATATTTCTTTTCTTCAGACCTGCATGCACACTGAGTTTATTGGTAAATATCCTCAGATTCTTTTTGCCATCATTTGCAGAACAATTTTGCTTCTCTTTTGCAAAACAAATCTTTCCCAAAGCTGGAGCTGCATAAACTGGTGCTGTTTTTCCATGCATAATGCAATCCTTGATGCTTCCTTTACAAGTTGGCTCTGATTGCCTTTTGTCAATTTTTGCCTGTAGTCCCCAATTATCTCCTGTGTGTGCATATTCCTATGGGTTTGTGGTTTGGTAACCCAGTCAGCTGTGGTTGTCTTCTGTTTTTCCTCCAAAACACGCAATTTGTTTTGTTTCTGCTGTGCAACCTCGTAATTTTTCCTCCTTTTTTTCGCCTCTCTAAACATAAATCATGAATGTGTAGTGTTCTTTCTCTTTTCTTCAGTTTGATGTCTCTGTGCTCCAGCACTATCTGAGTAGATGAAGTCCACAAGCTCCTCTGAAAATTTCTGAAAAAGAGTCAAATATGTTGTGTAAAAAAAGGTTTCTCCCAATTTATTTTTCATTTTATATGATGCTGATACTTTTTAAAATTTCTTTACCACTGTCTTGCCCTTCTTCTCCTGATACTATGATAATGAAATAAATGTATGACCCCTGACCAAGCCCCTAAGACAAAAAAGACACAATCATTGCTGCTTATGACCTTTTTCAATGCATTCCTTATTTTTGTGAGAAGGCAAATTCTTGTTTGAATCTCTTCTGTTTGACTTCAGGAAAGGTTGGGCTCTGTGAGGACCTTTGGCATCTTCATTTTCTCATCATCGTCTTTTTTTTCTTCATGCTTTACATATGATCTTCTTTTTCTCATTTTTCTCCTTCTGCAATGCACTGTGCCTTGGTGAGGGTTAGACAGAACTAAGACAAAAAAAAAATGGAATTAAGGGAAAAGACATCACTGCATTCCTCTTTCAAAAAGACTGAAATTGAAACCATCTTTAATGGTTAAAATCAAGGTTGGTGGTTTTTTTCAAAGTTTTTCAGAGGCACAGAAAAAGATTTGCTTTATCAGACTTCTGCACTGCATCTCCATCTGCTTAATCAGATGATGATTTAACAGTTTTGTTTACTTGCCTTCCCATTTAATGAAAGACTTTTTGTACCTCTGACCCTTGCTGTGTTCCCTTCTAGATGTTTGTACAGATTTAGTACAATGGTTGTCTTCACCTCAGAATTCCTTCTTCACAATCAAAATTGTGTCAACATTGCTTCAGCTGTGCTTCTTTTGCTCTTGACAATATCTAATTTCCTTGCAATAAAAGTTCGTCTTCATGTAAAAAATAAAAATAAAAACACCTTGCAACAATAAAGAAACCCCAAACTTTAATCTTCAGCCTAAAATGTGAATTTAAAGCAAGTTAAAAGGAAGAGACCTTAAAGATTATCTCATCCCAACACCCTGCCATGGGCAGGGACATCTTCCACTGTCCCAGGTTGCTCAGAGTCCCATCCATCCTGGCCTTGGACACTGCCAGGGATGGGGCAGCCACAGCTGCTCTGGCCAGGGCCTCAGCACAGGGAATGATTTATTTCCAGTATCCAATCTAACCCTGCTCTCTGTCAGTGTGAAGCCATTGCCCCTTGTCCTGTCACTCCAGGCCCTTGGCAAGAGTCTCTCTCCATCTTTCCTGTAGGCTCCTGCAGGTCCTGGAACGCCACAATGAGGTCACTTCTCCAGACTGAACAACCCCCAATTCTAAACTAATAACTGCATGGATAAAGAATATTTCCATTCCAACCAATATTTTCATATCTGTTTTGTTATCATACCTAAATTTTAAAATCTATTTAGAAGTAACTTGGAGCCAGACCAGACTGTCTCCATGCTGGCAAATTCTAGACGAGCAGACACATCTTATTTCTTTTTATTTTGGTGTCTTCTGATGATTATTTGCCCTGAAATAATTTGAAGATGACATTCCTTTCTAGTTCAGAAGGAAGATCAATCTGTTGTCCAGTTTAATTTTATTTATTTCGTGTTGCAGTGAGGGAAGCACTTGCTCACTGTGATCTTCAGTGCTGACAGCCCAGTTTGCACAGTCCTGCTCCTCAGTGCTTCTGTAAACTCAGCAAACTCAAAGGCTTGTACTGAGGGCTTGATATTGAAAAAGAAATGCAATTATCTGACTTGCTGATCAGTCCAGCTGTTTCAGAGGGATCAGTAGCTCCTGAGAGTTAAAATCATGTTATAGGAGAAGAGTGGGACCAAAGCTTTCAGGCTCTTTCACCCACAGCAAGCTGAAACTTGCACTTGCACAGAGCTTTAAGTGAGTAAATTCCTTTCATCACCTGGTGGTAGAAGGGTGTGCATCTGAAAAATGCAGCCCTTCTCACTGGGCATGGGGATGTGGAGTTTTTTTCCCCAAAGAAAAAGGTCCTGCTTTTTTATTGGGTGAGAATCTTCAAGCCATGCACTGAAGATACCAGATGACAGACAGCTCGTGGTCACCACAGGAAAATCCCTCAAAATTCTTTGAAAAGAATTGGAACAGCTTTACCACGTGTGTTTGAATTGCCAGGTTGTACTAGGATCAACTCACTGGGATGTGTGTTTTCATTTTGAACCCTTGCTCCGCAAATATCTCGGGATGGGAATTTGTCAGGCAGTGGTCTGCCCGTGTTGTGATGAATTCACACCAAACCTGTTTGAATGAATGCTTCAAGGAAGATTCCTTGAGCTGCAATTAGTAATGCATTGCTAGAACCCAGGTAGTGCACATTTAAATACTCCTCCACTGAGTCTTATTAGTGACACATTGCTGAACCCCAGCACAGCCCTCTGACATCCACTCAGTTGTTCATTCACTCACTCATTCATCCCCTGTTTCTTTTGTTTTGGGGAGCGAGTAGATTTCTCTTTATTTTTCCATTTATGCACTCAGCTCTTGGGGTATGAACTGATTTCCTCAGATGAACAGAACATTTCTGAGGGATTTCAGTTGAAACAAACTTCATTTTTCATGGATCAGGTGCAAAGCTGTTTTGGCCTCTGTCTCCAAAGCACCACAATATAAATTTTGTGGACACATTGATACAAACCACTTTTCTGTTTACACATAAAAATTCCTTTTTATGTTGACCTGTGTATTTTCAGCTTATAGACAATTCCTCTGCCTTAAAAAAAAAAAAAAAAATTATTAAGTACAGTTTGAGAGAACAGAAATATTTTTTCATTAACAAGATAAAAAAAAAAAAGAGAAAAACATTCTGCAGTGGTCAGTCCCCCTTTTTGGTTTGCTTTCCATAATCAGTTCTTCAAGCTCATGCACTTTTAAGGGGACTTTGGGCTTGGATCTGAGGGTGATTATTGTAAATTTGTAAAAATAAGTATCTGTATGGGGACTTCTTGAAAGTGGAGGGTCTTGGAGAGGATGGGACAAAGCCATTCCACCCATTTAGCAGTACAGCCTGGCATTTTGGAAGATCCAGCCAAGCAAGGAATAAGGTGATCAGGACCAAGCACCAAAAGAGGCACATGGCAGAGCTGTTCCCCTTTTCCAAGAGGGGACTCTGCAGGTCTTTTAGGATGCAGGAATCTTTGCTTGCAGCAGCTGGTAGGAGCTCAAAGAAGAGGGAAAGGAGGATGAAGGGTTGCCAAAAGAGGCTTCAAAGTGTCTTGCTGTGGCTCTGACCAAGTGCTTACAACAAACTGTCCAGGAATAAGCTCCAGCTCAAAAAAAGCAGTCACTTTGTGGAGGTTGTTTGGCATGTCTGCCTGAATAACAACACACTGGGGTGGTGGCAGATCTGTCATAATTCACTTAAAACTAGTTCTCAAAGCTGAATTTCACCCTTACAGAGACCCAGCTTCAAGCTCTTCTTCCTCTTAGGGCCTATTTTCCCAAGAGCTCAGCCTTAGTCCAGCCTCCTCCCCAGTCTTGTGACAGAGTGAGCTTCAGACAGAAGGAAAAAGGGGAATTCACTGAATATTTTAATATTTCTGACATATTCATTCAGTTCCCCACACCTTAATGCTCTGCATCGATCCAGTGATATGTGGGCCATGTGTGGTGGTGCCAGCAGTTTCCAAATTTGTGCAAATACCCATGAAACACGGCTTGTTATGCATAGCTTGGCAGTTCAGCATGGAGAGTCTGCCAAAAGGAGACAGGAGCCTTATCAGAAGGAGACAGGAAATTCTCGAGCAAATTTGGGAGTTGACTTTTGAGCTGGGAGTGTTGACAGGCGCAGATCCCTCTGTCTGGCAATTATCAATTCTTCCTCTCATAACTACAGGGAAAATCCAAATACCTCAAATTTTGACTGGGCAGGAGGTGTATCCAAGACCTGCTCCTCCAGAGCCATCCTATTCCTGCAGTTCTGGTTCTGACCTCAGTCTGAAAGTGCAAGGATCACCTTTCCCTGCTCCAGAGATCTCAGAGCAGCTTTTGTTGCTTATGAAAGATTTCCACCCAAACATGGCAGAAGTTTCTAAAACTATGGCATTGTCAAAATGTGAATGCAACATTTAATCTGGATTTAAAACTTTGCCTAGGAAATATGAGAGATGCTGCTGCAAGTCAGCAGGTTGGTTTTCCTCTCAGGTGTGTATGGGTTTGTTTTTGTTTTTTTTTCTCAGCCATACTCTTGGCTCTGCCAAATACCTGCATAGCTGTGATCAGCTCTAGCCACGAGGATGTTCATCTCTTTGTTGTAGGATTGTTTCAGCACCAGACAATGCATTCAGACACTGGTAGGAGTAGGATCGGACACAAGGTGAATGACAAATTCTCTTGAAGTGGAAAACTTGCTTGATTTTCTGCTAAATTATTCTGTCCCTATTGGCAGTTTGCTATTTCCACAGACTTGGCTCATAAATATTGGATGTCTGCCTAGCTGGGAAATTGCATTTCCATTTTCAACACCTGCTATGTGCTAGACTTCTATGAGAGTGCTTAGCTGGCTCTCTGCAAAGAGGGGGTGCTCACAGTTAGTGTTGTTACCTGTGAGTGTTTTTAAAACGGGCTTAATCCTCACCCCAGTTTTACCTTCCCAAGACAACTCCAGTTTTCCATGAATTTTGGAGTATTGGTGAGATTCTTACCAGATTTGTTGTTCTTACACCACCATATCTCATGCAGACATAAAAGATTCCGTGCTCTTCCCTTGTAAACCCAGGCTGGGATATTCCTGGCTGGTCTCTCCCTACACACACAGCTTGCACACTGTGTTTGTTAAGGAGTGTTTAGGAAGAGGAAATGTTTGCATTTCATGGCACTGTATGTATAGAGGCCACAGAGAATCCAGCAGATCCACTGAGGTGTTATGTAAACAGAGGATATTTATGATAATCCTAATTATACGCATGGAATTATTCATGGGAGCTCGGAAACCATCGTTGCATATTTTGTTTACCAGATCTCAATAACTATTTTAGTAAGACAGACAGGCTCAGGGCGAAATGCATTCCCTGACAGGCTGGCAAACCTGGATTTCTGCCCATACACAGCATGGGTACAGAATCAGTGTCATAATCTGGGCTTTTCTTACACAATGAGGCATAAATAAGCAAAGAAAGGAAAAAAAAAAAGTTCTAAAAAAACTTTAGCCAGTTGTTTCAGTGGTAGGTTTTGAGAGATTTTTAAAAATCTGTTACCTATTGCTGTCCAGTGAGTTTGAAAAGACAATGAATTCAGAAATAGGCATTAATGCTAAACTTGAAATAACATATCACAGTGCTTCTGTGCAAGTTTTGTCATCTATTGACCATAAATTTACAAATACATTTTTGTACATGAAGCACACCTCCCTCTCCTATTGCAGCAGCCCTAGGAATCTCATAGAGTAAAAGATTGAGTCAAGAAAATCACACAGAATCATAAATGAAAATAAAGAGATCATCATTTTCTTATTCACAAGCTCTTCCTTGTAAATCAATGTCTGTTTATCCTGTTCTCAGCAGCCTCTAGTGATGAAAATTGCATGTTTTCTAAGAAACCTGTTACTGTTAGAAGGACACCCTGTGCCTGCCTGCCTGGTCCTTCAGCCAAGCAGTTCTTATCTTGATGCACTGTCACGTTAAGAGGGATAAAATCTGTTCTGGCCACTTGAGTTCATGGGGTTTTGGCTCAAATCTTAATTTTCTCCTCATGAAACAACCACTTAGAAAGAGAGGTACAAGTGCAGGTCTCATTCTGTAGCAAGGCTGTATTAGTAACAGGATTTGGCTGGAAAATTGAGACATGTTTTCTGAACAGCTCATTGATGTTTTCCTGAATCTTAGGATCTCTTTCAATTGCTCCATTCAGGTTGAAGCACTTCAGGTCCCTCTCTATTTTTACATTTTTGGTAGTGCTGGATCCAACAGCACCGTGCAAAGCCTCACCTGCTGCTTCTCACAACTGCATTATGGAGGAAAAGTTCCTCCTCCATCTGGTACAGCCATGAAAAGTAGGAGGATAGAGTTCAAATGACTGATGAGCAAAGTGGCAGGAGATTCCTGTACTTAATGCATTTGTTGCTATAGCCTTCAAGTACAGGTTTAACTTACAGCTGGCGGAAGAATAAAGATGAAAATGCAATTTCCTGCCTCTCAGACTGAGAGAGATACACCTGGGAGTGCACAGGACTAGGGAACACAATCGCCTGGAGTCCCTGAAGTGAAGGCTGGGTGGCACTTTTGCTGCTTTTCATAGCAGCACATTTATCTGCTGTGTTCTTTCCTCTGGGCTCTGCTAAAGGTTATCACTGCCCTAGCTTTTATGCTAGTTTCAAACATTTCTGCATTAATCAGCAGAGATATGGCACTGAAATTTTCCTTTAAATGTCTGCATATTTACTGTCTTGCATGACATATGTGTATATCATTACTGGATGTTGATAAGAACAAACGAGAAGGAAATATTTAACAGACCCAAACAAGCACTATACTTAGCATATGATTTATAGGCTTAAAATGGAGTCCAAATGCTAGTGGTGGGAGCCTTGTAAGCTGCATGTGCAGTATTGTGTCCTGCATCAGCACTTAAAAATGAAAAATTAAGCATCGGCTCCATTTACTTGGGCTACAATGAATATCTTCAGTGCTTTATGAATTACTGTGCTTATGTGCCAAAATAAAAGCAAACAAACAAAAAAACCCAAACAAACCCAAACACTTACAAGAAAACTTCTCTCTCTGCTTGACAAGGCTTTTTGAGTCAGAGACCAACATGTGCTTATGCCATCACAGTCTGGATAAGGCATGACAGAGCATTGCAGAGTACATGAAAACAAATTAATTCCCTGGGAAAGTCCTTTGCAGATCACTCCTGGAAGGCAAAAAAAGTGATCTCCATGTTCAGCCCTCTCCAAAATAATCACCCTGCAGCATTTCAGAAGGTCGAGTGGTCTCAGAAGGAGGTGGAACCAATGGCAAAAGTTTCATTTGTGACAGCTTTCACTGGGGATTTGACATGTAATAAGGCTGAAGGAGAGGAGTGGAGAGTTTTCATACAAAAAGAAAGCATAAACAGAGAGAACCTGCCTTCAGAGAAAGCAAAAAATACTATTTCTTTACTGACCTCTCTGACAGCAAAGATATTAGGACCCTATAGACCAATCCAGATGAAGTTAGTGGAGACATTTCTAAGTATTTTGGTGAATTTTGGGCTTATACTGAATTTTTGATGTTTCATGGGCAGGCTGCTGGCATGTGAGGTGGAGGGATCCAGTCCTGTCTGTCTTATTCCAGAAATTAGGCAAACAGTCGCTCACAGACCTAGGGGTTCATGGCCTGCTTGTCCTGTGGAAAAACATAGGTAGGCTTTTGGGATGCTGAAAATTTTCTTGCTCTCTGTCCTTCCCAAGGCCTGTGAACTGGAAAACAGGCTCAAAGCAAGGTAAAATGCTGAGGCAGATAGGAATCAAGAATAAGCTGTGCTGGCTGGTGCTTGGGGAGACAAGAAACATCGCGGAGATGGAGTGTTTACAGAAAAAAATCTCACAGCTCATATTTGTATTATGCATTTCTACATTCCTGGAACTCAATTTTATAGGGGTTTTGATTAATGGCTGGGCTGCAGTTCAGCTCCAGGCCTATTGAACTTACTGTACTGGAACGGAGCAAGACGTGCACAAGCCAAACATGAGCCCTTCTACTGGACTTGTAGTGATTTAAAGGTGCTTCTTTGCTCAAAGGCATTGCTGGGGTGGCTCTGCTTATTGTACACAGAGAGATCAAAGTCAAAGCAGGGCCTCCCAGCAGCCTTCTTAAAATCAGAGTCAGGGATGTGTTTGTCTCAGATACCTCCACAGCAGAAGGGCTGAAGAACAATGAAAAGCGCTGTGATTTCCCTGACACCTTTACAGCAAAGCAGGTGCAGAGCTTGTTGCTGTATGGATTCTCCTAATTATATATTTGTGTCACTTCCATCACAGTATCTTCCAGGAGCACGGCCAAATGCTCCACTCCCTTGTGCTGGTCCTGCATGCCAAGTGTTCCCACACCGTGGTGTTTGACATTAGTGCTGTTTCTGCCACACTTCAAAGAAGACATCTGTGGTTATGGCTGGCAAATGCCAACTTAATTGTTGATTATCATGGTAATGTAGTCAAAGCAGTCTCGTTCTGAAGAGGTGGGAGTCACTTCATTAAATACAGTCCTTATGGATATTAGGATCTGTGAGGCAGAACGGGATGCCTCTAATTTATTGGTGTGCCAACTGGAGTCAAATGAAGGCAACGTGAAAAAACAACAAAAACAACAACAAAAAACCCCACCCAAAACTGTATGGGAAACCTGAAGATTTGCCAACATTGAGAGAAGCTTCTACAGACCACACCATGGCCTATGGTCTTCCCAGACAATTCAGCTTTCATCTGAAAGGTGGAATCACTTTAGAAGGTGAAATTTTCCAGAAATTTAATCCCAGAGCTGGGATATGAGAACAGGATCCTTGGCATATTTCACCCAACCTCCTGTAGTCATTTCTAGCAGGAAATAAAACAAAAGATTGATAATAATTGTTGATAATGCAGATCTTTAAAAATACGAGGGACCCTTTGAAAACATAGGATCCAGGCAATTAAATCTGTTTCACCTCTCTTCTTTCTGAGTGTAGCAGAAGTTTGAAGCTCCATGTCTCTTCTTCCATGCACTGTGTAACAGCAACAACAAAAAGGAGCCCACCCACTGCTGCACACAGAGTAAATCCTGGAAAACTGATTTTTCAGGTAAAAAATTAATACTGGAAAATTGTTTCTAAGAGTTTCTCCCTCCTCTAGGGGTTTGGATTTGTTTATAAAAACAAGAAACAGTTGCAGTGATGCTGGCTTACTAAATAACCCCAGAAAAAAAAAATTAGGAGGTATAAAGTTGCTGAAATTCATTTAATTACACTTATGCAGTGTAATGGGCTTGACATGAAGACAAGCTTAGTCTGGTTTTAATGAAAATGTTACTAGTTTTTATGACTGCTTGCACTTGGATGAATGTCCTTATTGTTAAATATAAGTATTATACGTAGGTGATTAGCAGGATCTATTTATGGCAGAATTACATCCATTTTTTTAATTGGGTTCCTTCATTACTCATCCTCAATTAACTTCATTTTTTTCTTAGCTCTTCTTATTTTCTTCGAGCTTTGCAAGGCATAGTGGTTGTGATTTCCTAGTCAGGGCACTATTTTGAAAGATGAACTGTGTGGAGGGACTTACGTGTTTCCTTTTAAAGAAAACTTTCATTCATGTCTGCTGAACTCCTTGCTTCCAGATGGTTCAAATACAAAGCAGCATTTTTCTTGCCGTGCCACACTGTGATGGCTCAGCCACAACCGGGGGCTGTCAAGCAAATGGGACCTTGATTTGTTATTTCAGAAGTTCCTGCTGCACAATTTAAGGGTGCCAAGTGGGTCAGGCACCGATCAGACACTGCAGCAGACAATCAAGCTCCAATAGAAGTGACAGATAGTCATAAAGTTGCCATTTTCATGGGAGAATTCTGGTTAAAAAAAAATACAATTTGAGTACATTAACCCTGGAGGGAAAAAAAGGAGGTGCTTTCAAAAGGAAAGGAAAAGATTTTGAAAGGGTGTTCATATATCTAGAGACTCTCAAGATTTTGGATTCATACACATTCTCAGACTTCCAAAGCAGGAATGACATGAGGTTGTGTATTTGGAAGTACCAGAAGATAGAGTTTAGCTTGAGGGTGCAGAAGGACATTCACACTGGATAGTTCAGGTTCACAAACTGGTGATCTGTGCCACCTTGGATGCCACACCTGGCAGTACTGGAGAGCAAAAGTAATCACACTGCTCACCTCCCAGAATTTAGGCATCCTTGACACAGCGTTGAGATGAGTGATGTGAAGAGATGGGAGCCCCCACTGCTTGGGTTCACTGTGGGTTTGGTGGGTTTAGGGGATAAATTCCAGTCTCCAGTATCTTAACATTCGGTATTACTGAAAACACGAAGGATTAGGGAATACCAGAGGGATTGTGTATTTTCATCCTGACTCATTAAGTAATTCTGAGTAAGCATTCCCAAAGGTTTCCCCAGTGTTTCTCACAGCTTTATCAGTCCAATTCCATCTCTCCAGACAGACAGACTCCCACTAACTTCTTGTGGAGCTGGACTGGTCCTGAAATGTGCTGCATGAAGGATACACAGCTGTTTGCTTAGAAGCATGAAAATAGCTAAAATCATATTGAGAAAATGCTTGGGGGCTCATTAATTGGAATTATTTTTGTTTGAGTTGTATTCATTTGATGGTTTGTGTTTCTAGCCATCAATTACAAACCAATGACCAATAGAAAAGTCATAAAAGATTGAGAAAAACACAGGATCACAGGCTCTCATTATGTCATGTAACCTGTGTGACAGGAAAACAAGGACAATCTGCTTTTGGGATCAGTGAAACTATGACTAGTTAACACTATTCATACTTATAATTTACTTCTCTATGTCCATTTTTAGGGTGCTAAGCTTTTTGTTGGTTTGTTGGTTTTTTTTTTCACTGACATACTTTAGGAACTAGATACAATTTTCATGCTTTCCTGTGCGAGTTATTGTGAAAATGAGAGGAGAGGACTTGCTGAAACATTGCAGCGATTCCATCCCTAACCAAGGGATATATTTTTTTTGCAGAACAAAATTATCAGCAAAAGGTAATTCCACACAGACTGCATGTGCTAAATCCCTCAGTGTCCCTATTTATCTGTGTAGGGAATATAAAACCGGATTCTCTTTTTTTATCAATCCCACATTCCAGAGAAGCTGCGTCTTTGACAGGCTACATAGGAGCAGCACTTTTCCAGCTGGTAGATACACTCATCCCATTAATTCTCCTCAAACACCTATCCTGTCTAGAAATGTTGGGCCATTTTCTGAGGCCATCAAAGCACAGGGGCTTTAAGTCATTGTCACTTCTCAGAGTGTTAAGAGAGCTCTTTGGTTATTCATCCTGAAAGCTGCAAAGGCAGCAAAACATCTTGTTAACTGAGGGGGTGAGAGTTTGAAAATCCTTCCCCCTTTTTTTCTGGAGGGGATGGTTCACTGAAAGGAACTGAAAGTATTTATGTTCTTTCTTGAACTAAGATCTTGTCTAAGCCATCACTGTGAGGTTTTACATGTAGGAGGGGCAGATCCACAAGAAGACATCACTTGATTACTGTGATCACCCCAAACGTTTTCACACTGATAACAAAGGGAGTCAGCACACAAGGGTTCTATGGTTACACATGGCCATGTAAACACTTATAGAAAATTAAGATGGTCAGCTTTTTTTTTTAAACTAAAATTGATTCTGCGTGGCCGTATGTAAAAACAAATAAGGAGTTGGGATCAAAAATTAGTATCTGGATAAATTTTATTAGCAAAGTCAGTATCATGGTTTACATAGACAAGCCAAAATATGTGAAAGCCAGGTTGGATGGGGCTCTGAACAACCTGGGATAGTGGAAAGTGTTCCTGCCCATGGCAGGGGGTTGGAATGAGATGAACTTTAAGGTGCCTTCCAACCCAGGCAGTTCTGTGGTTCTGTGATCCTGTGATCTACTACAACATCAGCAAAAGCCACTGTCATCATCCTCCTGGAGGTGAGGGCTGAGTGGGTGCACACCTTTCTCAAGCCCTGTTCAAGCTACCCACAGACCCCTTGATCATCACTGTCTGCATCAATCATGAGTCTCCCAGGTCCATCTCTGGCAGCATCGCTTGCAGCTATGTTCATACAAACCCTCATTACAGATATTCTGCAGCTAGGGGAATAGTGGCCAGCAAAAACCTAGTTTTCCCTAGTTTTTATTTTCAGTTGTTGTGACACAGATAAGTGAAATGTGCAGTTGAGACAAATATCTAAATATATTTTTGTCCATATTTGAATAAATCCAGGGAACCTTGGGTACAGAGCTTCTTCATCTCCCACAGCAGCTCCCACCACAAATATAACCTCTCAGTTTTTACAGTAATCACAGTATCTCAATAGTATCATTGGGATTAATTACTTTTATTCACATCTCACAGGTAGAAAGCTTTAAAAAGCTGCATTCTTCTTTTACCTCAGAACCACTAAATGCGTTCTGACTGCAAAACAAACAAATCTTTCAACTATGCTACTGAATCAACTTCAGCAAACACAACTCAGACTAAAATGAACATGTTTAGCTTTTAGTGGTGCACCATGTAGGAGCTACATGTTCACCAGTAATGCTGCAGAACAAAAAAAAAAAAAATTAAGTTAATTTTAGCAGCATAAACAAGTCCTTAATGTTTTTCCCAAACTTATGAAGGCAATTCCCAGGGGAGTTAGGAGCTGACCACAGGTTAGTGACTTAACCACTGGACACTCCTTTCTGACTAGCTGACCTCTGAAGAGAAACCCTGCAAAAATTTCCAAGAACCACCAGCTTTTCCTTGTTCTCAGCAGGACTCGAAGTCCTGAGCACTTGGAATGGCACAAACACAATCTGCACAGTGCTGAAGCCTAGTTACGATAAGACCACGGGTGTTGGCAACATTTTTATGAACCCTTTTGAAAAGCACAGTTTCAAATGTAATGTACAGCATTCCCTTAGCTATGGTGTATTTTTAATTACTATTGCAATAACATCTGGAGGCCTCGGTCAGGATCTGGCCTCGCTGCCCCCAAACCGTGCGAGACGCAACTGCGCGGTGCTGCAGTGAACGAGACCCCGCAGAATTCCTCGCGTAAGGGGAGAGGAAATGGGGACATGCTTCTGGCATCTGGGGCTGGCAGGCAACCAGGATGCTGTGGGATTGTCCAGTGGGCACGTGTCCAGCCGGGAGAAGGGCCACAGCACGAGGCTGCAGCTGAAAACAAAACCTTCTCCCTGTGTCTGCCTGCACACACGGCCCCGTGAGGTGAAGCCAGTCAGCTGCAGGGCAGGCACACGACATTTCTCCTGCTCTTTGACCTCAGCTAATCCAGCCTGCACGTTCCCCGAGCAGGAGATGCTTGGTAAGGGCAGGAGGGTTCTCCTTCCCTGCCAGGGAAACATGGAAGCATCACTTGGTTTCTCAAGATCCAACAGCATTCACATCTCAGCATGAAGCAAGGCACCAACCTCCCTCCCAAAGAGCTCAGAATCCAAGAGAAAAGGCTGAACACCCAGCTTAAGAAAACAGGGCCAGGGAGGGGCACAACTGATGAGAGGAGGGGTGTATTTCTGGAAGGAGATGGGAGCTCAATTCCCAGATATGCCCTCAGGCAGTCTATACCAGCAAACACAGCAGTAAGCTGTACTTGTAAATATATATTTGCACTTACTCAAACTGTAAACAGTGATGACAGCTGGGAGAAGAGCAAAGATGGGTAGGAGGGAGGAGAAGAGAGATTTTTTATTTTTTTTTTTAATTTCTCATGAAGAAATTAGGTTGCCAATCTCAGAACTGGTGAAAAAGTGTGCTGGCATCAAACCAAAAACCCAGCTCCTGTGTGACACATGCTGACAATCAAGGTTCATTGTGTTTTCACTGAATGAGATCATTTGACAAAGCATTGGAGTATTTTCGGGTTAGGGCTAGATCCTCACAGTGATACAAACCAGTGGGATGACTCAGTGCTGCTAAACTACAGAAGATCTGGCCTTCTAGACAAAATTCAGATGCCTGGATCATCAGAGAAAATGGACTTTCAAGGCCTTTAAATCCTTGTTCCCCAGAAACTGTGGATAATATTGTGAGATCTTACAATTCCATTGTAATGATATTATCCTTCAAGCCATAGACTTCCTAGAGAAATCACATGAGATTCTCACTTTGTACTAAACACACCATACATCCCAGTCTTCCCAAATTCCTGAAAAGGTTTTGAATCAGAAAAATCAAATCAATTAAATTCAAACCATGTGGAAGGAAGGCCCATCCACTTCAACCAATTAAGCAATTTGTGCTTCTAAACATATTTTTGTTTGTTTATTTGTTTTAAAGTTCAAGTCAAATAAGCTGGTTTTGATCTGTTGAACTGAACCCAAAATATTTTCAGATGGTCAGCTTGTAAACTTTTTGACTTGACTGCTGTTTATTCTTGCCAGATTCATGACTTTTATCTCTTTGAGACTCCCTTGGCTTTTGAGTGCCTCTTCTCAATTTTAATTAGTGGGTCAAACCCCAGTTAGATTCTTTGTACCTGAGACAAGCTCCAGTGATTTAAAGCATTTTCAGGTCATTGCAAGCAGAAAAATTCTAGTACAAGTAACATCAATTTCTTCTGTACACTTCAAATAACACCACCTCAACTTTGCAGGCTCTAAGAAAAAAAACTCTAATAGAGTGAAAATATCAATAATATTGGCTCAGTTTTCTGCATCCAAAGCCTGTCCTGCTTTGCCCACCTGAGCTAAAGTGTTCAGGGACTTCTCTGGAGTAAGAAAGCACCTGCTTAACAACATGTGAAGGAGTGGACTATGTTTTGCAGCTCTTCTTTCTTCTGTCACCTGTTGTGCAGAGATGGTGGAGAGGAAGGAACTTGATACAAATTTTTGTATAGTTGCTCTTGGTGGAGGGGACACCAGGGGAAACTGGGGCTGTGGCAGAGGGAATGGAACAACTATTGTGTGCTGCATGGACCAAGAGGCTCCAACAAAGATCATGGGGCAAAATCCAGAAATGTTTCTTTGTGTCTCCATAGCCCATCTCACCTAATTCCCACCAATTCCTGTAATAAGTGAGTCTGATGTGTTGATACAGCCCATGTGTCTTTCTCTAAATCCCTCCTAATTAACTTTTATCTTGGCCACTGCTGAGAGAGGATCTCAAGGTGTTCAACTTCCACCAGATGGCCAGAGAGAAAGGATGGAAGTGCTGTTCCTCCTGAGGGAAGTCCAGCCAAGGGAGACAATCTTGGAGCCATCTGTATCAGGCAATCCACACCACATTAAAATTTAAAAACACCCGAATTGGTGTAGGAGTTTCAGTTGCAGTTTGATTTTTTTTAGGAAACTGAAGAATCTAACCACAGGTCACAACACAAAACAAAATCATTTTTGGTTCTATTCAAGGAGGTGTGCTGCTGCAGGAACCAGCAGGTCTAAACCCAGAAGCTTCTCTGGCCTCTGCTCATGCTGGCTTCTTGCACTTCTTGCAGTTCTGTCACACCATGGGCCCCCTGTGTACCTCAGACAGGTCAGCTTCTCTCTTTGGCAGAAAGATTTTCCTGCAAAACAGGAATCACTGGAGCCCCATTCAGCCTGGTGGAAATATCAGGACAGTAGATACTCTAAAAATACCAAATCACAAGTTTCCTGAAGCTGAGAAGAAGAAAAGAGTTTGTCTAGAGCCACAATTCAGGCAGTTGCCTCTGCCAAAAAAGCTCTAATGGGATGACAGGACATGACAGAAAAAAAAAAAAAAAAAAAAAGGATTTCACCACCACTAGAGCCATGCCCTTTCCCAAGAATAAGCTGTACAACACAAGGATTTTGCAGCAGCACATCTGTATCCATGCTGAACAGGCAAACCTCTGTCTTACACAGATTTTTATTTTTAAAAACAAAATTAAAAACACTAGTGTAGATCTGGCTTGAGCCTACAGGATTTTTGCCAGGTTGAGTCCACTTGGAAACAACCAGAGACACAAGCACACATAGGCAGGTGGAGCTGCCTCCCACAAGCAGAGACATTGAGAGAGTGAAGATCCATCCCTGACAGACTCAGAGAGGCCCCTGCCCATGTGGCTGTCAGACGCAAGAGGAAGCAGGGAATCACAGAATCATTGATAAGGTTGGGAAAGGTCCCTGAGATCACCAAATCCAGCTGGAAACTCAGAACCTCCATGGTCACCACTAAACAGTGTACTCAAGTGCCATATCCACGTGTATTTTGAACACTTCCTGGGATGGTGACTCTACCACTTCCCTGGGTAATCTCTTCCAATGCTTTACAACCCTTTCTGTGGAGAAAATTTTTCCTAATATTCCTAATATTCCTAAAAATCCCTGACTGATTCTGCTTTACACCAGTGCCTCTTTGATACAGGCTCAGTTAAAATTTCATGGTTGAGCTGGTGCAACTTTTCTATGTGATCCTTTTTAAAATGGTTTGATTTTTTTCCCCCCCCTCCCCACAAGGAGAACAAACAGAAACTGAACTGATAGCAAGCAGATTAACCCACTGAAAAGACATTGCATCAGGGTTATGGTTTGGAATATTTGAAGAATGTGAATATTGATAGAACAGAATCAGAAAGAGAGGGGGCCCTTCTTTGGTCACTTGGGCTTAGTTTGCACAAGTTTCACTTTATCAGCTGCAGTGGAGTTTCTCCCAGTCTAAACCAGTGTTAGAGAAAGAGGTGAGGCACAGGGAATACCAGGAGTGAGAATTTTTGAATTAGTGACCTGAACAATCTGGACCATATTTAGGCACATGCATTTCATACGCAAAAGACTGATGGGAAGGCATAGAGAAAAAAAAGTGCTTGTGAAGAAGCTAAATGCAATTTATTCCAAGAAATAAGATCAAAAGAAGTGTTTGAGCAGGAAAAAGTTGATTTTTTTTGCAAAAAAAAACCCAAAAAACAAAAAAAAACCTTCACAAAAACAAATCCTCCTTGGCATTTACTCCAGAGAATACCAACCAGGAAAACAAGAAGATAATTAAGCTTCTGTGTTGCATTACTTTAAAAATTCACTTGAATGAAAGCAAGCAGCACAATAATGAACTGAGTTAGAGAGCACTGTTCAATTAGAGGTTGAATTTAAGGGAGTTTATAAGAGCAACACTTAACAAAGAACAACTTGGTTGGGCTTATTGTTATGGAAAAGGGGGGAAAAAAGTTGTGGTGTGTTAAATGGCATTTATAAAATAGGAGGGTCTGATCAAACCGATCCAGATTAGTCCTCCACAGCAGTAAGACCTCAAAATTAGGTCAGGGGGATGAAAGGAGAGCTGAGTCTGAACTGTTTGGTACAAAGGCAATGTGACATATGGAACAAGTTACAACTAAAGCAGGGAACATGAATGTTTTCAGGAAAGAAAATGACAGGGCACTCCATAAGGAAATTTACAACCGTGGAAGTTTCAAAAGGAATACAATTCCTATTTATTTGTGCATTTGTTTAGGGGAGTCAACCACTGCCTGTGCTCTGAAGGATAAGCATTATTTGTTCTTCTTTCCACCTTCCTAACGATGCTGTTTGTGGGGTTTGGTTTGTTCCATTTTCATTGGGCTGCAATTTGGCCTTCCCAGAACACAAAGGACAAGATCTACTAACATTTTAAGGGCTACATTCTTTAGGTTCAACAGTAATTGTTTAAAAACTTTTTTTAATTTTTTTTCAACTTCTCTTCTGCATGTACAAGGAGTTTTATTAGTGAAGGCTTTTCACTTTTCACAAGTGCAAAACAGTCCTTGAACAAGTTGTTCCTCAGCCTCCCTGCTAGGTATCTCAGATTCTGTCTCCTGAAGGAAAATATTGAACACTAATCCAGAACTCCAATTTAAACTTTGAGCCTGAGACTTTACTGTAGTATGAAAAATTTCCCTTCAGCTAGAAACAAATTAATGAAAATTGAGAGATCGTTTAATGTCTTTACACCATGTATAAAACTCTCATTTTATTACCTTTACACCATGTATAAAACTCTTGTTTTCACTGCCAAAAATTGCAGGTTAGGAGGAAGGCAATGAAGTTACAATAGATTTTTGTGGAGTGATACCTGCATTAAAGGCATTTCTTCTACTAGAATGTAGACAAACTAGTCTCCTTTGCTGCATCAATGCAGTTTTTTTTCTTCCACATAGCTGTAAACCAGAACAACTGGCTTCACAGTCTTCTAAGTTCAGTATTATTCCCAAATTTAAGGAAAAGGAAAGAATTTGGTGAACTGCTGATCTTAGCTTCAACTTGGTGATAGAGCACAGAAAGGAGGACAAGAAGATAATTTTGTTTTACCAGCTTGTTGTTCAGATATTTGTATATTCCATTTTTCAATATTGTTAGAGATCTGCCACGGAAAGATCTTCCAAAAACAATCACACTTTCCTCATCCAGGTAAATCTGAAGCAGCACCACACAAGT
This sequence comes from Pycnonotus jocosus, assembly GCA_013400435.1. Classification (NCBI taxonomy): domain Eukaryota; kingdom Metazoa; phylum Chordata; class Aves; order Passeriformes; family Pycnonotidae; genus Pycnonotus; species Pycnonotus jocosus. Next base: position 79,554 of record VWYP01026231.1, on the reverse strand, counting down.
CTGCAGAGTTATTTCAAGTCTACAGTGTATTTTAAGTCTATACAAGCAACTTTTAAGCAGAAGACACAGCATTGTTTCTTCAATTCCTCCAGTTTATTTGGAATCATGCTGATTGTGAGCATTAACACCTGATCCATTCCCTATTGGATTTCCTCATAACAGCTTACCAGTACTGACATTAGCTGAAGAGAAAACCAAGCCAGCTCAGACTTTATGCCAGATTATGACCTCAGTTTTATGCAACTCAGTCTGCAGTCGCCTGCTTTCTGCGTGACCAAAAGCAGAGTTTGGCCTCAAGCTTTAATTTTTAAGAGTTGCACATACACAACTGTCTCCAAGCATAATACCATTTAATAATTTAAAATGGGAATAAATGTCCTTTTCAATTTTCCTCTAATTTCTAGCAGTCTAAAAATATGTGTCTTATCTTTGCTGCATAACTCTAGCAAAGTATTTTGCTTGTAAACCCAATTTCCACGCATGCCCTCGAGTTCCATGGTCCAGACAGTCTGAATCCCCCAGGCTTGGCCTGCCAGGTTCTCTTCTGCTTTCCACTCACCTATATCTCAATCAAAGCCCTGCTGGAGGTTTGACATGCCAGACTGTGCCCTCATATAAATGCTGACAAGAAAGAGGCCTTTGTGACTGCTGTCAAGAAAGAAATTTCTGAGTCTTGAGGTGCTCTCAGCCCAGAGATGTTGGTTGAGGGTGACATGATGGGATCACAGGGCAGAAAAGTGGTTTGTGTGTGTGGTTTTTGTCTTTTCCTGGGAGGGCACAGGAGAAAGCTCCTGAATATGTATAGGCTTCCCATCAATTCCAGCCACATGAAAAGCTGCTTTCCATTGAAAAAGCCCTTTACTCCTGCAAGTAGCTCAGCAAAGCTCTTTGTGTTCTCACTGTTGAAAAGGCCTGAGAATTTTTATCTCCCTTACATGCAGTTATCCCAAGATATTGAATGACCTCTTGCCTTTTGTAAAAAGTTCCCCCATATGTTTGCATCCCCAAAGTTCCTAAGGATGTGATTGCTTTGTTTTGTTTTGGCTGCGGGCTCCTTTCCATATTTTCTGGTAAGAGACTGAGGGCAAGTTAGGAAGGTCCTTCACAGGTCTCAGGGAATATGCTCCCCAGTTTTCCAGTATTAGGAATATCCTATCTCACTTGAACACAGGCCTCTACCTCAGAATCTGCACAGGATGCACTTGCTACTCAGCACATGTTGCCAGTGGTGGTACCTGGAGGAATATAAAAGGGAGGGAGGATTGTCCCCCCCCTTCCCCAGCTTTGCTCCCATGGCTCTTCAAGCTCAGCTTGCTCAGAACAACTCTTCCTGCAGCCAGAGGAGCAGGGACTGCTCACCCAATACTCCCTGCTGAGAGGAAGTGGGTGGAGAGGGGATGCTGAGATGACAGAAGTGCAGAGAGCCCAAGCTTCACCCCACTCCGCTTCCTCGCTCGCCAAAAGAGCTGGCTGGGAGCATGGGAGAGTAAACTGCTCCATGAAAAAAGGAAAAAAAAATTTAAAAAAGGGGAAAGAAAAAAAAAAAGAGGATGAAGTAATTGACTTTTGTAGCAGAGCAAAGGGAGTGCAAGTGGTGGTGGAGGGAAGATAGGGAGGAACTGTGACTGACTCACGATATATTCAGTTCCCCGCTCCTGGGGAGATGCAGCTGTGCATCTCCCCTCGTATAGGCTGTAAAGTTACACCATCGTCCAAAGTAAGCATCCCTAATTCTCCTACTTCCTGAAGCACAACAGTGTTTGGCTCCTTTTTAATCAGGGATTTCTACTGTGCAAATTGAGGTCTAGGATCAGGCTTTTTCCTATGTGCAGAATTAAAAATCCTTCCCTTGATTGTTTTGTCGGCTCCTGGGGAAAACTACTGAACTGTTACAGCCGATTTACATTGGCCTGGTCCTTTCTTAAAGCTCATTCCAAGTTATTCTTAATTCCTCAAGGCACCTGAGATGTTGTGCATGAGCCAGCCATGGACATCTTTGGCAATGCTTCCCACATCCTTTTTCTTCCCTCTGCTTGCTTCCCAGTTATTTCTAACTGCACTGGAGTAAGGACTGTTTCCCTTTTCTACCACTTCAGTAGGAAAAAATATGGCATGGAATTACTTCTGATTTTGGCCAGCTTTGGTTAAGACCAGAAGAGCCCGGGGAAGAAGCTGAAGGGAGAGGCTAATGCAGTGTGTAGAACTAACCTAGACCAGCCCAGACCCCAAGAGAGGAAGGTCTGAAAGGCCACTCTCCCATTTTCTTCCCATGTGAGCTTTGGCTTGCCTAACTTAGGAAAAGTCACACAACCTGCCTGGGTTTCACTTTCCAAACTGTAAAACAACAGCAGCCCTCTCTTACCCTCTCTTAGCAGAGGAGTTGGAGCCAGATGATCCTTGAGGTCCCTTCCAACCCAAATCATTCCATGACTCTGTGGTTCTGTGAATTTTGGGGTGGTTAGATGGGAGTAGGATCCTTTTGTGAAATGTATAAAGTGTGCATCTGAAAAGAGGTGACCAAAAGTCTGCTAAAAAATTACTCTTTGCATTCCTGGTTCTCAAACCCTGAGAATTACTTCAACCCTGCCCTTCTATAGTTTTATTCACAATCAGAATTTCTTCAGTAAGAAGGGATTTTCTGAAGAGCCATAGAAGTTCCTGACTGTATAAGGAGAGGTAAGGCCAGCTGTGGCACATCTCATTTGCCCAGTTTAAGACTTGGCTTTTCTGTCAAATATCTGGAGATCATATGCTTGGTGAGAAACAGCATGTGTTAAAATACTCCCAGCTCTAAAACTCCCCTTTCAAGGATTTTTGGCAAGGGAGAGCAGGGAATGCATTGTGTATCAGCAGCAAAATTGCATCTGGATTGAAAGATAAGAAAAACCAACATGGTTTTCAAAAACCAAGGCCATTTTCAGATGAGTTTTGGACCTGGCAGAGCTGCAGAGCCTGCATTAGTACAATGGGAGAACACAGAAATCATGCTTTGACTTTGGAAAGGCTTCTAGAGATCCTAATTTGCAAATTATTGGACATTTTGGATGGAAATTAGCAGAGCACTCAACCATGAGCTGAATCTGTGAGCAGTCTGCACGGCAGCGGGGCGACTCACAGACTTAAAAATCAGATATTCTGCTAGACTGGGACCAGAATACTCTCACCATCCTTGAGCATGAATCCCCAAATATAGTCAAACTCATGGCAAAGTGTGAACTGAGAGTTAAAACTGGAACACTTCCACATCTTGAGGAGAATTGAATGCAGGAAATTTTATCCACATGAGCATCGATGGACTGGGGGACTCCCAAGCAAAGCTCCTCTTCAGTCAGATTTCTACCAGGAAAAAAATGCAGAGGAGCTGGATTTGCCAGAACAGTCCTTACCCTCAGGACAGGCCTATGTGTAAACAATGTGCTATAAACAAATGCAAATTAGCAGGATGACTTTTTTTGCTCTGAATGGGCAATGGCTTTTTGAGAAATTCAGATGCAATGGGAAAAAAGCACAAGCCTGTCATGGGCACACACTGTATTTGTGAGCTCTTCTCCATGAGAAGGGCTCAAGGGTCTCAATTTGCACCTTAGAGCAGCTCTAGGAGAGCTGAGAGAAGTTGTTGGTAGAGGTGATGCCTCCTGTTTACCAGCTGATTTAACTGATCAGAACAGAAGAGCTCTTTCTGTACAAAACTCTTTTTAAAAGTCTAACATCTCTTGCAAAGAAGAAAACTTGTAACGTTTCCCCCCACCAAAACACTTCTGTTTTATCAGAAACACAAGACTCCTTTTTCTCTGAGAATGAATTTTAAAACATCATTTTAAGCTGGTTGTGAGTGTGCTACTACACCTGTGCAAAGGGCATGGAAAAGATATTAATTATACACAGAAATGCTAATTTCTCACCATGATTCTGATGGAAACAATTCAGTTGCATGCTGTGTGTATGTTAAAATAAGGTTCAAACATCATCTGTATTTAGTGACATTGTCATTCCCTGCCTCCCTTACTGTACAAAAGCTTTGTCCTATTAATGCCAATTTCACTGAGTTCCTATGGTGGTTTTAAAATATTTGGGTCAGGCCTGGAGTCACTAAGAACACTGCATCAGATACGCTGCACCTGCAAGCCTAACAAGACTTTTTTTATCAGGGGGGTTGTGAATCTTTGAGGAATAGGGAGAGGCAATTCAGATTCAATTCACCCTTTGATTCACAGAGTGGCCATGGAGGTATTTCTGCATGGATTCAGAGAAATCCAGAGTCATAGGCTTTGGAAAAGCAAAGACAGGTGCAGTTTTGGGTGAAATTAAGCTCTTCCCTGACAGGGCTCAGAGCTTGGGACAAACTCCAGAGCAGCAATGTTCCTTCTAAACCATCTTAACTCTGGGCTGCCCAGGAAGGTTTGGAGCCCTCATCCTTGGAGGTGCCCAAGGAATGATGCTTGTGGCACTCAGTGCTCTGGGCTGGGTGACAGTGGTTGTCATTCACAAGTGGGACTCGATGCTCTTCAAGGTCTTTCCCAACCTTAATGGTTTTGTGATTTGGTGATTCTGTACCCTCAGTGCAAATCAAGGGTCACAGCAGAGCTCTCAGAAAAACAAATAAATGCCTTTTTTAAAATTTTAATGGCAGAAATATCTCAGCTTAACTTCAGGATCTATTTTAATTCTACCCCAAAAAAAGTTCACTTCATTTCTAACTAGCTTTCCCTATATTCACCGTATTTGTTTTTCCTTGTGGGTGCAAGTCCTGTCTGTACCCATGAATCAGGCTTAAGAATATAAGATTTTTCATAAGGAGACTCTAACACTTTTGAATTTGCAGCCCTTGCTTTATTCTGTTTGTTCACTTGATTTCACTGTTTTCCTTACTTCACAAAAGAAAAAGGAAATCAGATGTTAAAAATGACAGAAGATATTTTAAGCATCTGAAACAACAACAAAAAAAAACAAAAAACAAAAACCAGAAGCTCTTTTGCTTTCAATGTAAAAACTTACAAAATAAGTATATATTGCAAGTCAAAGCTGAAAACAGTTTTCCCTTCAAGTTTCCTAATATCAGAAGAACTAACAAATAGTGGTTTAAAACTTCTCTCTTTTTCCACATGCTTTGTTTTTTTCCTTAAAAACTTAGTTGTCCAGTGGCAATGTAAAAGTAAAAACATGTCTGACCATCCAGCATCACAGGGTCTCCAGGAGGCTGCTCTTTCATGGCCTAACAGGAGAGGGACAAAATTCTGATAATCCAAGAGGTGCTTCCCTTTCTCCTACTGCTACCAAGGTAAACAAAATCCACCTCTGGCATTTTTAAATAGAACAAGCAGGACAATCTGTTACAAGGCCAGGCTTGAAGCCCCCAGAATTGTGGGGAGGTGCAAGAAGTGAGTTTCATCTGGAAGGCTGCTCTCAGCTTTAATTTTGGACAACTTAAGCCCTCAAAGCATCTCTCTGACAAAAATAAGAGGAATTGCAACTACTGCCTGACTTTAATACAAAACAATCAGCCCTGGTTGAGTCAAAGTAGGTCCAGGTTGACTTGAAAGGTTAATGGATCTTCAAATCATTTCAAGAAAAGACGAAAATGGAGTTTCCGTGCTGCGAGGAAACACGAAACCCAGGCCTCTTTGGTGTGGCTTTGGGTTTGTTACAAACATCTTGCAGAGCTTGAAAACTGCTTTTGATGATCAGCCTAACTTCCCTTTCCTCAGCCTAATCCCAGTTTTCCTGATTGCACTCCTTTGCCCCACCCTAAAGCGACTGTTCCCTTTTCCCCAGTGCTTACACTGTCCAGATCTTTGCCCTGGGTTTTGTGCCATGCCCTTTCTGCCAGCTCAAGGCAAATGTTTGCACCTTCAAGGCAATTTCCTCAAAGGTCAGTTTTACAACCCTTTCAGTCATTTTTGCTTCTCTTTCCTGGTTTTCTTTTTGTATGGCAATACCTTCCAATTTTCAAACAGTTTTCCCAATTTTACTGCTGTGCTACAAGCAGCAACAACTCCCTTCCAGCTCTGCAATGAAATGCCCCAGTATTTGCATTTATTAAATATTGTGTTTTCCCAAAGTCTTAAATCATTCCTGGGTCTGATCAGGTATTGCTCCTTTCTAAGTTTCTTTTCCTCTCTGTACATCACTGCTCAATACCAATATTTCTCCAGCACACGAGCTTTTAATTTCTACTTCGGCTTTCATTTTGTAATTTTCTGCCAATATTTTCTTTCTCCATCTCCCCAGCAGACATTGTATTTCTCTTCACTCACTACATGTTTGCATCTACTCCAAATTCAGTCGCAAATTTAATTTGTTTGCTGCTTAGCCCTACTGCTATTAACAAACAGTAACAAAAAGATTAATTACCACATGGTTTATCAGCTTAAATTATCCACTACTGTGTTTTACTTCTGGAGCTTTCTATTCTTCCATTTGCAAATTACTTCTGAGGAAAAAAAATATGCAAGTGCAAAGATCTGGGTAAATCTTCTGCTTTTTGTAAAATTAGCACAGGTCCAGTCAAGTCAAGTTATTTGTTCAACTATGGACATGACCTTTAGCTTTCTTCGTACTTTGGGCAGTTTTCAGACTTACACAGTGAATAATAGGAAGAAATACTTCAGCTTTTGTGGAAATTATTTACCCCACTACAGGTTTATGTCTGGGATGGTATTGCTTTTATTTACCTGTAATTCATGCTTTTCAATGATAGATAAAACTTTCAAACAACATTACAGGTGGACTTCCCTGATCTTGCCAGTGCAGCATGAAAACCCCAACCTGTCTCACCTTGCAAATATCAGCTGATTTCTGTGTATTCCGGTTTCTGCTCTTTTGAAAAGGGAACAATGGCAGTACTGCTACTTTGTCAGTAATAACCAAGAGAAATTCTTACGGATTGGTCCAATATCAGTGATGTGAGAACCACAGAATGGTCTGGGCTGGAAGAGACCATAAAGGTCACTTTGTCCCAACCCCCTGCCATGAGCAGGGACACCTGCCACTATCCCAGGTTGCTCAGAGCCCCATCCAGCCTGGCCTTGGACACTGCCAGGGATGGGGCAGCCACAGCTGCTCTGGGCAACCTGTGCCAGGGCCTCACCACCCTCACAGGGAGCAATTTCTTCCTAATATCCAATCTAAACCTCCTCTCTGTCAGTGTGAAGCCACTGCTCCTTGTCCTGTCACTCCAGACCCTTGTCAAGAGTTTCTCTCCATCTTTCCTGTGGGCTCCCTTCAGGCACTGGAAGGCCACAGCGAGGTCATCCCAAAATGTTTTCTTTTCCAGGCTGAACAATCCCAATTCTCCCAGCCTTTGCTCTCTCAGTAGGGGAAAAGCAGCCAGCTCTTTGAGGGAGAACCAAAGGATGTCAGGGCATATACCTAGAGTAATAAAACACCACAATCATTCCACAGAGTTCCTTCCTTTGCAGATACAGAAAGTAACAGACAGACATTTTGACTCGACAAAACTCTTCCAACACACCAGGGAAATTGGGTTCCCAGCCTTCAAACCCCTCCTTCTGACCTCCTCAATACACAGATCAATCAATCAGCTGCTTAATGCAAAATGATACCACAGCAGTCAGGGCAAATCCAGACAGCTGTAAATATGTAAATATGTCACAAAAGTGTCAGTGAGGAATGGAATTGGAAAGGAAAAGGACCTCGTTGTGACTGAGAAAAGGCTGCCTCCTCCTCCAGCTGATTATAGACCTGGGGATGTAGCTGGGATGGCTGATACAGCACATTATTAATAGTCCAGTCCCCCAGTGGGATTGTGAGAGGATGCTGGGGAGTGCCAAATGCCTCCAGGGAGCTCTCAAGTGCCCTGGTGTCGGTGGCAGGGGAGGGAGGTGCAGGGCCAAAACCTGGCAAGAATTAACTGTGCAGAAGGTGTGAGAAGCAGCAGCTGTTCCAAAGAGTGAGGTAAGCACAGAGGAACTGCTCCTGACCTTCCTCTTGGAATCGGGCAGGTATGTGTACAGCAGGCTCCTCCTGATCCCCCAAAAATACAGATATATCTGTGGGAGGATCAAATGTAGGCACACACCTGCCATTGCAATCACCTGTGTGACTCTGCACAGCTCATCTGACAGTTCAGGACACAAACTGCTCCTTGCAGCAGAGGTGTTTTCACAAAACTGTCCCTCAGGAAGATGCCACTAGTTGGGAAAGCTTTCCCAAGTGACCAGCAGGGTCATGGTCACCCCCACAGCATTCTGGGTTGGTTCAAAGTGCAGAGGAGTTTTACATGCTCGGGTGAGCAGCTGTCCTGCTGTGCTTTGCTCAGCCAGTCATTTGAAGAAAAGGAAATGTCAGTGACTCTGTGGGCTGAACTCCATTTCCATAAGAAATTAGGTATATACCATTCACTGGAGATTACTAGGGCTCAGTGCTCAGTTAAGTCTTCTCTTTTATAAACTGCCTTGAGCAAATTCATTAACACACCTCTGAGCTGCTGCAGAGATGAAGAAACTTTAGTGGGCTCTCCCTCAGATGTGTAGCCATGCTCCCCTGCCAGCATGCCAGAGGAATGGATTCATTTCAAACCCCCTCACTTTATGTTCTAGTTTGGTTACCCCTCAGGATGGGAGGGTTAACACTTCAGGCTGCCATCACTTGGTTTTGTCTCCGAAATCATCACTTGATTGTTGTCTTCTTCAGCTTGTTGGAGGGCTTGGCTCTTGTGAAAGCTTTAGCTTCAACCCATACGTGTTGAAATTTCTATATCCTGGGAAGTGGAAGCGTTCAGGAGGGTCACAGTGTCTGCAGGGACATTCAGCACTCTGCAGGAATCTACCTTCATAAATCCATATTGTACAAAGAGTTGATTACTATTCTGAAACACAGTGCAAACTTCCAGACACAGTTATTTCACATTCACACCTTTCTGAATGTTCAGAATGCTTTTCTTGTTCTTTACCTTTCCCATATCCCCCAAAGCCCAGAGGAGGAGGGCTGAGTTTTTTCCCAACATAGTTATTAGGAAGAGGGAATCAACATGGCAATCCATGGCTAGGGAGGTTGTGGGAGCAGTGCTCAGCAAACAATGACAATAATTACACTTTCCTCTTTGGTAAAAGCCTGGAAAAGCTGTCAGCCACCACAAAGGATCATTAGTTGCTCGGTCTGAAGAACAGAAGCTGCTCCTAAATTTTTTTAGAAAGTGCCAAACACTTCAAGCTGGCTTACATAAATCATGTGGGGTATTACAATGCTGAATGTAAAACTCACCAGTCACTTTTCCTTCTATTCCAGTTCCTCTTAGCAATTACTTGCAAGTGAATACTTGGGCAGTCTCTCACAGTGCTAGGATTTCATGCTTTCTGCAGAACATTTTAAATGATGTTTCATTCTTTCCCTGTGTGGAACGTTCAGGAACTGACCAGAATAAAGCTATGCACACACAAATCACCACAAACAAAACTGAACTAAATTTTTTCACTGCTACATAAAGTGGCAAGTCTGAAGAGAGCAGAAAGTGGTTTTCCAGAGTTTATCAGGGATTGGATTTATCGATGGAAGGAAGAGATAAGCTTATTTACATCTCCTAAATTTAGACCTTCCCTGAGCCACCTAGCTCAGACAGCATTAATACCCTGCTAGAACTGCAGTGATAGGCAGGAATACAAACCATTAAAACAGAGTAAAGATAAACCACAGCTGGGAGATCAACCAGCTTTGCAATGCATGAGCTTTTCTTTTCTGTGCTGTTTGCTTTTCTCCTCTGAGCCACAAATGTCAGCAATCTCCAAGCCATACCTGTGTAGTGCAAACCGGCCACAAACATAGCAAAAATGAACTTTTTTCAGGAATTCTCATGTGGAAAATTCAAAAAAAATCCATGAAGAACAACAAAAATATCTCAGTAACATCAGCTAACCGAGAGAAATTTAGCTTGGGCAAAATCTTTCCACCTGAAATGGATAATCTGACTTTTAAAAAAATAAAAACAAACAACACCAAAAAACAACAAAAGAAGAGAAAAAGTCATGTGAAGGATTGAATTCTTGGGAGATTTTTATATCATTCTCCAAAATGCCAAAGAAAGAGCTGCTTGTGCTGAAGTAGCTTCTGCTGTGCCCCCCAAGAACCTGAAATTTGAGTCAGTATTCTCTCAGACAGGCCACATATGCTGAAATCTTGCCTCCAATCTAAATCCTCTCTATAGATAATTTGCTCACTAAGTAAGCACTTGTTCTGCTTTGAGAACTGCATTGTGGAACTTCTGGAGGCATGGCCAGAAACATCAGAATTATTTGCTTTGAAAATATGAAAAGGCAAACATTTTAATTATTTACATTTTCCTCTCCTTTTTTATGGATTCAACAAGACACACATCAAATAAATTTCAAATTATCTGCAGTTCAGACAGGTACAGCATTGCATTTTGGGCAAAGAGTCATTCATCAAATGCAATACTCCCCAGACCTGCAAACAAATATACTTTTAATGTGTGTTATAACCAGATTACAGCCAAGGCCATAAACCAGCTGCAGTTTTCCAATAACAGCCATTTCTCCTATCTAGAATAGTGCTCTAGACATACTCTGAGGTGCTGGACTTTATGGACAGCCTGACAATTTTTAGTCATGGATTGGAACTTCTGAACAGCACTTATGAACCTCCTAGGTTGGAGGAACTCCCTGAAAACTGTAATCTCACCAATCTTTGTGTTTTCTGTCAAAGTTTTGCACCCAGAAAAATATAAAGATTTGTTCTGAAACCTTCTTTCACTTTTGCAGCAGATAATTTGCGAAGCATAAATCAAACTACAGGTTGAATTTCAAAGTTAATATCTTTCCCACCAAATCCATAAGACATTTCACACGAAGTTCAAGAAAATACTTTTCAACATTTTGGGGGTTAAAATAGAGTAGAAAAATAGCTCATTTTAGCTTCTCCAACTTTCAGATCCCCAACCCTTCCTTTCTGTGTGCAGTGTGACACTAAAGAGAGCCTGCAGGAACTCCAGCCGTACTTTTCCCACCTCATCACCTACTCCAGCTTGTGTATTTTGCTGGTGCCACTTAGTTTTGAGACTGAGCAGAGCAATGACTGCATGCAGCTGCATGTTGGCATGAATAATGCTTCTGGCTTTTGGGCTGAGCCTTGTCAGGGCTTTGCTCACCATCCTGTGGGCTCGTGTGTCTCCCCGCCTGTGGATTCCGGGTGCTGCGAGAAATCTGCTCAATGACATCTGTTTAATAATATTCTTACTGTTTTGAAAAGCAAATCCTATGCTGAGGGAAGGCAAAATTGCACGGTAATTTTTTATCCAGAGAGGTCTGGGCTCTGAGATCCATCTACATTAAGTTAGTATTTATTCAGGTATGACAGTAATTGTATGGTAACTGAACATCTTCGATTTTTTCCCCCCACCAAAAGCAAAACATTGCTGCAAGCAACAGTCTAGATTTAGGTGAACTCATACTGTGACAAACTGAGAATGGAGAAAACACATTTCTTGTCCATAAAAGGACAGCTCACACATCTAACAGAGGCTAGCTCTGATTTTCCTGCAGTTCCAGGCTGTGAAGTGGGGACTCAATCTTGCAAAAAGGAGTTTTGTTTAGAGTGGATAGAAGGTTGTACAGTAAAAGATTTTTTCTTCTTTTTTTTCCTTTGCCTTCTGAAACAGAAAATGTTTCANAAAGGAGTTTTGTTTAGAGTGGATAGAAGGTTGTACAGTAAAAGATTTTTTCTTTTTTTCCTTTGCCTTCTGAAATGGAAAATGTTTTGCCCTCAAACAGAAAATGGTGATTTTTTTTTTTTTTTAAGTGGAAAATTTTCTGTTCAGGAGGAAAGGGATCCTTTCCCTCATCTCAGCACTGCTGAGGCACATCTGGAGTGCCATGTCCACTTCCGGGCTCCTTAGTACAGGAGCAAATCCATGAAAATTATTAAAGATTAGAACAACTGTACCAAGAGGAGAGGTGAGAGAGCTGGGGCTGTTCATGCTGCACAAGAGAAGTCCCAGGGGGATTTTATTAAGTGTAGAAACACTTCACAGGAGGGATTAATAAAGATGGAGCCAGGCTCTACTCTGCTGCATCCATGAAAGGACAAGAGGCAACGGGAAAAAATTGAGATATAGAAAACACTGTTGACACATGAAATGTATTTTTTTTAAAGTTTAAGGGTGGTGAAATACTGGAATGGGTTGTCTAGAGGGTTGTGGAGTCTCCATCCATGGAGATATTCCAAGCCTGAGTAGGCATAGCTCCCTGCAAGCTGCCCCAGCTGATACTCCTGTGAGCAGTGATATTGGCCTAGATAACGTCCTGAGGATCCTTCCAACTCCATCTGTCCCATGGTCTGTGACTCCGTGACTCTGTGCCTTCATCCCAGAGTGCCAGAGGTCTCTGACATGTGGTGGATGTGTTGGCAGGGCAAGAAAATCAAATTCAAGGCTTTCCTGAGTCACTTGAAGCAGTACTACAGTCAGAGTTTATCACAGACTATGAGGGTGCTCTAAGATGAGTTTTGTATTTTCTCCTCCAAACCACCATTTGTGCAGCAAATTTATGAACAGGTGTGCTCTGAAGTGAATGGTTCATGTCCATGACTTAGGATTTTACATTGAAAATTGATTTCCTTTAAATATAAATGCAAATACCAAATATACAGATGTCCAAATATACAAGGAGAAAAAACACCTCCCTGGACAGTTTCTCATGGCTCCCAGCTACACAAATAAGATGACAAAAATGCTAAAAAGGAAGTGACAAATGAGCTTCTAGAATATGGACAGAAGGTAGAATTTGAATGAGACCACAGGAAGCTGTATAGATCAGTGCATGGCAATGTACAAAGAAGCAGCAGCACAGTTTTAGGAATGGTTTTCAAATACTGAATCTTTGAACAATATTTTTGCATTTTAGGAGATGGTGGAGAAAGGGATGCCCTCAATCTATCCTTGAATATTTCAATTGATGTCAGTTTTGTTCCACCTTATATAAATGTAATGAAGAAACTTTAAAAACCACCAAAAAAACTGGTTCCCAGTCCAAAACAACCTAAAATAGTCTGTGTGTCCATCTGAATTCCCCACTTGTATTACAGAAGCCTAATCACCACTGTCTGACTTGACTGCATAATTTTCACTCAAGAACCCTTTCCCTTACCAGAGAGAGAAAGAGAATGAAAGCACTCTTGAAACACAGGATTTATTTCCTTCTTATGGTAACATTAAACAGAAGCCATTTGACAAATATGAATTTGGTGGGTCTGAGAGATCTCAGCACACAAAATCTGACAACTATTGGCAAAGTCAGAACTTTTTCTGACACAGTGAGACAGTTTTCTACTCTGCATGATCCTGCAATTTTGAAACTAAACTTCTCTGAGGAATAATCTCTGTGGAAGTAACTTGGCCTCTCTCTGCTGCCAAGCCCTGGCCACACCATCCCAAGAACTACCTACCTCTGCAGAGTAAAGGTTTAACTGATATATATACACCACTATGCACAGAAAGGGGAAAACCAAGGCCTAAAATATAGATGAAATAGTGAAAAAAAAATTAGAAGAGAGTTGCACTCACTATAAAGTATAACAAATAGCATCTTCAAAGTAACACACAGTCTGTGTTTCTATATCTCTATAGGATATAGATGTATATGTATGTATATATGGATATACATATAATGTATATGTATCTTTAAAGACATAGAGGTTACTAAAACAATCCCAATTTTCATGTTTACAGCCTCTAGCAAATCTCTCTCTTGGACTGTTTTAACGTTGACTCTCTGTTTCTTCGCAGATCTTACAGGTGAACAAGGTGATGTCCATCTTGTTTTATGTGATATTTCTCACTTACCTTCGTGGCATCCAGTCTTCCAACATGGATCAAAGGAGTTTGCCAGAAGATTCGATAAATTCTCTTATTATTAAACTCATCCAGGCAGACATTTTGAAAAACAAGCTTTCTAAGCAGATGGTAGACATTAAGGAAAACTATCAAAACACGGTGCAGAAAACAGACGTTCAGCAAGACGTGGACGGAGAGGAAAATGTGAAATCAGACTTCCAGCCAGTTATCTCAGTGGATACAGATCTCTTGAGGCAGCAGAGACGCTACAACTCGCCCCGAGTCCTCCTGAGCGACAACACGCCGCTGGAGCCACCGCCGCTGTACCTCATGGAGGATTACATCGGGAATTCCGTGGTGGTGAACAGAACCTCCCGGCGGAAGAGGTACGCGGAGCACAGGGGCCACCGGGGGGAATACTCCGTTTGTGACAGTGAAAGTTTGTGGGTCACGGACAAATCCTCCGCCATCGACATCAGGGGACACCAGGTGACTGTTCTGGGAGAAATTAAGACGGGCAACTCGCCAGTTAAGCAATACTTTTACGAAACGAGGTGTAAAGAGGCCAAGCCCGTGAAAAACGGCTGCCGCGGCATTGACGACAAGCACTGGAACTCCCAATGCAAGACATCCCAAACTTATGTCAGAGCACTGACTTCAGAAAACAACAAACTGGTGGGCTGGAGGTGGATAAGGATAGACACCTCCTGCGTGTGCGCCTTGTCCAGGAAAATAGGAAGAACATAAGATCTGCATCTCTTTGCTATATAAATTATTACTTTAAATTATATGATATGCATGTAGCATATAAATGTTTATATTGTTTTATATATATTATAAGTTGACCTTATTTATTAAACTTCAGCAAATCTACAGTATATAAGCTTTCTCTCTCAATAAACAAGAGCAAAGGGTGTGTGCCTCTGCCGTGGCCAACTCCAGGGTTTTTTTAGACTATGTTTGTGACACTGCTTGTCGGCAGCATACCGTAACCTTCCTGTAAAATCTGTAAAATCAGTATTTTTCATTCAGTATTGTCAAACCAGTGACTGTCATTTAGTAAACTTGTTAAAAATCAGATCAATGCCAAGAGTTGTGTACATATTTATATTCCCTGCTCTATATGTTCATATTTAATTGGATCTGCAATGTTGACTCCTCATCACCAAAAAAAAAAAAAAGGACCAAAATACGTGTTATAGCCTGCAGATGATGTCAAATTTTCAGGCATCAGGTAGCCCTAAAATAAAGTTTTTGTGTATTATGCCAGTTTTGCCAGTGAAATGACCATTTTCCTCCTGTTAGCATTTCAGAATGGCTGCTAGTAATCCAGGAACATCCATTTGTGTTTTGGAAGCACATTTGTTTTGCAACTGTTTCTAATGCTGCCAGTGCATCATTGAAAAAAAATGAAAAAAATCTGAAATATTTGTTGCCGAAACTTGCTGAAGCCAAGAACTGATCTAAATGGATCATTAATATAATACATAAAAGATGGTTTGTTGTGATCAGCCTCTTCCTCCTCACACGAATCAATTATCTTCTTGCTTGCATTGTTGGATCATTCCTCTCTGTCTGAGTTTTTAAATTAGAAACAAAACTGGTGCTGTCTTAACCTTAAAAGAGCCCTTGGCTTGTAAATTGTAGTAAAGAAAGATATGATATCCTGGCGTGGATATCAAAACCACACACCCATACGAAGGTTTCCTTTTCCTCAGCAATCCATTCTCCACCTTTCACAGGGTGAAAAAGGTGTTGAACTGCTTGAGAAACCTGGTGCCTTTCACAGGAATGTGAAATGGATGGTGGCTAAAATCCATGATGTCTGTAGTTATACTGAAGTTCCCCAATTAAATGTATGAGTTGTTGCTTAGGACAGACAAATGTGCTAGCGTGTATTTACCTCAGACTTCTCTTTGGATCGTCATGTAGCTCCACTGGGAGTAATGACATTATTTGAAGAGATGTCCCATTACACATTAGCTGTGCAATGCCCTGGATGGGATCCCACTCCCAGGAAGCAAATGAGAACTCATGTCTAGGAACAGAATTCAGATTGGGCTGCACGTAATCTGTGTCCATATAGATCCAACCCACAGCCAGAGCTGGGAAATACCAACTATTCAGAAAGTTTTACTCTGTTTGGGTTTGTTTGGTTTTTTTTTTAAGGTTTAACAGCTACAGCTTTTGCTGCTGTAATGCGTTCAGCATCACAAATGGAAATGAGATCAGAGCCCTCAAACACGAGGTTGCAGATATGCCTTTGCTCATAGAGCTTTTACTCTGGAAAACCAGCTCCAAACATGCAACAGGCCATGAAAGGCAGCAACCTGTGCGGTCTCCCCTAATCCCTTACAGAGAATGCTGCACACCATAAAACCACCAGGGAGCTGGACAGGTTGCCTTGAGGCCAAGCACTGGAGCAGTCCTGTCTTGGAAAGCCAGCTTGGAGCACGAGGGTATTTTCTTCAGGGGAGGCCAGAAGCAAAGCCTTTGAGAACCATCTCAATTTTCAGCATGAGGCCAGGGTATTTACCTCACAGGAAATATCATCACCTTGCAGCACTAAATCCTAACTTTGCTTCAGGCAATAACAACTTCAGGGGTTCAATACCAAGGCAGTTATTAAAATGAGGGGATGTAATATAACAAGGAATTCGGTATCTGATAGATCTGATTAGAATATTTCTCATTTCTTGGCAAAAATTTTAAAAAGAAGAAAAAAAAAACAAACAACAAACAACTCCACAGAGCTTTTGCTAATTTTCCTAGTAGGAAATTTTAGGTTTTAACTAACATTTTTGGCTTAGGGGAATAAGCATATTTTTCAGAATTCTGCCCCACCAGATTTTTCTTAAATTAAAAGCTTGATTTTATGCCCTGAGTTTCCAAATAAAGATCATTTGCAGATGCTGGAAGCAACTGAGAGCTGATATATGGATCATTAACTTTAGAGATCTCTTTGTTTCACTGTGCCACATAGGTCTACATCCATGTGAGAAGAGGAGGTAAGAGGACCAATTTAGCTTGGTGGAATCCCATTAACTGGAAACTACCTTGTTCCTGCAGTGCGGATGTCACTTTTGTTTACATCACTGTAAATCCAGAGAAAATCTGTTGAAGACAGGGAAGAAAATGTAGCTTTATAACAATGTAAACAACACCAGAGTTGATTCTAATGCCTTTATTTCTGCTCACTGAAAAATCAAGGGAGGTTCATTCTTTAAAGGTTCAAAGAAAGCCATTTGTCATTTTCCACTGTAAATCCAGTCACAGGAACTGGTCTTTGACTCTTGACTTTAACAAGTATTTTACAAGCAGCCAGCAAAAATGTCTTGGAGTAAATATGCCTGTCATCTGAAACACATGAGATGAGAACGGAGCGTGGTGTGCACGGTTGTTAGACCGGCTGCCTCTTTCCCACCCCAGGAAAACAATGAGCGGAAGTGTCCACTAAAGTCAATGGGAAAAAAAAAATAAAAAAACCTCACCTTCTCCAGTGGAAGCTGGATCAGGCCTCAATCAAAGAAAAACCTGCAGATCTTGACCAGAGAGAGAGCAAAGCAATCCCACACATCAGTAACGCGTTCCTGTAAATCCTGTGTACGCATAAGATGCTGTATAATTTTGTAACAAGTTTGTAAACAAAGCTTGTAATAAATTTGTTAAGGTCTAATTCTCTTTTCACTGCAACCAGGGATGGTTTTGTTGTTGACTTTGGTCGTGGCACAATGAATTCAAAATTCCTATCCAATTCTGTTTTGGTTTGTGTTAAGTAATTAAACAAAATATTCAGCTCTCAACGGCAGTTTAATTTAAGCATTCTAAAAATCACTTCCATTAGGCAGCTCAGATGCTCTGTCAATATTGTTTTGCCAATAGATCATTATAAACACACATTTTATTTAGATTTTCTCCCAAATGACCAAATGCTATTCTGAAATTGCCTGTCTGTGTCAAACTGTATTTTCTCTGCTTTTTCCCCCTAGTTTTTTTCCAGTCCATTTAGTAACAGCAAAAAATGCTCCACTGAGGTTTTGGAAAACCATCTGCATTTATTTTATCACCTTTGAACATGTGTTCAGGAATGAAGTCTGTGCAGAGAGTTTACTGCTACCAAGAGATTTGTGCGGCTGCACCAGGAAGAAACTTTGACTGGACTTTACAGAGTGTGTGCTCAAAACCACTCTGCTCATACTCTGTTATTTCAATTCTTTAGCAACCCGAGGCTTTTTGCATTGTGTATCTGCAGACAATACCAAACAGGAAACGAGCCTGATTGGGGGTTTCAAAATTAAAAATTTCATGACAACGACCTGCTATCTCTGACCTCTCAGCGAATGCGTTTGCGCAGCGAAGTCAAGCGCAGGAACATTCCTTTCATTTAATAGAAACATTGTGGCAAAAGCAAAGGGATTCTGTGCTCTCCATGCTTGCTAAGTGTGTGTAATTCATCATGGATGTGGGGCAGGAGGAGGAGGAAGAGGAGGAGGAGTAGGATAGGATAATAAGCACTACAGCTTGTGAGAAGTAAAAGGCTGTGCTCTGGCTTGGAGCATTTTAAAGTGTGGAGGGGTTGTTCTCTGAAATGCTTTGTCTGTATTTTGTTACAGCAGATGGCAGAATGACAAAGCAAGCACAGATGTGGTGTAAAAAAACCAAGCAATATGAGGATAGCAAAAAACTTTCCCGGGAAAGTCAGCCACTAGCTACCACTGTGGGTCCCTGCAGGTCTGGGCAGGTGATTGCAGAGTTCAGCAATGACATCCCTAGTTTAATGGTTTAGCTAATCTCTGTGGAAAAAAAAAAAAGAAAAAAAAATTTTTTCCTGAAGCTCATTACATTCACAAGCTGGATAATTTTATTTCCTTTCTTTTTTTTTTTTTTCTTGTCCCTTTGACTTTGTTTGTTTTTTTGTTTGCTTGTTTCTGGTAATCTCTAGCTGCTTTGGCGCTTCTGATGAACAACGAGCGGTAATGCTTTGCATGAATGCCCCCAAATATAGATTTCTCCTTTGGTTTAGGGCTGGGCTTTGAAGCCAGCAGCACCTGAAAGCCACACTGTCATCACGGAACTGGCCTTTTGATGTCACGACCTCATGTTTCCGGACATTTTGATCACAGGGTCCTATTTTGGAGCTCTTACCCACACAATAAGTGAGATCATGGCCAGGCTGATTGAGAAGTGGCTGCATACACAACAACCAAGGAGCAAAGAGAGAGTGAGGCAGCCCTGTGCCATCTTTGCATCCACCTTCACACATGCCCCGCTCTGATTTCAGTCTTGAGTTGCATGATCAAGGGCTGGTGATCAAGGGCTGCTTTCTGCATGTCCAAGGGTTCAGATGCCCAGGATATCCTAGAATGGTTGTTTTTGGGAATGACCTTAAAGATAATCTCATTCCAACACCCCTGCCATGGGCAGGGACACCTTCCACTAGACCAGGTTTCTCAGAGCCACATCCAACCTGTCCTTGAGCACTTCCAGGGATGACCTTTGGGAGGAAGACAATTTCTCAGTTCATATAGATATGCCTTGTGTGAATCTGGGTATATCTTCTTTAAAAAGCTGCTGTGGTTGCAGCGTTGGCCCTCTCCAAAACACAGCACCTTGTCACTCTTCACCTGTGTCACAGGGAGCAGACAGAGTCATTGATAGACCAGGTAATTCATCCAGGGGAGGCTGCTAAGGAGGCAGGTAGCATGGTCCTTTCCTCTAAACAAAAATATTCCTGTGGAGGGTGTGAGGAAAGCAAAGGAAGTGCTGAAAAAGGCAGGGAGTTGGAGCTGTTAGGTGGCAAATATCCTGCAGAGGTTTTGGAAAGCTAGGAAGAATTCAGTTGTTCAACTGTAACATCAGATGAAAGGCTGATGATAAGGGTGCTATGATAAGGGTTAAGTAAATACCATTAGATCATCTGTAGCAGTGATTCAAAAGCAAAATGAACCTCTATTAATTGGGGTTAATCCCCCTGTGTTGATGAGGAATTACCCACGCTTGCTGCTCACAAATGACGAAGCTTTGCTCTCAGTTACCCTGTGCAGCCTCTGTTTTCAGCACTCAGGACTATGAAGCTGTTAAGTGAGGGCAAAATTTGGCTCAGAAGGTCCTAAATCCACACTGAATGTATGAAGTGGAGCTCATGTTGGAAGCATTATCCGCCACACAAAACAAGCCAAGTTTTCAACGTGAGTTCATCAAAATTGCTCATTACTTTGTCTAGTTCCAGGGATTTAGGTTTTAAAATAAGTTTTGAACTGTCTGGTATGACCAGTACACATATATTTAGCAGCAATTTACAAACTAAAAGAACCCTGTAAATGGAAGTATGCAGCAAAATACTGTGTCTGGCACTGCAAATAACCTCTGTTGATTCTTATTTATGTTCTCAGCATCTCAGAGAGGAATTTTGATACAAATCTTGGTTTTGTTTTGCACAACGCATTTTGTAAAATAATCACCTCAACTTACTGCTTGTAGAGCTTTGTAGTGTGCAATCTTTGTGGATAATAGAGCAGAAACATGGGTCTAAAGCTGCTGAGCAATGTAAGAGTTGCAAGTCCCACACTTGTACAGCAGAGAGTGAAAACAAACGTGTGAAAATGACAGAATCAGTTTCTCAGGCTCAGAGATTAAATATGTTTTAAAATATCAAATGACAGCCTTTTTCAAGTTATTACAAATATCTCGAGAAAGATTTGAATGTGACACAGCCCACTGCTCACGTGGAGCATAATTTTTGTAATCTTTGTTATTGCAAAAATCTACTCAATGTGATTCCCATTAAGTTCAGAAAAGAGAAATTTGCTCACTTCCACACAGCTGACAGTGCATTCAGAATAACCCCAATAGATGAGCCAAATCTCAGGTCAGAGCATGATCCCTGAGTTTATGTCCTAAGGATAAAACTACTAGGAAGGATTTTTTTTTTTTTCTGCAGAGAGTGAGAGCTCAGCTGCCACATTCACAGCTTCTATGCCATATTATCACATGTTTGAAGACTTTAGGAGGAAGAATCTGGTCAGCTGGAGAGTTGATGGGAAGAGAAGTGGAAGATGGATGGGGCAATAATTATTACATGGCCTCCCTGAAAACTAAATCCCTCAAACACATAAAATGCAGCCCTCAGGATCCTCCTGATCCCAGGATCTGACTCAGAGGCACTTATTCCCTAGGTCAATAATCTTGGATTCCTGAGACTTGGCGTCGGGACATGGTACTTGTCCTAGGCGGGGGTAAAGGTGAAAAAAACCCTTCTCCCACCATAATCAGATAACAGCAATTATGCAAGAGGGAGTTCTCATGGGAACAGTTTTGTCTCAAACTCCCATGGCTTTTTTAATTTTTTTTTTTTCTGCAGAAATGAAAGATATGGGTTTCTGAGAAAGGGCCTGATGCCTGCAGTTTTCTCAGAGGGATATGAGGGCACTGGAGAATAGAACTTAGGCAGAAAGAGGAAAATTCTCATTGAGCAGAGTCTTTCAGTGAGCTATTTTCCCTCCACTACAAAATTACGTGGTGAAGTTTCCTGATGGAGACTCTGATGCAGAGAGAATTTACATGTGAGTGACAATGAAAAGCACCCCAGTATCTGAGACTGGATTGAGGACAGGAGCTTGGAAATCCCTGTGGCTCCTTCCTCTCTTTTCCTGAATACCCAGGGAGATTCGAGGGTGTCAGTGGCACAAAAAGGAAGAGCAGTGACAGAATAGCTGCTCTACTGCACTTCTCTATTCACAACAGTCAGGCAAAGGCAGCACAAGGACAAATCCATCATTGCAGAGGCTGATCCAGGGCATGCCCTTCATCTCCCTCCATGGGATCTCAATGAGGAAGATCTGTAATGTAATTTCATAAACCACCTTTAAGAAATATCACAGCAATGCTGCAATGGTCTGAACCTGGTCCACACAAAATGAAAGGCAAAATTTGGTGGGATTCTTTTTAGCACTATTTGCTGTTGAAGTGTTTATTTGAATCCAGAATGTACAGGGGAAAAAAAAAATGATGTGAATAGTGGAAAGTGTCCAAGTCACACATACAACGAATAAATACTTAGCTTTATTCTGATCTCATGCAGGTTTAATGTCTGACTTCAGTGGGATTAGTCCCAGTTTTTACTGACACAATAAAGCTTGGAATTCCACCCATGACATTTGAAAGCAGGTGGTGGGCTCTGTTTGAGCTCAGGCTCTCAGTTTCTGTGTGCCATGGAGCTGCTGCCCGTGAAGCTCTGTGATGGATGCTGATGGAATTATTTAATGTGGCAAATTACAGGGGCCTACACTTCCATGATTTAAATTACATCTGCCCTGCTCAGAGGGATATCATTGGCAGCTCTCAGACTGATTCAATGCAGCTCTCCAGGCAAACCCCAGGGGTTTCCCATGCCACCAGCTAAGCAATCTTCCCTGAGAACCATGATGCAGAGAATTCAAAATCAGCTCTGATTCTTGCTTCAGATGGAACTTCAGTGGCTTGGTTTTGTTTGAAGAAATTATGAGAAATCAAAGTTAGATATGCAGGTACTGGCACTCAGAATTAAATTGTGAAATCCATAACTACTTCTGGCACAAGAGAACTGGGAGATGGAGGTAGCATGTGCACAGTGCAGGCTCAGTGAAGATGCTCTTGTTCAGAAACAAAACTGTTTTAGGCAACAGCAGTTTATTTGGAGCAAAAACAAAGATCCTAGTCCTGCTGAATAGTGATGCCCAAGTGAGTTTCTTTTTAGTTCACCAGAAACTTCATATTTTTGGTTTTCCCAGGCATTTTTCAGTAGGTATTAGTGAGTATAATTAGCATGATAACTTTAACTACATTGGAAACATTCTAGAACTACAACCTGAAATAAACTGAAATGATTGATCCTGGTTAAGCATCATGTCCTGAATTTTGAAGCCTTTACCAGCCTTCAATAATGGCTCAGTTTGCAAATACAGCTTGACTTCATGGCTAGGAAAATTTCCTTGAGATTTATCTCTTCATCTGCTTTTCCATGAAATCGTCATAAATACCAGAGATTTTACAGTGCCTAAACATAATCTGAAGTGTCCACTTCTTTCAGCCCTGAGGTCATCCATTCTCCCATGAAGTGTTTACTAAATATTCCATTGCCCCAAGCAATGCTCAGTGGGAACAGTGCAGGCTCCATGAGTGAAGAGCTACAGCTCAGGAGGTGTGAATACAGAAAACAACATAAAAGCTGATATCAAGAAATTCACTGGAAATCCAGAACTAGAGCTTAAAAAAAATTTAAAAATTAGGAGAGAAAAGCAGAAAATGAGGAAAAACAAACCCCAAAAGTTTGCAAACTTAGGAAAAAAAAAAAATCAGCTGACCTTTGATAATAGCAGTAATTGTGGGTTTTTTCCCCGACAGAGTTCATCCCATTCTGCCTTGCAAAATCCATTTGTTTCCCAACAAAATAAAATATAATAGCTTGAGCTGAAATTCTGCTGTCAGGGAGATTTTTGTGCTTACAGCATTTAGTGGGTCTCTGCTAATATTGTCTGTAGGAGTGGCTCATACATCAATACACCCCCCCCAAAAAAAACAACCAAACAAACAAAAAACACCTCAACCAAAAAAAACCCCATAGCCACAATCAGGATTTACTGAGATCCAGTTCCATAGCTTGGCCTGCATTAAAGTGGATTTAATTCACTCTAACTGCTTGCATTAGTCTTGATCCAAAATAGCCCTTAAGTTCATGTCCAGTTTTAAAGGAAAAAGAGCTGTCAAGAAGTTGATAAGATTAACCCTGTGCTTAAAGCTCAACACATGCTCAAATGTTTTTAGGGATCAGGGTGATAATAAGGTTCATTAGTGATTTTATTCCTGGAACTTATAGTTCACTAAAATAACCTCAAATGGAACAATAATATGACCGAGCCTCTTAGTTCTCATCCTATAAATTTTGCTTAAAAATCCCAGGGTAAAAGAAGTACAAAAGACAGTCTGTAAGTATTTAAGACTTGATCTAAAGACCATGGATGTTTGCAAAAAGCTTCAAAAAATTTCTAGTGGGTCCTGAGTTATGTGCTTGGATAATTGAACCATGGTCAATAAAACACCATGGATTTATAGGGCAATGAAAAGAACACACCAAATAAAACTGATCATTCATTGTTTTTAGAAATCAAAGCACAAAATTAGCAGTAAAGCGTTTGGCAGCACTTCACAAATTCTTCCTTGAAAGTCATTCAAATGGACTTGGATGTGAATTCAATTGCCTGCATGGGGTGATGGGGAAAGGGAAGTCAGTTGCATCCAGAGATAACTGGGAATGCCAGGGGGAAAAGTCACTCTGTGGATAACTGTGGGAACAGCTTTAGACCTAGGGCGAAGTGATTGAGGCCAACTCAGTGATTGAGGTGCTCACCTCAATGTCTGAAGGCAAATTGCACCCTTCCCTTCAAACAAGGAGTGACAGCAGCACTTTCTAAAAGGTGCTGAGGAAACAGAAAATCTTTGAAGTAATAATTAGAGATTACTTTCTCCCTGCCTTGCACCTCTTATTCCAATACCTGCTTGAAGGCTGCTACAACTGCAGGTGAATATTTTAGTGGCAAGCCCAAAGAAAATATTTCTCTGAATTTATCCCTCCTACCATCCATATACCCCATCCAAGACTTAAGCACCTTGCGACAATACAGTCCTACATTTTTCCAAGTCCTTTCTAGACAGCTCCAAAAATTTATGGAAGATTTAGAGCAAAAACATAGACTTAAATGATGTTTAATATTCATCCTCGATGTCAGGGTAGGTGAGATCCTTCACTGTGGAGATCTAGAGGTGTTAAGAAAAGGACCAATATCTGTCACTGCAGCTGGCAAACTGCTGTCAGGACAGCACTAACACTTGCTTTCACATCTCTCTTCCCTCCCAGCTAATTTCTTATTCTCTCCTTATTAGTTCTCTGGATGAATTTATTGCTCTGTCACTCAAATGTGGGGGACTTTAAGGAAAGATGGCCAAAACCAGGCTGTGAGATGAATCCTTTGGCCAGCTGGAAACAGCTTGTATGCTTCAGGCTGAACACCCCTGTCCTAAGGAGTGGTAAATTCCGTCCAAGACTTAAAAAGAAGGAGAAAAGGAGGATATAGACTCATTTTCTGTCAGGATCACAATCATTTCCAGACCACTTAGTTTGTCTCCTGGCCCAAAATGCACTGACAGGCTAAAAGTACGAACTACCTATGAGGAGAAAGGGAATGGGGCTGAATGAGGGGGATCTTTGTCAGAATGAAGTGCCTAGAAAACATGAATCTAGCATTTAATGAAATTAGTTTTTCCTTAAAATAATAAAAAAAATAGAATTTCTCATCACAGGTCAATATACATTTATACAGTCATTGATTCCCTTTTACCCCATGTGAGTTTTAATGTTTTTTAATGGTCCTACTCTGTTATTCCAGAAACCTCCCATGGGCTGGAAGACTTGTCCCTAGCATGGGTTACCTACAAATCCCAGCATTTCAAATTAAGACATTCTGTCAAGGGGCAATCCCAGGTGCTTTCAGCACAAGTGTAAGCTCTGAAAATGAAGTTAAAGCTGTCAACACTGACCAAAATGAAAGGGTTCACAGGACAGAGATGGAAATCCCAGGACAAACGGCTTCAAATGAGGGAGGGAGAGAGCAAGGAGGGGGGAAGAGACAACTCCTTTGGACGTTTGGCAGTGGGGACAAAATGCCAATCCTCAAATGTGCAGCTGGCAATAGAGAGGATGAACTGTGTGCAAGACAGTGACCCAGTGCTGGGCTGGGCAGGTGACAGGATCAACCAGCTCTGGAAGACTGACTAAGGACTAAGGTTCAGCATTGGTTGGGGCCAAGGAGCTTCAGGCCACCCACACAGATCAAGTGGAGAAGCGCTAATGGGAAAGACATTGTGAGAATTAAAAATATAAGCAGTTCCTTAATCTGGGAACACAGGGCTGTAAAATAACAGCTGGACAGCAAGGCAGAACAAAGTTCTCCTTGGTGGTTGAGAGAAAGGTGGTTGAATGGAAAGACACCGTCTGCTTGATCAGAGCAGGCCCTCAGCCAGGATGGCTACGTGTGGGGAAAGGCAGGGTCACATTCCTCTGAGATGGCAGCACAGCTCTGTCCCACAGGCCAGGGCAGCAGTCTTCAAAGTAACAATGAAATATTAGACGTTTTAAAAGGATTTCCCACTATATTGATGTTGTTCCCATAACACAAGCCAAGGAGTAGGAAGGCAGCACATCAAAACACGTTTGCACGCACTTGGGAACAGGCACCTCTTCTGCACCAGACAATGCTTTCTACTGCCTCTAAAGGCAACATTTGGGCTGCAGGTCCATGGAAAAATCTTCGTACAGCACTTGCACCAAAAGCAGGAGGCTAAGTAGCCTCCATTGCTGATGGTGTTTGAAGAGATTCACAAAACCCAGGGACATGTCAGACCCTGCAGGGATGAGCACTCCCATTCTGTCCCAGTGTCCAGCTGAAACATTTCCACTGCTCCAAGGACAAAACCTGGCCCTGCCATTGAGGATTGCTGTGACTGTCCATGAACCAGCAGTGCCCTGGGGCTGAGAAGGTCAGTGGTTTGCTGGGGTTCATTGGGAAGAGCAGTGTCAGCAGGTCAGGGAGTGATCCTGCCCCTCTGCCCAGCCCTGGGAGGCACATCTGGAGAGCTGTGTCCAGCTCTGGGATCCTCAGCACAGGAGGGACAGGGAGCTCCTGGAGCGGGGCCAGCAGAGGCTGTGGAGATGATTTAGGGCCTGGAGCATCTGTGGCAGGGAAAGGCTGAGGGAGCTGGGGCTGTCCAGCCTGGAGAGGAGCCCCAGCTGAGAGGGGCCCTCATCCCTGTGTGTCCCTGTGAGCAGGGAGGGCTCAGAGCAGGGCCCAGGCTCTGCTCCGTGGGGCCCAGCAATGGCACCAGAGGAACGGGCAGGGACTGAGCCCAGGAGGTTCCACCTGGACACGAGGCAGAACTTCTGTCCTGGGCAGTGACCCAGCCCTGAACAGATTGTCCAGAGAGGGTGTGGAGTCTCCCCACTGGGGATATTCCAGAACCAGCTGGACACAATCCTGTGTCCTGTGCCCTGGGATGGCCCTGCTGGAGCAGGGAGGTGGGACCAGATCACCTTCTGTGGTCCCTTCCAGCCTGGCCCATCCTGGGATTCTGTGATTCTGTGTGGGTAGTGGCTGACCTGAGGCAGAGCACAGACTGAGGTGTGCTACAGTTCAGGATTGCAGAGCTCTCCTGCGTGTCAGTTCAGAAGCACAACTCACACAAGGCAGGCAAGATGTTGCCACGGCTGTTGCAAGGGGTTAAATTCTCATTCGTCAGCAGCACCTCTGCTTGAGAGTGAGCTCTGCAAACACTCAAACCACCACAGAAGAATCACAGGTCACAAGATCCAGGCTCAGGAGCTGAAAACACTCTCAGCACTTCCCAAGCATCACATTTTGTAGTAGCACAGGACACAGACAACTGATTCTGTCTGCATCCCTGCACTCCTCACTGCCAGCTCAGCATTCCCCGCTATTGCAGCTTTTGGATTTTTTTTTTTTTTCCCAGACTGTGGTACATGACAAATGCAGAACAGGAACAACTTCTGCAGTTTCCCATCTTACAGTCGTGAACAGCACTTCCTAAATCCCCTGCAAACCTTAAAAGAGGCACAAAGCAGAAAAAGACTCTCATCTTGCAGTGTAACTGACTGCTTTATGATGTAATAGCCACTACTCGCATTTTTCCCTGAGATAAGCTGTTGGCATTCCAGAAGAAAAGGGTAGATTCCTGAGATTACTTATGAATTTCCTGCAGGCTAACCACATTCATAGAAGAAGACTCTGTAGATCCCCTGCTGTTATATTATTTTGTAGGCAAGCCTGTCAGCTCTTTCAATTAAAACTTTTGGTTTGTGATGGAAATCAGGTTTCTAAATTTACTTCCTTTTCTTGCAAATACTACTCTTTATTATTCCAAAGTTATTAATCCAGTATCCTCATTATCACACTATCATTACATATTACTCTTCAGGAACTAGTTTTAAAGCATTCAGATTTCCAGCTGACATAACATGGGATGTATCAAGGGTGGCAGCATTCACTGCTGCTGTTTAGTGACTCAGGGTATGACAGAGGTATGAGAATTGACATTTGTTTGAAACCTTTCCTTCAGCTACCGTGCATATTTCTACCATCAGCTGCTATCTCTGCTTTGTATTTTCAAATCCAAGACTACAGCAAAATGAACTTTATTTATGCAATAAACAGGACACCTGTCTGGTACCTGTTTTAAGCATTTACCACTGACAGTGAAGCTGCCTGATCTAGAGAAAAAACTAAAAAATACTTCTTCAGATTGCAAGAGAAAGAGCCTTCAGAAGTCTGCTTAATCAGTGTAATCTGGCAAAGTGCTGCATCCTGGAACAGACTCTGCTCTTCAGTACTAGAGAATAGAGACAATTTTTCAAACCTATGGACATTCATACCACAAACGATGTGTTACAGCATTTTCACCATGATCAAACACAAAAGGAAAGCCAGACTTACCTCTGGATGAGCCTTTTTGGGTCATCACACGTGTGAGCTGCAGAGGTGGCAGGAGAGGCATGTGGAAAAGCAGGACAGGTACTAACCAGAACAGGCACCCAGCAGGCAGCACTTGCAAAATGGCCACAGGAAGAATGGAGCAGTTCAGCTCTGCAAGACTTAAAGGGACAGATTTCCACAAGCACACTGGGGCAAAAGCCTCTGGAAGAGCACAATTCCCCACTGGGAGAAGGCAGGCCCTGCTCCTGGAAATATTGAAGCATGTTCTTAACTCTAAGCATGTGAGAACTGCTGTGGACTTCAGTCTGTGCAGCTCTGCACAAACCTGCAGGACTCAATTTACTGACAGGCACAAAGTTACTCAGGGAGGGGATGCTCCAGTGCTTGTGACAGCTCCATCACAGAAGCAGTGAGGTGCCATCACTGGTGAGTTAATCTGACCACTGAAGAGTGCTAAGATACATTCCAGAAGTCCAGAAAGGAAAGAAAATAAAATAATCAAAATGCACCCTAAAAAAACCTCACGTGGTTGCAACAAGCATTGCTCATGTATTCACTCTGGTAATTCTATTTGTTTCTTCAGTATGATACCCACAACAGATGCCCATCTAATTGAAACAATTCCAAACCACTTTGCTCAAAACAAGTGAAAATAACCCCAATTACAGATTTACAGCTCCTCTCTCCTCTGTGACTGAATTATAGTGTCAAGTATTTTACTGTGAGAGCAGAAACACCCGAATGACAGGGCACAGGGGATTTTGAAGACACCACCAAATCAATATCAGAGGGTTTCAAAAGCGAATTTCCTCTTAGAGCTGCCCAAGATTGTCACAACATGGCTGCATAGGACAGCTGGAGCTTCTATGGTATCCCCAGATCTTTGTCCACCACCAAGGCCTCCAAAACAACACATTTGATAATCCTTTTCAGTCATGAGAGGTGGCATCATGGCTTTGGAACAGTCAAGAGGGGGTTTCTGCAGTTTTGGAATATGAATAGGCAACACATTTGGGCTCAGGCTTGGTCTGAAGTAGCTCTTCCACACCACAGAACCATAGGATCACAGAATCATAGACATAAAATCATGGAGTGATTTGGGTTGGAAGGGACCCTAAAGATCATCTTGTTCCAAACTTCCTGGAAAAAAATAAAGATACGGTGCTCTGATGGGACTTATTTGCTCATATTGGATCATATAATTAGTTAAATGCTGAAAGAACTGAAACCCTGGGGTTTTTTTCATATTTTCTCCTGTGATTAGAAGCTAATCTTAGCTGTTTTCCTAATGCCATCATTTTCCTCCTGACACTGAGTTTACTCTATGCTCTGCTCATGTTTCCACAAATATGAAATCAACATTAGGGTCAATATTGGAGATGTTTTACTTTGTAAAACTTCATTAAATTCATATCACTAAATAAACCCTTGTGTATGCAGTAACTCGGGCTTGCACACAACCCATAAACCACTCATCTCTGATTGCCTCCAGACACAGGGGGCTGTGACCCTCTCAAACATTTTAGCACCAGAGGAACTGCCCTGCAGGTTTCATCTGCTGCAGGATGTTTCAGGAAACGTGGTGAATTTTTTTCCCCCAGTAATTGAAATGTCCTGAAAATGTTGTGAGGCTCGTTGTGCTCCTGCTTACAGCACTGATTTGTTCTGTGCCTTCATCTCAGCGAGGGTGACACCAGCTCCCCCTGCTTCATGAAAGTAGTTCCCACTCCGTATTTTGTGTGGGTTGTAGCTTTTTCACAGTGTGTCATTAGCATGACTGATTGCATGCTACTGACGTGCCATGAAAGCTTGCCAGATGTAACTTAACATTGGATTATTAATGAATATCTGGGCCTGAATCTGATTTGTCTTGTACTATATTCACACTGGAGCAGCAGCAATGTTGGAGTGAGATTAGAAGGGATCCATGGGCTGAATCCTACACCCAAGAACAACCATGAGGAAAATCAGGTGGAGTGATGGATGTTGAACATATGGCAGCTGGAACCTGAATTTTGCATTTGATATTATGCATTTCAAACATTACTAAGAGGGTAAGCATTCATGGATTCTGCAATCAATTAATGGGGCTAAGTTTACCATCTCAAGACTTTTTAATAATCAAAATTCAAAGGTAATCACTTAGGGAGACTTCTTTATGCCCTGCCATTAAAACAAATGTTCCTTGTAAGGCATTAATACAGGTGGGAAGAATTTGCCATGCAGGGATAAGAAAATCAGACAGGAAATGTTCCAGTGATTGTTTTAAATATCTCTGGGTGACGCAGCAGATAAACAGGGCTATGGAACTTCTGAGAGTTTGAAACTTTTTGCTTTCTGAGCCAGAATGCCCTCTCCACAGACACACTCCTTAAAAAATTAGGTACCAAAAGATTTATTGGCTGGAAAGGGAAAAAGTTTTAAAATAGTTTTCTTCATTGCTTTAACATGAACCCACTCAGTGTGTGTGTGTGTGTGTCCCTGGACATGAGGGCAGATTAAGATTATTCCACGCTTTGATAGAACAAGTCCCTTTATAGCCTGTTTTAACGTTGGTTTAATTGTGTAAAATCTGGATTTGTGCTCCTTGAATATGTGTAGACATCTTAATTTGGGGTTTTTACTGTATTGGAGCTTAAAAATTGGCCTTTTGCTGTATCAAATGCTGTCATATGCCACATTAGGTGCTTGTACCCCACACACAATAATAATCTCTGGTGTGGAACTTCCTGCAGCCAAGGCTCTGCACACAATGGAAGTTCTCTTTAGCATACAGTTGTCTGGTGGCTCTTTTAGATGATGTGAAATTGCCTCTTCACTGATTTCCAGAGGTAAAATAGGTTTCTGTAAAGGCTGTTGGCTGAAAAGCAGCACGATAAGGAAGGAGATAAAGCAGAAACCTGTAATATTTGCAAAAGGAAAAGCAGAGAAGCAAAAAAAGCAGGCCTGATGGAGGAAAAAATAGGCTAAGGAAGAGATTTCCTGTCTAGTGAAGACAATAGTCACTTGCTTGAGAAAGCAGAGAGGAGCAGACAACAGCAGGAGAAATGTTTCCAGGGGTTCTCATAGAATTGGAACACGGAGTTTTCTTTGGCAAGTGGATTTGCAGCAAGAGCCAAATATCTTCAGACACAGCTTATCCTCTGGTAGCTGGTTTTTGCTTAAACTCCCTCAAAAAAAAGCATCTGTAAAGCCCTGTGAAGCATGGAGCCATTCCAAGTGCAATCAGTTAGATAAGGCAGCGTCCATTCCTGCCCAGCCACTTGCTCTGACAAATTTGGCAATTCCAGCTCTGTGCAGGAGAAACCCCCAGCTTCCTCCTGCACTGTAGGCCATCATGGATTGCCTGCTCAACCACAGCCCAAGTGGTTTAGAAAGAACTCAGCCCAGATGCAGAGACCAAAGGGAAAGCCCTGCTCTCAGACCTGTGTATTCCCATCCGTGAAAAAGGAAGGAAGCACCAAGTGGGGAAGCAGCAGTTCCCCACAAGCAGTTTGCCCACTTGCATGCTGCACCTGATGTTTGATTGGAGGAGGGAAGAGGCTGAGGGACAAGAAAACAGCAGTCTTTAGCATTTCATCCCACAAGAAAGAGTTTTCCTTCAAGGGCATACATCAAAGTTCCCAGATAGCTGCATTTTAAATCCATCCTTTACACTGATCTGATAGAAGGGTCTCTGGGGGCACACAGGAGCTCATGAGAGTAAATTAATGAGTGGCACAGAGCTTATATACTGCTGGTTGTGTTTGTTTATCAGCTGCCAGCAACACATGTAATTAGGAGAATTCAAGTCCAGTTGAAGCCTGGACATTGATTTGCCAATTTGGCACCAGCCTCCCCTGCTGTCAGGTCTTAGCTGACAAATAGTCCCAGTTTTAGAGTGTCTCAAACATTTTATCTCTCATAAATAAATTTTAAATAAATTAGGAAAGGCACGTGCAACAACAACAAAAATATACCAGAATAGTTTCATTATTACCTAAATGGACTGGGGTCAGAGTCATGTGTTCTATTTAATCCAACTAAGGTATGATTTCAAGAACAGAACTGGAAAAAAAAGAAGAGTCATTTGAACCAAGGTTCTAAGGCTCTGCTTGGAAGAAGACTTAGGCAAGTGTTTAGCTTCTCACAGTGCAAAACCAATGTGTGGCAATGATTTTCATGGGTTTGAAATGATATCTGGAGATCTGGTAGAGTTCAACCCCTCATTTTCTACTTGAAATGGAATTTCTGCAGAAGGGCTTCACATGTTGACCCATAAAAATCATACAGAATCATCATAGAATCACAGAATGATTTGGATTGGATGGGACCTTAAGGATCATCTTGTTCCAACCCACTTGGGCAGGGACCCCTTCCACTATCCCAGGTTGCTCCAAGTCCCATCCAACATGGCCTTCCAGGGATGGGGCAGCCACAGCTTCTCTGGGAAACCTGTGCCAGGGCCTCACCGCCCTCACAGGGAACAATTTCTTCATATTATATAATTCAAACCCACTCTCTGTCAGTTTGAAGACATTCTCCCTTGTCCTGTCACTCCAGGCCCTTGTCAAGAGTCTCTCTCCAAAACTAAATACATAATTTTGGGAGGAATCCTACAGCCTCATAATGAGTGGAAGAAGTTTTCTCATAAAAGATGGCCAATAAATAGCAATCTCCTTATTTTCACAAGTACTACACTTTTCTGTGAAATGAAGATGTGTGAAATTAGCTCTACTTTTTTGTAGGTTATCATTTTGTGTCTGTTTTGTTTCCTCTCTTTTGTCTTAGTCTTGTTTATCTCTATGATCAGGAATTTTTTTTTCAAATAAGTTACAAAAAGATTTGTGCTCTCTGTAAAGATGGAAATCAAGATGGAAGGATTTATGCTTTCTTTAAAAATGGAAATCAAGATGGAAGCTTGACATTTATTGTAAGGGAGTCTAAGAGTTCATCTAGAATTTGTTTACTTGTTTATTTATATAAATTTAGATATGCCTGGCATTTCATGGGAAAGAGCCAGTGGTTTCCCTGTCAGACAGGGAAAGGGAGCCAGCTCAGCATCATCAACCCTCAGAAAGGCCACTTTTCTGCCTCCCCACCATGTGCACTCTTATCAGAACAGAAGATGCCTTCCCACTTTGCCTATTCCAACTCTCAGCACTCAGGTTTGAATCCTTTTCCCCATTCCCCAGGGGATTTATAAAACAACCATGACCATAATCACACATGACCATTGCTTTTGGATACCTCCGTTTCCAAGGCATGACACAGCTTTGGTGGATATTCAAAATGTAATTGGAATTACTTCCTGTAATATCATTTTGGACAGGTTTATTTGTTCAGCACACAGAGTGAGTGTTCAGCTCCTTATGATCATGCTCAGAACTGCCAAAATCATTCAAAAAATAACAGAGATCCTAAGCATCCATAGATGCTTCAGTTTTCAGGTGAAGTTTCTGTGAAGTTACTCTGTCAAGGCTTGCAATCAGAGTTCTGCTTATTATCCTCTGCTTTCTGCCTTTTGGGAATCAAAACATTTTGGGCTGAAAAGAAAAAAAGGAGTGTGCAAATCGTGGATGACCAGGACAGTTTGGTAAGGTAGAGATGAAGCTGCAAGCCAAGGAAGAGCACAAAGGATTGTCATGACAGTTCCTGCCTTCAGAGATGATAAAGGCAGTTCTGCAGGGCTTTTGGCTTTCCTGCTTCATTCAAAAGTCTATATTTGGCAATGGAAAACAGCCCTATTTAGAGAATTTTGTAAACAATGTTCGTTATAGGCAATGAATTTTTTCCGTCGCCTATATATAGTTTTCTGAAGCTCTGATATGTTCAGGTCAAGAGACAAGAAGTAATTTAATTTTTCTTGGGTTTCATGCCACATTGAGCTGTTTTGACTGACCATGGAGAAGCAGTTGTACTCCATGAGCCATTTTAATGTGTGTGTCCCTAGAGCACTTTTGGACACATCTGATTTACTGAGGTCACATCATCTGCATTTGTCATCAAATAGCCCCAGGCACACTGAGGGACAACCTTTGCAATTCCACATCTCAAATAATCTGGGTACAGCCTCATGAGCTGTTGATTCTCAATTAGGAAAGGCATCACAGGGACAGCCAGACAGGCTGTAAACTCTTGGAGTACACCAGGCTTCTCTTCTGTTCAGCAGTAGCACCTTAAACCTCAGAGTCCAAACTCAAATCCAGGGTATGAGGCACTCCACAAACATAAAACTTTGATTTGTTAAATGGAAAAGACTCAAGGTGGCAGCAAAGTAATTAAACATTTCCACACCATTTTATTGAATTAGGAAACTCATTGTTTCAGGTATTTAGCTGGTTAAACTATTCGTAGGAGCTTTTGTTTCCATTCAGTAACTCATGAAGTACATACAGATTTCAACCAGAATGTGAAAACAAGAGGTCCTTACTCCTCTCCAGTTCCTTTCTCCTCTTCCCACCCCAAAAGCATCCCAGTGGAAAAAGCACATGCAATAGGGTCAGAGCAAAGAGGAGAGGAAGCAGTGAAGGAAAAATGGTGTTATTCTTCTTAATTCTGTATAAATATTCAGAAGAACAGTTATATATTACACAGTAATTAATAAAACAATGTTGTGAGCCACAGAGAGTGACATTTTTCACAGCATCATAGAATGCACTGTGTTGGAAAGGACCAGCATGAATCCTTGAATTTCAAGTCCTGGCCCTGCTCAGGACACTGAGGGATACAGGTGGGGAATATCTCCTGAAGCAGAGAATCTTACGATTTTTTTAAAGTCAAATGCCCCAGGTGCTAAACACACCATGGCAGCTTCCCAACAGCAAAATGTATTTGAATTTTTTTCTCTCATCCTTTACCTGTCCTGCTTTTCAAGCCAAGTTTTTTGAGACCTTCTGATGCTGAGTCTCTTTGGTGATCTGCACCTGAATCTGTTGAAATTTCAGGGATTATGGAATTGCATCATTTGGAGACTTCTATTAAATGTTAATTGTATTATCACTGCATTGTTTGCTAACATTCAATTAGCCAATAAAGCAATCATTTCATCTACAGTGGCCTGTGATGCTGATAACCTCCTCCCTCACATGCCAAATCCCAGCTGTGGCAAACACTTTCAAGGAGAAATTCAAGATGTTTTTGTTTCTTCCTAATTCTCCTCCGTGTGTTGCTCCGGGCATTGCGTGTGTAGGAGATGTCAGGATTTGCTATTTCCTCTCTTGCCTAACTCTGTGGTGGTTTAAAGGTTTACTTAAGGACATGCTGACCAGTTAGAAAAGATTGTTTGAGTTAAATTTTGTCAAGGTGCCCAGAGTCTTCCAGAGCGGTGGGTGCTGGGAGGGGGGCAGAGAAAGGGACATTTATTATTTGCACATGCACTCACACAGCTCCTCTCTGTCATGCCTCCCTTCAGTCTTTCATGTCTGAAATGGGCACACATTTTCCTGGAATTAACTCAGATCCTTTGGATGTGAGGCTTTGGGGTGGGCAAATAACTTGGACTGAAAACATCACGAGCTGTCAACCATGTGTGGACATGGAGGATCCTACCATCGGGTGGGATGATCTCCAACTTGTCCTGAATTCTCTGCATCTTCCAGGTTGTTTTTGGGAACTGTCCATTGCTCCCACACATGAACTATCCAACCTCCTGGACTTTTCTAGGGATCAGAAATGTTCTGTATTTTTGCTGCAGCATCAAGCAGTCAGAGCAGACTTTTGGCTGAGGATGCACACAGATCCATCTACATTGAACCTCCAGAAGAGCACACTTTAAATACAATAATGTATACAAATACAAATACAATTCTGTGATCACCAGGATCACAGAATTGTCCCTGGCATGAGCTGGTGTGGCATGGAAAAAGTAAAGGCAATCAGACTGCAATTTCTTGTAAAAGCTGAATATGAATCTCTGACCACCTGGAAGAGACAATAATGAGCCTTCTTGAAATCCTGGCCATGGCAGTGCATTGAGGCAAGGGGGACATGCCTGCCTCATTCTTCCCAGCACAGGGAAGTAAACTTCATCTTTTTTGCCCTAGAAATTGTAGTGGAAGCACCCCAAATTACTACTTCTAGCTCGTGCCTTCAACAGGTGAAAAGCAGCAGTAATGAGAGCACCAAAGTGGGAAGCAGGGGAGTGAATTTCTGATAGAGGAGTGACAAGATGGATGAAATTTTCCGAGTCGTGTTTCACCTCTTATCTCAGTTCCCCACCCATGAAGTGGGAAGAGGATGATGTACAGTTTTGAAAAGCTGTGGTAGGTCTGGCCATGGCTACATGGCTGCTGCACACAGAGCCTGGCACAAGCATCAGCTGATCCTTTGGAATCCAATACTCCCCCTTCCCAAAAGAAGACATCAAGAGAAACTCCTGCTTCCCTTTGTCAGGCAACTCAGTGACACGAAAAATCCTTTAACACTGAGAAGAGCTGCAGCTCTGGACAGGTTTAAAAAAAAAAGATGAAAGCAGGCAGAGCCACATGGAAACACAAATGACATCCGTTCAGAATTAGCTCTGCCTCTTTTATCTTCCTAAGAAGCCACTCTGAACTCCAACCTTTGGATTCTCTCGAGGCATTAGCTTTTCATTAGGAATGAATGGCTGATCACATTATGACAGACAAATGATGGGCAGCAGGAGGGTTTACCAACATGCCTTGCACTCCCACAGCCACCGAGGGGGAAGTCTGATGAGCAAATAACCTGCTGCAACTTTCTACATATTTCCTGTAATTGAGAACTCTTCTGTACTTCGTCTGGAATGCAGATGCCTGTCAGTCACGGGGTCATAAATAGGATTAGGGGCTGTTTCTGAAAAGGCAGGCAACCGGCTTTAGATGCTCAGTTGAAAATACAGATGTTTTCTGGCTGCATGGCTGTTAGGCTGTGGGATCTCCACCTCTGTTTAGGCAGGCTTGGCTGATGGCTCTGCCCTGAGGCCCCAGGCTGGCAACTGGTGCAGATCCTATTAGGAGTGCAGATCCCTACTGATTTTTTTCCCTTTGCAATCAACTGCAAGATCCAAGCATTAAAAGCACCCTGAGAAATCTGATAAAATAATACAGTCTTCTGAGAACTTTAACTTCCTCCATCCCAACTATAGCTGCTAAGTGTGACAGAAATGTCTGAAAAAATAAAATTTGCCAATACTTAGTTAGATTTCTTTTTTTAGTTAGATTCATTTCACCAGCACAGCACAAAAAGAAAAGAAATTTGTTTGCCAAAAAAGGGGGCATTTTGGTTTGAGGTTTTGTGTGTTTGTTGTTTTAGGGTTTGGGTTGGTTTGGTTTTTTGGTTTTTTTGTGGGTTTTTTTTGGGTTTTTTTGTTGTTGTTTTTTTTTTTTTTTTTATGCAGAGTCTAATTACAAGCTGAATTTCTTGTGCAGAGACTGTGAAACTTGTATAACTTTTACCAAATGACATTTATGGCAACCAGGAGGCTCTGCCTCAGAGCTTTGCTGTTTTTCTGCTTGTCCCTTTTCCACATCTATAATAGAACTTAACTTCTCTTGTCAGTGGAAGCTGTTTCTCCTGTCGAGAAATCTTCTTATTTTAGGGATGTCACAAAAGAGCTTTAAGATGCCAATCAGGATGATGGCTGGTGAGCCACTTCCTAAGCATGCAGAAACAATCCTTCCCCCAAAAAGCACTTCCAGCCTCAACAGCCAGGACACAAAAAGCATAGATAGGATGGGAGCTGCTGCAGTGAGGCAACTTCCTCAAGGTCACAGAGGAGATCAGACCAGGAATAAAACCTTCACCTCCCACGCCTCTCTGCTGGGCTTGGCTTTTCTTTAGTATAAAGAAGTCAGTGTTGAAGTCTATTGGTTTCATCCAAGGCAAATTCCACTGGATCTCACCATAATGGAGGTGGGGAGAGGGGAGAGATCCAGTTTAATCAGTCTACCAAAGTTTGCAAAAGCTTTGCATGGAATGCAGCTGAGTGTAAGACCATTCCATTTCAGCAGCTTTTTCAGGATATGCAAACTAGATGGGAGTCTATGTATTACATGGTTAAATGTGCTCTAGAGGAGAAGGGAGCCATCGCCAAAATCATTCAAAGCAACGATATGAGAGAGGTCATTGTCTCCCATTTGTCTCTGCTAAGGTCACAAAAGCCTCCACAGAGATAAGGGGATGTGGTCAGTGCCCTGAGAGGCTGACACAGTAATTGCAGCCAGAACAAAGGGCCAGGGGATAAAGCAGGAGGCAGGGTAAGGGAATGACACGGGGTGATGAGGATGAGGCCACAGGGTTACTCAGCAGAGTGGTGATGAACAAGGCTGCCCGTGTCTCCTGCCAGCGCTGGGCTGATCCTGCTGCAGACAAGGTTCTGCCTCTCTGGGGCTGGCATTGTGAAGTGACCATTCCCAAATGCACCCTTTTGTCACAGGACACAGAAAAATGCTTCAGAGGAATGGTTCATCCTGCTGAACAGTGCTCCTGTATTCTGAGGTCACTGCCTGTCTCGGAGCCCCAGCCAATCCCTTTGTCTCAAACACAGACATCTATTCCTTTTACAGTAAAAATATATATATATATATATATAGGTTCTACCTAACTTCCAGCCCTGCTTGTGGATTTTATTTCCAAACAGCTTATCACTCTCAGAACAAATCCACATATTTAGGTAAAATATAACTAACCAGCATGTTGAGGTGACAGCTGAGAGGGAATATGTACATTACCATAAACTTACCCTTGTTTTTCCCTTGTTGCATTTTAGATTATGAAACATAAACCTATTCCAAATTTGTCATCTGAGATATTTGGATGAGTTTTACCTTGAAAGGAAAGAAGAGACTTGCATGTTTGCAAACTTTTCTCCTCACATTGGCCTTTTGCAGTGTCTGGTGCAGCATCATTCAAAGTGCCATGAAGGATGGTTATGGTTTGTCCTGTAACTAAGCTACAAATTCTACCAAGGATGCACCAGTCAGAAAAAAAACTCATTCAGTTTATTGTGATGCTTCTCTGTGTTCCCCTAACATTTCATTTCCCCCAGCAAGGTCCTTGACCAATGAGTTCCACTTGTCATACACACTCAAGTAGGAAAAAGGGAATCTTAAATTAGTACAGGACATGAAGTACTTCATGCAAATGGACTTTACTCACCAGTAGGTGTTTCAACACACAATTAATGGCAATGAAGGTCTAAGACATGTACAGGAATTACTTTTTTGTTGCCAGTAGCACAATGAGATTGACATTTAAACACCTCAGCTTTGATACTTTTCTCAGGATGGGCAGAATATCAGGACCAGTCCCACCTTCAGAAGTACAAGTTCTCATTGCTGGGTTCTCAGATTTCCCCAAATCTCCACTTTTTTTTCCTTTCCTTTGCCCATGTGGGCTCCCACATCCATGGACACTGACAGTCTGTTACTTTGGGTCTGCCAAAGCTCAATTTTTACCTCTTAGGTTAAGACATCTGTGGAGCAAATAGATATCATACTCACCCAAGTCACTTTGTGACCACAGTAGCACCTAGAGATAATGACTGATAAGTGTATAAAAATATTTAGCTGCCATGGCTGTTTCCTGAGGACATTTTTGGACAATCATTAAAATTTCTCCTTCCATCTCTGCTGCGAAGCTGGATTTACTGCAGGAGAATCAGCCACCCAGAGAAACAGTGCTCCCCATTGCCATGTATTTCACACTCCCTGATGTGTTAGGTCTCAAATCCCCACTCTTCCAGGGCTTTTCTCCTTTTTGCTTTCTCCCACTTCCCTCATCTTCCTTTCTCTCTCTTCCTGTGGCAGAAGCAGCCATTCTGCAACTTCTAACCTGCAAGGCAGTAAAATTCAGCTTGGAGCAGCATTGCCGATAAGCTCTCAGCTGACTCAAACTGGAAAATGCCATTTAAAGCACTGTTGGACAAAAAGGAGAGCCCAGCAACTCCATTCTGTTGCCTTGTGTGCTTATCTCTGTCCATTTGGGCTTGCCAAGCAGAGCTGAGCGCACTCCCAGCTGTCACAGAAAGGCACAGGTCTCTCACAGGACTTGTGACAAATCAGACAAACCCATGAGGATCCTTCCAACAGCCCAGAAAATCTCTGGGCAGCAGGACTTGTTCATATGGGGATGGGTGAAATGATCCTCAGGTGATTCTCCTCATAACAGCAAGGTTTGAGCCTGTGCTTGCCATGCCAATGTCTCAGATATAAACCAGAAAGCACAACAGGAGCCCTGCAGAAAGACTCCTTTAGAAGAGATTCTTTGTTCATTTGTGTCACACAGACAATGGAAATTTAGTGACTCAACCACCCACAGGGATGGGCCAAGGTAAAAAGATTGGTGATAGTCACCAAAATTGTGTCATGAAAGGGCATGAAAAAAATATATGAGGACAAAGGGGAAATTAATAATTTATGTATTGGAATAGGAACAGGACCCAGAGGCAGTGCAGCTCTTTCAGCAGTCCTGCAGGTGCTCATGACCTGTCTTGCACCAAGAGAAAGGCAAGTATTTAATGTGTTAAATCTCCAGAAGACTGAAGGTGACACTGTGTTTCCTGGCCTCCAGGCAACACATTTTCAGAATCAGAAGTTCTGCCTGATGTCAGCCCTGCCCAGCTGCAGGCACAGTTAGAATCTCTCTTACAAGGCTTTCCTGAATGTGAACATGCACCCTGACAGTGGATGGCTCCCACATTTTCAGCTTTCCTACCTGTGAAACCACTGAAAACCCCACAACCCATCTAGAGGCACCTGGGACAATACCTGGGACATCAGTGCCATCAGTGCCATCAATGCTGGTGCTCAAGAACAGCAGGAATGCCTTCAGGGAGCAGGGTGCTCTCTGTCATCTCAGAGCCATGAGGAAAATGTGTCCATCCATAAACCCTTCCATGGGCAGTGATCACTCTGGGACTGTATAATCATTTTGGAGAAAAATTCTCCCCTCCAGGGGAAGAGAGCATCCAAAAATCACAGGGCAGCCCAAGAACAATAAGACATTTTTCACATTAGCAGAGGGTAAGCAGGGAAGTCAGATCACAGGCTGATTCTCTCATGCTTCTTTCTACTCACTGGAGCAAGGGGAAATATATTCTTATTGCATTAAAGAAGCACCCTGCTTGTGCTCCAGTGCAAAATGTGACTGACTCTGGAGGATTGCTTTCCTAACATAGTTTGTGCCTCTGCCTCTGCCTGTTTCCCTCTGTTTTTCCCAAATAAACACTGAGCTGAAATCATTTGTTGTTCCCAATATCTATTTGCTTACATTTGGAGCTGGCTGGGATTCTTGCACCCATGACTGCACCATATTCTTGTACCTAGAATTTCCCATAAGGGAAAAAATCCCCCCTATTTTCTTTTTCAGTAATCCCAAAAGTTTGGCTGTAAATTCCTGGAAGGTCTTTGTTTGCTTATGAGCACAACAAACTCCTAGCTAAAGATCACTGCTGCCAGAGAAAGAGTAATAAATTGATCCAAAAATGGGAGTATCACTTAGGGACCTCCACTTCACCAGCACTAAGATGTAAACACTGAAGACTTTTAAAACAAGTAGTTTTGGAAAAGGCTGAATGAGCTCCTGACAAGTAAAATAAGTTGACAAAAAGCACAATGTACCACAGAGATGAGCTTTATAGAAAGGTGTTAAGTTTGAAGCTTCTGGAAAATCCAAAACCTAAGATCA
Organism: Pycnonotus jocosus; assembly: GCA_013400435.1. Classification (NCBI taxonomy): domain Eukaryota; kingdom Metazoa; phylum Chordata; class Aves; order Passeriformes; family Pycnonotidae; genus Pycnonotus; species Pycnonotus jocosus. The sequence continues at coordinate 37,587 of VWYP01026231.1, read as the reverse complement.
TTCTAACTGTCCACGTGGCCAGGTATTCTTTTGATCATTCAAAAAAGATAAAATAATATAAAATAGCAGCAAAAGATACTGAGCTGTCCATGCCTTGCGTCTAAGATAGCACATTTTGCACAGCACTCACACAATTTTCCTCTCTGGAGCTCTGGTGGATATGCAGTTAAACACTCTCAAGTGGATGAAAATTGGATGAAGTACTACAAATAATGGGAAAAAAAATATCTGGCACTGTTTCAAGCTAAGAAGCAGCCTGTAATTATCCAACAGAAAGGAACCAGTGTTCAGCTAGGCCTTGCTAATTCTCTGGTTAATTAAATGTAACACACATTAACATTATCTGTACACTTAGCACGCAGTTATCTTTTGATCTTGCCTGCAGGATTTGCCACATCTGCAGCACTGCCTTTTCTTTCCTTTCTCTCCTTGGCTACACTGAGAGATGGTAAATTAGAGGTGAGGAGCAGCCCAAGAGACCCAGGCAGTTCTGTACCAGTCTGTGCTGGCCACCTGGCACCTGTTTCCCTCCTCAGCTTCAACATGGGTCACTTTACAGAGCCATAATCTGCCTGTGTCTGGGGGAGGCTGCTGCTGGTGGGTGGCTGGGAGGACAAGACTGTAACTCAGGAGGAGAAAATCTTGCAGTTGTTTGAAGGATGGAAGGCCAGGCCTTTATCCTGCTTCAAAGAGGATGGCTTTGAATGGAAACTCAACTTCTCATTTTAAATATTCCTTTGAACTGAGGAATGACAAGCATAGTCTGTTCCTAAAAATAACATCCTTTTATATTTATTTCTTTTTTAGTCCTGAAGAAATCTATTTCTGTCCAAACCTGGTATCCCCTTCACTTTTTAGCATTGACAATTATTTCATCAGAAACTCAAGTTTGGGCAAAAAAAAGATGGAGGTGATCTCATCAAGATGAATTCCTGGATGAGTATCTGTACTGAATTTTTTCTACCTCCTGCACTTCTGCTCTGAGTTGAAGGCAATGTCCTCATTGTGTCTTTTCTTCACTGGCCTCTGGTTCATGGTGAGGATGGGGTCTCACAGCACAAGTACAGGAGAGATTTTGGGAGGAAACAAACCTGGAAGAGCCAGGATGGAACCCTGAGCAACCCGAAATATGAAAGGTGTCCCTTCCCATGGCAGGGGTTTGGAATGAGATGATCTTCAAGGTCCCTTCCAACCCAAACCATTTTATGATTCTATGAGGGGTTCCTGACTGCAGAAGGAAAATGCTGAAAATGGCCTGTTTAGAAAAGTGTTCTGTGGGAATGACTTGATTAATCTGCTAATATCAATTATATATATGTATAGATGTGATGGCAGCTTTCAAATGCTTCAAGCGTGTTTGTGTTGTTGCAAAATTGGCAGCTTCTGTGGTATCTGAATGTTCTGAATGGCCACATGGTCAAAATCCTGAAGCTCCAGTGCATAATAAAATGTCATCCCCTTCACCAGCAGCTCTGCGTAAGCAAGGCCTATTTTTTCCTCATCGCTGTAGTATATTTTAAGAAAATATGATGGTTAATTGAAAATAGATATTTTTTCCATATGGCCTGGAACAAAGTTTTGGATAAACAGAAGACTGAACCGTCTGGAAACAACAGATGGCAGTGTTTTAAAGATGAAGAGATGAAAGCTTGGATAACCAGTGCTGGATGTCAGCAGGGACAGAATGGAGGCAGCGCACTTACATCTGGGAATTCAGCTCTGCCATATTTCTGTGGGACAGACATGTGGTCCAAGGAGAGCCTTTTTTTTTAAATAAAAAGAAGGAAAGGGAGCTACCTGTCATACTGCAGCAGCCAGACACAAGGTCTCCTGGTATTTAATTTCAACAGTATCAATTATGGCCATAAATAACATCCCTGGAGCAATTGGCAGGTGAAGAAGGGTTTATACCACCAGTGCAAAAGCTTAACCTGTTTCTCTTACTTATTTACTAAAAATCCTGGGAGAACCATTCTGAAGAAGACAGCAATGGGAAATGTAAAAAGAACATAAAAAGCTTTGAGTGCATCTGGTAACTGTGGTATGAAGAAAACCAAATTAAATAAATAAACATAAATAAAATTGATAACCTAGCCCCTCCCTTTAGAGGAATCACGTTTTTCTCTGTCTGCTTATCATGTTATATCACATATCTGCCATGCATTTAGTCATGGTTAAAAGGCCTATTCCTGGAAGCTGAGATGGATGTAGATCCATTTTTAACTCATTTGAGTAATACCATCCATGGCAAAGGGAGAGTTTGTCCCAATTTCTGTAGCAAGTTGTGTAAATGTCGAAAGGAGATCCCAAGCCAGCACAAGGACTGGCTTGAATAACACTTCCTTCCCTCACTACAATACTCAACACCATCTCTGAATCAATTTTTTTGTGGGGAATACAAAACACATCACAGAGAAACTTTTAAGGCAGAGAAGGAAAGAATCAACCTTTAGTATTTCTCTCTGATAACCTGTATGTAGTTATGGAGATGGAAGAACTCAAGAAATTGTGCTGTCCCCAGGGGCCACTTACAGCAGCTCTGCCATCCCACCTGCAAATACCCAGTTCTGCTGAGCAGGTAACACTCTCCAAATCCTTCCCTCGGATGCTCTGACATCGGGAATCCAGGAATAACACAAGGCAGATATGCAAAGAGAAAGGGGAAAAAAAATTCCTTCATTTCAGTAATGCAGGATAGCTCTGTTCTGCCTCAGCTGGGAAAGGCTGGACACAAATTATCCTTTGAGCCTTGTCTTCCTTGGCAGAGGCAGAAGCAAAGCTCTCACGTTAGCAGTATTTTATTGCTATTTTATTATTGGGGCTTCATCTCCAGTTTGTGTTTTTTAAAAACACATGGGTTTGGGGGGAATTACAGTGGGTTTATGACAATTTTTCCTCATGTGTTGGTGATACAGGCTTCCAAAGCTCCCCCCAGCTTCACGTAGCTTTGAATCTGGGAATCACACAAACCAGGGATACACACAAGCACGTACTGAAAAAAACCCCCATCCTTCCTGAACAGTGTCGGGAAATTCAGGTTTACTGTTACTAGCAAATTGCACTGTGGATAGAAGCAAATTTTGTTTTGTTTTAACAAATTTTGTGTTTTAATTTTTAAATGTCTTCTGCATTTAATGCTCACCATGTGAGAAGCAAATTTTGTTTTGTTTTAACAAATTTTGTGTTTTAATTTTTAAATGTCTTCTGCATTTAATCTCACCATGTGCCACAAGAGGTATTTAAATCTCACCTTTTGCATGTTGTTTTGTCTCGTTTGCAGAGCTGGAGTTGTCCATCAGAGGTCCCTGAAGTTCCCCTGGGTTTTACACAGGAAGGGAGCAGGAGCAGGTGGGGAGTGCACCTCAGCAGTGGCAGCATGGGATCTGGAATTTCTTATTGGATCTGGAACCAATCTTATTGGATCTGCTCCCACCTCTGCTTTGGTGATTTGTGCTGGATTCTGAGAGGGCAGAGCAGGTGGCCACTCAAAGGGAGATGTCAGCTCTGCATGTCCCTGGCTGTGCTGGGAATCCATGTGTAGCTGCTGGAATGAAAACCCAGCAGGCTTTAGGAAACCCTTGGCAGCAGCACTGCAAGGGCAGAGGATCCCCTGGGCTGCCTGGATGGTTTGACTGTGACTAATGGATTTTCCCGGGATCAGGTTGGAGATGTTAATTGTATCTCTGTTTAAAAGGAACAGAAAAATCCCCCAGCAAGTGCAGACTTCTTGCCAGTAGAGCTGAAACATCTCAATTTTTCACCAGGAATCAAAGAGATGTTTCCACTTTCAAACAGGTGAAATCAGTCCCTTGGAGTCAAAGGAGTCACACCACCAACAAAAGAAGTCAACTATAGGATAATGTAGGACCCAAACATCAGGATTTAGAGAGTAATGCTGCTCAAATGACACACAGGCTTTGCTTGAGCATCCACTAGATCTCCCTTTATCCACTAATTGTGTAATTCATTCAAAAGAACAACCAGATTGGTTTCATCTGTTGCATATTGTATGGGCCAAATCCCAGGAAAATATTTCACTTGGCTCATCCAAAGAAAAACATTCACACACACTGTTTATTTTGATATTTTCAAATACTACTTTTATCTTATGTTTTAGCTAGATATTCCTTTAAACTTGCTCTTCTGATTCCTTGTCCCTTTGGTATCTCTTAATTAGACCTGGTGACTAATTCAAAAGGAATTATTTATTTAACACATCCCATCTTTTCCCATCACAAAGCATCTGCAAGCAAAACACTTCTTCTTCTTTTTTTCTTCCCCCAAGTTGGTGTTAATTAAAAATTATTTACAGACATTCAGAGCAGAATTCTTTGCTCTTGTGTTTCTTTGAGGTGCACCATCTCTGCAAGGATGTGCAGGGCACTGATGCCTGAGTGGCTGACATGGGCAATGCTGTGACAGCTTGGAATGGAAAACGTTTGTGTCCAGACACAGATTCTCTGCAAATATAGGCTAATTAACTCTGCCAGACATCTCTCTGCACTTCATTCCCTCACTGTTGTGCTTCCCCGGTCCCAGGCAGAGGTCCTGGTCCTGTACAGCTCAGGAAGGGCTCCGTGTGGTTGTTTGTCCGTGTGGTTGTCCAAGCAGTGGCAGGGGACAGCTGCGAAATGTGAGCACAGCCTCCTGCTCCTTGCCTCCCTTCCTTCCCTGGGTCCAGCTCTCATCACTCCCATCTCTCCTCCTCTTACTGGAGGGAGAGAAAGTGGAGAGGAGAGCTGGGTTTACCTTGTCATGTCAGGTGCCCCCCTCCTCCTCCTGTCCCCACGGTGGGTGAGCGGTACCTGCATACACACCTGGAGCTGCAAAGTGGGAACATCCTTGTCCCTTTCCCCTGGCTGCCCTGTACCCCCTGCTCCAGACACACACCTCAGCTCCTCCTCTGCTTGTGGCTGAGCTGCTGAAGGACCAGAGCAGACTCGCAGAGAACATCTAGAAAAGGCTCCTTTTGTTGGGCATGAGCAAGTAATTCCTTTTCAACCCCATAAGGGACAATTAATAGGTAGAAAAACTGGTGGTTTTTTGGGTTTTTTTAAAATCAAAATAAAAAGAATACTAACTTGCTGGGGTTACATGCAGCAGGAAGAACCACTGCAGTCTATAATGCACTGCAGACACAGTGGCTCCCATGCCAAAGCGGCTGCAAGGCTGACATGACATTACAAACTACAGCTGGGCACTCTGAAAAGCTGAGGCAGCCCCAGAAACATGTCACAGAAGGAGGGGAATAAAAGAATGGCCACAGCACCTATGTGGATTTGCTGCTGGCTCTGGAATGGGAACCTCATTACAGGAACCACCTATAACTTCCACTATCCCAGGTTGCTCAGAGCCCCATCCAGCCCGGCCTTGGACACTGCCAGGGATGGGGCAGCCACAGCTGCTCTGGGCAACCTGTGCCAGGGCCTCACCACCCTCACAGAGAACAATTCCTTCCTGACTTCTAATCTAACCCTCCTCTCTGTCAGTGTGAAGCCATTCTGTGGTCCTGTCACTCCAGGCCCTTGTCAAGAGTCTCTCTCCATCTTTCCTGGAGGATCCCTTCAGGCACTGCAAGGCCTCAGTTTCAACCCCATCAGGGGGTTGGGATGAGATGATCTTCAAGGTCCCTTCCTACCTGACCCATTCCATGATTCCATGATTCCCACAATGTGTGTGCCCCACAGGAATCACTGATCAGAGCCTGCCCAGCCACAGCTTCAAGGCAGCCTTGCAGGCAGGTGCCAGCACCAGCATCTCACCCCGGTCAGGTCCTACACAGGATAAACACAGACACAGTCTCTGTCAGAAATGCCTTTTAAATAGCAGGCAGTTCAGTTCTAAAGGAGTTTAGCATCTTTACAATCATTTTCTTGGGGTTTGGTGGGTTTTCTCTATATGGAAATTGACCACATATTTTCAGAGTAGCTTGATCAGCCAAATTTTGGCAAAGAAAGTCAGGAAATCACAGAGAGATGAAGCTGGGAGGCGAAGCCAAGCAGACTGTTGCTGTCAAAAAACTCCTGTGGAAATTGCCTGCAAAATACCTGCCAGTGGGAGTGACCACACAGGGCTTGGAGACAGTCCCACAGCGCTGAGCCTCAGCTTTGGGAGTCAGGGAAGAAGCAAGAAGGAAAATATCTGACTTCCCCTGAGCCTGGAAGTGTGAGCAGAGGAAGGAGCCGTGCTCCCAGCTGTTCCCTTTTCCCTTCAGCTGGGTGTCACAGATTTCCTGGGACGATGACGGGACGCAGACCTCGCGGATGTTGCTGCTCGTCTGCCGGAGGCTTCTCTGATAAATAGGTCCGGTGAAAAAAAAAATAATCACTGATTTCAGCATGACCTCTTCTCATTCATTTCCACCAAAACAAAGGGAGGCTTGTTTTGGTGGTGGTTTTTTGGGTTTTTTTTTAGAAGATGTTAACTTTTTTAGAAGATGTTAACTTGGGGGGAAAATAAACAATAATAATAATAATAATAATTTTTAAAAGTCATTTCATCCCAAATGAAGAGCTTGGCCTTATTTTGGCTCCTGAGGTGCTGCAGTGTCCCCCAGGAGTTGGGGCTCAGCTGGCTTGTGCCTGTGAAGAGCACGTGATCCCTGCTATGACACACAAACTGATAATAAACAATACAACATGCAGCACATGCAGAGTCAGAGGAGACAGGCAGCGAGAAATAAGAAGCTGGAGGTCATATGGGAGATGTAAAGCTTGTGTCTTTTAGTACTTCTTCACAGCATTAGCTTTTGCTGAAGGATTAAGCTGCCCTAATCTCCACTAAAGCCAAGAGAATAACAAGCCAGATATAATTAATCTATTTTCTTGGCTTTGGAGAAAATCCCAAGTTATTTTTCTTCAGCTACTAAGCCAATTCCAAGGAAAAACTCCTGTCAGTGTCAGTTAGGTGAAGAGTGCCTCTGATTGAACTTGAAGCCATGGAGTAGCTTTCAGAGTGCTTTCTCCTCTGATGATTTGAAGCTTATTCTGTGCTTATGTGTGTAATTCACGTCCTGCTCCATGGACACTGTGGATGTGATGATTCTGAAAGCCTTTTCCACCCTAAATGACTCTACAGCTCCATACCCACCTCCTCTGATCGAGTACCCTGGGTATGTGGCATTGCTTTCCTTCTGCTTTCTTGCTCCATCTGCTGGAACCAGCTCTACATGTCATTGGAATGAACAAAACATGTCAGGGCTGTATTTATTTATACTTGTAAAAAAAAAAAAAGACAAAAAAAAAAAAAAAGAAACTCCTTAATCCAGTCTTTACTGTTGATTTATTTTAGTTTTATAGCTAAGTCCACATTTTGTAAACTAAATCTTCCCCCTTTTTCAGGCTCTTAATCAGTCCTGGCAGTAAGAATACTATTCTAGATCTAAATATCCTCATAGGGCTGTGTCCTTACTGACCTGCTGTGTTTCCAAACTCTTATGAAAAAATGTTGTCGTATCTCAAAAGATTAGATGTAGCAAAACAACAACAAAAACAAGTCAAAACCATCTCCTAGCATCAGCAGAGGCTATTTTGTTGAATTTAGATGAGATTTGAGTTGTACAAGTCATATATAGCTGTCTTGTTAAAAATAATGATCGTTTGAAAAAAGCTTTGTAACAGATGGAAGAGAAACTAAAAAAAACTAAAGTCAGAGGAAAGCTTAAACCCCACCTGTAAGATTGAATATAAGATTATTCTCATGTTTGTTTGTCCCTTATTTAAAGTGGCTACTGGAAAAGTTCTGGGAAAATAACCCTCTTAAGAATTAGCTCATCAGGAGAGGGCTCTCTGTTTAAGTGCTGGGTAGAAAATGCTAGAAGATCTCTGCATATTTGTGTAAGCTTTTTGCTTGGATTTTTGCTGCCTTTTGTGCTTAAAGTGCATCAGAGAAGTCAGGAGTCACACCAGAAATGGACTTTACCTTGTGGGGCAGATTCCAGTCGGGCTGTGATTTCTTCCTGTGATTTCTTCTTGCGATTTCTTCCTGTGATTTCCCTTTAAGCAGAGAACAGTTTCCTCCAGCAAAAAATGAGGCTGTGGACTGGCAGATGACACTGGAAGGCTCTGGCACAGCAGCAAAAAATTGTTCAGAGCCCCTCATTATCCTCACAGCTTCATAGAGCTCCTCTCTCTCCCCCATTTCCACCTTCAGACCTAGCTTCCTCCTGGTTCCAAAGGCACAACTTTCATTGTTTTTCCCAAAAATGCATGGTTCAATTGGAGGGCTGCAGCAGCCTTTCTGAGCTGATGGATCACATTGCTTCCCTGTTAATTGTATCCCTGAATTTACTGAAATCAGACACTGTTAGATAACAGGGAGCCAGGTACAAAGATTGATATCTGTGACATAAACTGCATGGATTTAACCAGATGTGGATCAATATTCTTCACATATTCAAAATTCAAGGATCATAGCTTTCAGAAGTGACTCACAGTTGGGTCTGCCTTAAGTCCTTCTACATGGAAACAATAGTTTTGAAAATCAAGTTCACTAAAGCCAGCCCTAACACCAGGATGAATGCAGACAAAATCAGCCAGTCAGTTTTGGAGGGTGATCCCATCTCTGGAAAAATGCAGGGTCAAATCCCAAACTGCCATTTTCCACAGTGGGACTCACTGAAGGCCACAGCAATGGAAGTTTGCTGGGGATGCACATTTTTCCACTATCACAATTTCTCTGCATAACTAGTCAAAAGCTGCACACAGAATTGCATAGAGAAAGAAAAAAAAAACAACCAAAAAACAGAAAAAAAACAGTAAACAAAACCAAAAAACTGCTCAAAGGGATACTAAAGCCAAAAGAAAGACTTCCACTGATTCCAGTGAGGTTTGAATCTGCCTTGCCTCAGGTGGCTGCATTAGAGACAGATATAATCCTTTGATAGTAATCATTTTGCTCATTAAAGCTGTGTCTGTGGAACCAGGAGTGGCTTGGAAACACTGTGAGTAGAGGAATTGTTTTTAGTGAGAGTTCTAAGAATCAGGAAAAGTAAAGCCTCAGGACTGTGTCGAGAAGCAACAGAAAATGCACGTAAAAAAATTCATTATATCATTATGCACAAAAAAAGAGTATTATCAGTCTGTCTCAGGAGTTATTATGGAATCTGGTTGATTTTAACAATTCCACTGGGGGTGGGAAAGAGGCAGCAAGGCACCCTGTTAATTAATGCAGCCATTAATAATTGAATAATCAATTAATAATTGAATACATTTGCAGATGATGGGTAAAGGATGGGAACTGCAGAGAATATTAAAACCTTTGGCAGTACTGAGGGATTTAGGACATATCAAAACACATTTAAAGAAAAACTCGTGCAGACCTTTCCTTGAAAAAGATGCATGTGGTGCATATAGACTCTGTACTCATTTTTTTGCTAAAAATGTTCTTCAGCCTCCATTCATCCTTTCAGATGAACCACAGGCTGATGGCCCTTGCAAGGTAAGAACCAGGAGTTCAGGTGTAAATCCTCCTCCTCTCTCTACTTTTAAGTGTAATTTTACTGTTGTATCTGAAATTTTGTGTTCCTGGCACACAAGACATCCTACCCTGTACAAGGTGTGCAGGAATTTACCTACAAAGAACAGCTCACAAACAAAACTGGTTTGTATTTTCTTTTCAAAAGCAAAATAATTAGACCAGACGGGGAGCAGAGAGACCATCTGTGGTTAATTAAAGGGTGAGACTGCAGAGCAGCAACAGATGTTATATTGCAGTAGTCAGGGTTTATTGCCAACAGTGGTGAATATTGTGCATGGTGGACTGGGTGTTTCCAACCAATTATTTAACAGGCAGGCTTCCACAGAGGTCACCCTTTTCTTCTTGGAAAAAGGAAGGGTTTGAGTGTCATGAATGTTGGAGTTGCAGGAAAGGTCTAGATAGCAAAGTTTTCTGTATCCTGAGATGAGGATTGAAAAGCCAGTGATACCCATCACAACAAAAAAAGGTATCTAGGGCTGATGATTAAAAAAGTGGACAGGTCTGCATGAAGAAGACATGACAGAAAACATTCCCACAGCTTCACTCAGTTCCTTAAAAACCCCTATAAAACTAGAGATAAGCACAATGAGAGGATTCATGTGGCTGCATGGATCAGACAGATCCTCTAACCGATGGCATTTGAGCATGGAGTGACTTTGGAGCAGGGATCTCTTTCCATCTGTGTCCATTTCTTTTCCTGAATAATTTTTGAAAGCTGTTTGAAACTAACCTGCACCATCAGTCCAAGGGAGAAGCTGTGGTAAATGCAGCAGCAAAATCCATGGAGTTTCTGCTGGACAGAAGGTGAACACACCTCACATTGCCTGACCTGACAGGGTCACATCCAGCTGGAGCTGGTAAGACTTTATAAGAGCCACTCCATTCCTCCCTTTTGCTGCTTCCTATTTGCCCTGTTTTGATTAGATGTGCAGGTTCAAATATTCCTACTGGTGTGGCTCCATGGATCCTATGGTGTGGATCTGGAGGTTTGGGACTAGGTATAGGACCCAGCGTGGTGTTAGCTACTCACACACACAGACATGCTGATTATCATCTGTTTGCCTGCTTAATTGGGGTTTTCACTTTACATCTGGAGTGGTCCAAAATGGCTATGAAATTCTGCACTAAATTTCTATGCAATTCCTTCTCAGCTTATTTTCCCTTTCCCCTGCAGAGATTTTAGCTGGTTTTCACTGCTAAAGCAAGGAGTGACAATAGCCCACAGGTTTTGTTACCTTTATGCCCCTACTTGCATCCCTATTCCCTTGGTCCCCATGGAGAGCTCTCCATGCAGGTCTCTTGGAAAGGCCATTCTCTGCTTCTGAGGCACAACTTATGGCAAGGGGGAGCTCTGTGGGTAGACTTACAATCATCCCACTGATAAAAAGGGGGCAGATAAAGTCTGGCTTTGTCCAAAAAAGATAAGCTGGAAACTGAGAATGACGGAATACCTGATCAGCGATCTACAGTTACAGGAGCTGATGGGAAGCGGTGTGGGGAGAATCCAGAGGTTGCCATAGAAATGCAACAAAGGGTGAAATCCTCAGGGAGTGCACCTGAGTCGGGGACCAAACGTGCAGGAATCCTCAGTGAATGAAACTCTCAGGTTTAAGGGGGAAATAGCAAGCGTATCAGAGATAAAGATAATTGAGCTGCCTGTCCTGTTTGTGATACCAGGGGAGATCCCATCTGGACATCAGCCGGGATTGCTGCCGTGCCTCTTTCCCAGCCTTGTTTGGGTGAAATATATAAACCTCAGGAGAACTTGCAGAGCATCAGTGTACATCTGCTGGCTTCTCTAATTCCTTGTGCTAGGAAATCTAGAAAAACTTTATCATTTTTGGACCATGGCAAGCATTTCAGTTGCTTGTTATGGAAATTCTGTGTAACAACAGCCTAATGCACTCAGCTTTGGAATAACATTTTTCCAACTGCTTTGGAGTGACTCACAGTTTTTAAAAAGGTATTTCCTGGGTGGAGGGAGGATGTACAAAATGTACCAAATGGTGCTATTTTAAGGAAACCCTTAATTTTGAATATATTTCATCAAACCAGCCAGTGGCAAAGAGGGTGCCACGCAACCTGCGTGCAATCCCTTTCTAAATCCATTTCTGCACAGCCTCCCATATTCTTGGAAAAAGGAGAGGAAGAGTTATGACAAAAAAGATTCATATTTCTACTGTTTAGAAACACATTTTCTCTCCATCAGAGGCTGTTTGGAGTGAAGAGAATTGATTGAATTTCAAAAAACTAGAGTTGCAATAAACAAACACAGATACTTCTAAAACCCCAACAGTTTCAAATCCCCAGGTCCACCAGCAGCATCCTCTTGGTGTAAAGGAGGGAATAGATGTTATTAATATTGACTATCTTATTTCATTGGACCATGGAATCCCCAACAGGGCTTTGTTGGCCTTTTGAAAGTAAAATGAGACAATTTATTTTTTGAGGAGAAACAGTTCCCTCACTTAAAATTTAGAGGGAGGGAAATCAAAGGTTGTGTCTCAGCCCTGTCACAGACTTCCATGAGAGAGCCAAAGTCTTAAAAATCAAACAAACAAACAAACCAACAACAAAAAAATCAATCACCTAACAAAACTAAACCAAAACAAAACAATGAGTTTTCCCAGGGAAAAAAGTGGAAAACATTTGGAGAGGACTGATTTTTTTCAACAAAGTTAAACATTTGCAATTTTAGTTCAGATGATGTTTTCATTTCAAATTCCATTCTATATAGAAGGAATAAATAACTTAAAAGTTAATTTTAAAAATTAAACTTCAAAATTTTTTTTCGTTTCAATCCACCCTGAAACAGTTCTCCCATTCTGATATGCCTCAGTTTGGGCATTGAATGAAAAAAAGAAATTATTTTTGCATCCCCCATTATGTTACCAAAAGTTGCCACAGAGAAAAATCTTTTCATCTAAGACATTAGTAAAATCTTAGATTTCAGAAACATATAAAATAAGATTATTATGTTAAAGAGCAATCCTGAATAGAATGCCTGAAACTGAAGTACTTCTTTTGGTTTGCATTTTTTATGGTTTTTAAAGTACTGTTGAGAAGACAAAATAAGCAGAAAACCTTTTGTCCAGACTCTAAATTTTAAGCTGGGTTAGAGACAGAATCTACAGAAAAAGAAACAGATTTTTTAAGAAAGTTTAATTTTCATTCATGACAGAATAAAGTTATTCCTTAAATGCTTGTAGATGAAAGCTTATTAGTGAATATGTTTATCCTCCAACGAAATGCAGTTCTGCAAAATATTTTACTTAACAATAAATCACAACAGCAGCAATTTTTGTTACTTTACGTGCAGTGTACATGGAGATGCCACATGATTTACAGGGCTTGATTCCATTCTCACTCCTCAGCTTTGCACTGGTGGTTCAGTGGCGTGATTCCTCTTGACACTGGCTGAATTCCAAGTCTGAGTGAGAGGACAATCAAACATGCAAGGTTTGGTTTTTAGTTTTTTGTTCAGGACAATGAGTGCCAAGGAGCTTCCCTGGTTCTGGCAGCTCCAGCCATTCTGAGGCCTCCCTGCTCACCAGCACATGCATTCCAGCTCCTGCTAAACAAAGCACAATATACCCAGAGATGCAAGTGCCCAGTGATTTAAATTCCTTCTATTCCCACATCTCCCAGAGCCCTGTGTACCCTCCAGAGGTGGCACCATGTGGCAGTGTAGGTTAGGAAGGCACGAAGACTCCTTGAGACTCCACAGGTTTGCAAACCGTCCTCTGGCAGCTACAGCCAATGAGACCATGAGGTGTGTGCACTTCTCCATGGTCAATCCTTCTCCAAAGTCAGTCCTTCTCCAAAGTCAGTCCTTCCCCATGGTCAGCCCTTCCCCACAATCAGTCCAACCTGCCCAAGGATAGAGATTAAAGCTGGAATGTCCCCATGCCACAACAGGAACCTGCAGGGANTTCCCCACAATCAGTCCAACCTGCTAAAGCTGGAGTGTCCCCGTGCCACAACAGGAACCTGCAGGAGGAGGGACTGTTGCCAGGAGAATTCCTGCCAGGAGAATCCCTGCATGGCTCCCCAACTCACATCTATCATCACCACAAGAACCAGCTACAGCCCCAATATAGCCCTTATCTCGCACTGAAGAAATCTGGAAATGCTGCAGCCCAGAGGATATTTAAATTATAACAGAGACCCTCACATCTGGAGATCCTAAGGAAGCAAAAGAGCCTCCCTGCCCCTTGTCTCTCCCTGCCCTGTTGCAGGTTCAGAATGACATCACCCAGTGAGCAGAGGTTAGCAGAGGCTGTTCCCTTCCCTCAGGAGTCACACCACGGTGTGCTGTGAGCTGAAGGAGGTGAAGCTGCCCTTGGGGCTGCGCTGGCACTGGGAGAAGCTGGCAGCCCTGCTCCTTTTGCTCTTGGTCCCGCTCCTGCGTTTCCGCTTGTCCCGTGCCATGAAGCTTTCGATCAGCTTCAGCTTGTCGTGCTCTTCCTTCAGGAAGAAGTCAACGAGCACCGTCTTCTCCTTTTTGATCTGCTCACTGATGTCCTTGGGGATGTCAGGGATCATCCAGTCAACCAGAACACTGAGGAACATCACCAAGTTCTGCAAGCACAGGAACAGACGTGAAGCAAGCATGAAAAATCCAAAATACTCGCACTGGAGCAAACCCAAACCTTTGTTATTGCTATGAGACAGATGTCAAACACATTTTGCTGGTGGTGTGTGGTAGTAAGCCATTGATTAAGGCTTTATTTCAAGAAATAGCTCAGGTTTGTGCACAGCTACCCCTCAGTGTAGTGGCTGAATTAAACACATGCTTCAGTCAGGTTTGAAATAGGAAAGAATACGGAATCATCAAATAATTCATAGCCTTAGTAGCTAAACTATCATTATTCTTTACAGGCATCCAAAGGTGTCCTGTTCTCAATATGCAATTCCTTGTTACTCAGTTCAGAATCCACTAATATAAGGACATCCTCCAATACCATCAAAAATCCTACAACACAAGGCAAAGATATCTGTATGTTTCCAGTGTGCCTGAGCACACAGCTGACAACATTCATGGCCATTCTGTCCTCAAATCCTTCTGTCTGCTGACAAGCAGGATTGTTTTTACACAATCACAGTGTGCAAGCCAAAACCCCAAACCTCAGGTGTCAAGGTGATTACAGGTGGTGCTCATAACATCAAGCAGGAAGCAGATTGGGCAAAAGGTTTTGCTTGCTTGTGAAATCTATAGATGAGTGATGCTTTGGGGGTTTGTATTGCCACAATAATGCTTTGAGAAGTGCTGTGCTGTGTAATGCCTGGAAACATGTGAGAACCACTGGCTGACAGGGCTGCTAGCATGAGCTCTCCATCCACATCCAAGACAATGGAGCTAATTAACCAGGGAGTGTTCTCTGGCAGAGCAGGCAGAGGGTTTGAAGCCCAGCAGAACCAGTTGCTTCCAACTGAATTGCAGCCAGTGGTGGAAAATTACTGAAGGCACAGCAAAGAAGAAGAAAAGTGCAATACAAACCAGGCAAGATTCACAGAAACACTTGGGAACACCTGGCAGGTGAGGACAAAAGAAAGGAAGATTTGGAAAAGAGGGATGGGCCCAATTTGGCTGGAGAAGGATCCCAGATCATGGAGGAGAGAAGAAGGAAGCTATATGAAAGGCAAGCCATAATAGCAAGTCCCTTGCTAATGAAATCCTCACACTGGGGACAATTTACTGAGCTCACTTCAAGAAAGTACCAAAAAAGCCTTGGAGGATTTATTACTTCTGTTTATTTCTTGCTTTGGGTAAAGAACAGCAGTTAACAAGCCTACACAGCATTTATGTGATTTTTACAAGTGATGCCTCTGAGAGTATAAAAGTTGACAGAGTCCACTTATACATTCAAAAGCCTGGGGTAGTTTGAGGATCACTGCTAGTGCCAAGGGCTAAAGGAAGCTGTGAGTCTTGCCTTCCATGTCTGTTGGACATGGGCTGCTTTGGAACATGCACTTGGATCCATTTCTAATGATATTTCTGTGACTGAAAGTGAAGCAACTCAGCAGACTTACCTGGAATAGAATCACAAAAGCCAAGCGAGCGGATAAGACTGCCCAGTACTGCTTAGAAAACTCATACTGGTGTGGGGACCAAGGTGGCTCTCTGTAGTCTTTGAACCTGGAGATGGAGACAGCTCAGTTATCACAGTTCCAGCAATTTCCTCCAGCACCAATTGCTGTGATTAACGTGATTTTTCAATCACAAAACCTAAAGAATCAAATCCTCCAGATGTTCTTACTTCAACTCTTATTGTGAAATACAACTTCAGAATTAGAACTGGACTACCTCTGCTGAATTTAACACACTTAGACTGGTTTTCACAGTTGTAAACAAAATCAGAACACTATTTTAACATTGGAAATGTCCAGATTTTAGAGCATTGACAGAAGTCCCCTTTATTTTCTTAATGTAAATTGACATCAATATACAGGGAATAAAATGCTGAAATGGAAGCAGAGAGATAGTCCGACCTCCTTCAGACTGAAAGAGATAAACCTGCATTCATCTCACCTAAAACTTGATTAATTTAGGGAATAATTCAGCCCACATAAAATGTGACTCATGCTTTGGTGATTCCTCTCTTTGCATTAACGAAAGGGGGAGCCATGGAAAAGGCACTTCCTAAATTAACTGTCTAGCCTTGGACAGGATAAAACAGAGCCTTAGTGGTTTGGTGTAAAGACTGTTGCTTTTAGTATTATCATCAATCATTTGGAAGTAAACAACAGGCTAATAAAAATCACAGATGCTCCTAAATTGGAAAGTTTTGAACATAGCAGGAAACACAGAAAGCAATAAGGAATGGAGACAGGAAACGCAATGAGAATAATATGGGGAAATGGAAAATAATTAAAAATAAAACACATGAAGGATCTTTGAAGGGATAGTGTTTGAAAGTCGAAATAGCCTGGAGCTTGCAGTGGCCAGCAAGTTAGCACAAGTTTAAAATATGGCAGCAGGACAGTGTATGAGTTGTGGGTGTATCAACAAGAGTCACAATGGTGCTGTGGGGGGAATTAGCTTTTCTCTGAACAGCCCAGGTAAATCCACACCTGGAATGCTGCATTCAGCTGGGCAGATTCCAGAGCGGGGAGGAAAAAAGAAAGAAAGAAAAAAAAAAAGGAAACCAAAGAAAAAGATAGCAACAAATTGAAGGCAGTTCAGGAGAACAGTACAAGTGCTGAGGAGGCTGACTCATCGGGAAGATTAAAGAGCAGCACATGTATTGCTCCACTTTGGTAAGTAACAGCCACAGTTGGACATGATAACCATGCGCAAATTGTGCCCTTAGGACTGGAAGGGATAATTTAGTGCTGTTCCCAGTGTTTGACTAGGAGTAATGGGATGAAATTAAGAAAGGGAAAATCTGTTTTGAATACCACAAAACCCATCCTGACAGTAAGATTCATTAGACTGTGCAAAAGCCTCCGTTGGGGGATAATGGAGAAGGTTCATATATAAAATCTGTCAGCTTCAGTTTGCAGGTGCGCTTGCCAAAATTACCTTCAGGTTCTACCCACATGGTTTTGCATGTTAAATTACACATTTGCAATCCACACATCCCCTACATCCTGCCGCTCCCCACCCCCAAGAAACTGAGTCTGGAATGCTGGATGTGATTCTGGGCTGCAGCTTCTGGAGACAAAGTACACAAGGTACAACCCACAGAGAAGAGACCACTTTAAATTGGGAGCTGTGTTAATTTAGGGAAGAACTCCCTGCACTGTGTTAGATCCTGAGTAGCTTTGTTCAGAAGTGTATGCACAGGTCCTGTTTTAGGATTCCTGTGCTGTTCCTGCACTGCCAGATCCCCCCTCTGGTATTTTTCTGGACATTCTGGACTCCCACATGTTGCTCAAATCTGTAGAGTGCTGCATCAAGGGCCAAAGTCAGTTCCCTTGAACTTAATCTGCTTGAACATCAAAGCCAAGGAAAACCACTGAGTTTCTTGTGGACTTTGCTGATCACTATAAATCAATTCCAGTCTTGAAATGGAGCCCAGGTTCACCTGGAAGGGTCACCAACTGTGGTGGGTTTTCCCTTTAATGCATTCTGGACTTCACAAACTATGTAAGTGTTGCAGAACATCAGGCTCCTTGGAAATTTCACCTGGCTCAGCTGGGAATCACACTGCTTGTGATGCCTGAACCTACACTCAACAGAACACGAACAAATGATTTATGGTGGAGGAAAATGTTACCAGAGCCACAGATGAGGTAGCTGGGCCTCCTCCCCACCTCCTTTTTTAATCATTCTCTGGCACATGGGACTCCAAAGGGCTTTTTTCTAACTCCTAGATCCTACGGGTAGTTTCTTTTTTACAAATACCATCTTTTCAGCTCCAGAAGCATTTGGACAATACCCTCAGGTGCGATTTTTGGGGTCTTCTATACAGGGTCAGGGTTTGATGATCCTTGTGTTTCCCTTCCAACTCAGGATATTCTATGACCTCTGATTCCCTCACCTTTCCAATTCTTCACTCTTAAAATATTTGATTCAATAGGTATGGTAGGAACAGCAACCAAGCACTGCTGCAAAGACTATTGTGTTTCCAAAATTGCAAGCAACTGTAATTCCACTGAAAAATGACAAGAATATGAAGTGGTCAACGTGATTGAAGAATAGAGCACAGAAAAGTTATAAGAAAGAACAGAAAAATGTGCACTGAAAGTAGAGAATTGTAGGTGAAAGGAAACTGGTTGAAGAGAACCCCACAACTCTTGGGCAGATGTGAACTGAAGCCAGAGCTAAGACAAAGATGTTAATGTATTTCAGAACTTTATTGTGTGGGGGGGAAAAAATCAAACTATGTATATAGGTGGAACTTCAAATCAGTCCAAAAAAGCTAATCTGTTTAATTTCCTTCTTCAGCTGGTCTTTGAGACAAAGTTGGAGAAAATATCCAGAATCACAGAATCAGCAGTGCAGGAGTATATAAAAATTACTCAGGGAAAAATGTTGGCACCCACCACTGATTATTAGGAATAGATGAGATGAATACCATGACATTAGGAAAATAAATTCAAAGACACTTTATAAAGTTGCTGAATGTTGGAGCAGACCCATGTTAAAGGAAACGTCCCTTGAATTACTTAATATCTGCTGCTTCTTTTTTTCAGTGTGACCAGCAGGTTTATATGTACTCCATTATGACGCAAGGATACAAGGACTAAAAGGGAAAAATAATAAAAATATCCCATATCTTAGCAAGATTTTCTTCTAATTTGCCTTCAGCTATGCCATTTTTCCCGAAAGAAAAAGTAAAATTACAACTAATACTATGCATCAGAACAGCTTTACAACAACCTTTATTTGGAAGCAGTGCCAAAGAATTCACAGCACTGCAGAAAATGCTGCTCTAAATATTTGAAGAATGTATTCTGTATGTTCAGTGGCAGAGTTGTTTCTGGCTTGTTATGGTTATTTTTAAGATACCTTAATCTCTGGCAGTGCCCATAAGGAGCAAAATGCAGCCTCATTGCAACCACATTTATCTCCAGAGGTCACAGAAATCTAAGAATATGAGAGGTCAGCTTGTTCCCAATGCATTTGCCAGAAACAGAAATACAGATTTTATTTCCAGCTTGAGGGGCAGTGTTTGGTTGCCTGTCTCTTGGGACACAAGTTAGAGACCCCACACTTTATCACAGTGATAGCTCTGTCCAATGCTGAGATTTTGATAAGATTCAAATGAGGGAGATGATAATGAGAAACAGTGTTTGTGGATGCTGACATTTTTTCCCAATTGTTTCCTGATAACAGAAGAGAAATGCTCCCATAGTTCTGTCTCACTCAGACTAACACATGGTCAAACATTAATTTTTTTTCTACTTCTCAGTCTCTTAGATGGTATCATCAGGCAGGGACCATTTTTGTACCCAGTGTGGATGATTCCCTCCTCCCTGTATTTGGGCTCTCTTGAGTATTTGGCTGTGTATGACCATACTAATGTGAGGAGTGCCTTTCATTCCTGTTGTAAATGCACACATATCCAAACACACCAGCACTTAAACAGCTATGAACAGAGGCTAGTGGCTGACACAAGGTGAAAAACAGCATGGTGAAAGTAGCAAAATCACAGTGAAGTGGATCAAGATACTTGTTGAAGGAAAACACAGGTGAATTTAGGGACAAAAAATTAAAAAGTGCTGAGAAGGTGAGGGTGGAAAAGCATTTCACAGACTTACAAATCTGAAAGTCTGGAGATGCTGCATTCTTTGACAGGGAATATTTTGCTAACAAACAACTCCCAGCAGCAGAAGCAGGGAATAGCAGAGCTCACATGCTAATAAGTTGCTTAAAAGTTAGGAGTGCACTCATCTATCCTGTGCTGTAGTCAAGGTGAGAAGGTAGGTAAACCCCAAAGGCAATCCCAACAGCACTGCCAGAGTGAGATGGACAGATTTCTCTCCCTGTTTGCCCTGCTTCCAGTGAAGAAACTGGGATGTGTCATTTTTGTGGGTTATAGTTGGGCAAGATGTATACCCCACTTAACATCAGTGTGAAATATATTGCACATCAAAACAAGGGAGGGAAAACCACTCTATATTAAGGCTCTCCTTAAATAAATGGAAGAGGAACTTTTATAATTATTTTGTGCCATTGCAGAGACCAAGCACAGGGTGATTTCAAGGGAGTCAAAAAGGAAGATGAGGCAGGCTGTTGAATATAACACTGACCCAAAGAAGCTCAGTTTTGAACAGTCAGGGGTTTTAATGACTTAAAGTAGCTCTTTGAATTTCTGCATGTTATTATAAAAATACTAAGTTATTTTGAAAGATGGAGCACATTAGTGATTTCTTATGAAAACTGGAATTACTCCATAGATATCTGGTATTTGGGACATATTTTAAAGGAAGTTGAGCCTTGTTTCCCCAATCTGAAAAGATGACTCTAAAATAGAAGACTCGTAGGTGGCGACTGGTGCAGGTTTTAAAGAGGGGTATAATATATTGAAAATTTATATCTCAGTGAGTAAGGACTGATTTTAATAAAGACAGAGTAAGCCTGGTTCTAATTACCGGGTGTCCATTTAAAAAAAAAAATTCTTTTTAATTAAAGTTATATCTTTCAGTAAAGAAAGCATTTGTTTGCTTTTTTCTTTGGACCATGTCTATCTAAATGGTTTATTTTGCCTTTTAATGCCCTGAAATAAACGCTTTTAAATACCTTGTAACACAGTGAGAATACTGTAAAAGCTGCACTTCCAAAACCACATTTTCAAATGCACATGAATATTGTTGAATATGTGGCCTTATAAGTGAATTTTATCAATTCACATTTTGAAAAATTACATAAGAGGCAAGGAAATTCCCTTCACTGTGCGAACTGCCCTTACAAGTACTTTACCTGCAGAATGAAACCTCCTGTGCAAACAGGGAGTTTTCTGGCTGTGTCCCAGCCTTGAGCTGGCTGACATTGAAGTATGAGAGGGTGTGATTGATGAAGCCATGCATGGTTCCATTCTGGCTGTATGCATATTGGTACATAAGGCGTGGGATGAAATCGGAGGTGACGGCAATGACAAAAGCCTGAGAGATGGAAAAACAGCAAACAAACAAACAAAGAACAGCATCGTGAGTCTGTGTCTCCAGGTTAATTGTTTCAGGGGAAAATGTTCATGTTCAGGTACATGTAAAGTGGTGGTGGAAAGGAGAGTTATAGCCAGCATTGGTGCAGAATATTTGCATATAAATGCACAGTAATCTGCTGAGCCAAGGGAAGGCTCAGCTGGGGAAGTAGCAAAAGCAATTAATGGACTGTCCATTGCTCCAACTCTTTTCACCTCTGGAGCCTTTAGGAGCTTTATCACCAGTTTGAAAAAAACCCTACAAGACCTAACAGCCAATTGGTATAATTTGGGCTATATTTTGGTGTAGTTACACCAGACCTGTTGTCCATTTTCCCCTCAGCATCAGGATTCGCACATCTCACACAGGGGGATCTCATGCTTGTGAGACTGGTATCCCATAAAACTGGTGTAACTGTGGAGGCAATGAGTCACAGGAATCTCTACATCATATCAATAAGAATCCTTTTGATTTCTGCTCTGGGCTCACTCCTGTTGGAGCAGGTCCAGAGGAGGCCATGAAGATGATCAGAGGGCTGGAGGCCCTGTGCTGCAGAGACAGGCTGAGAGAATTGGGATTGTTTAGCCTGGAAAAGTGAAGGATTTGGGAGGAGGCTTTAGAGCCCCTTCCAGCACCTGAAGAGGCTACAAGAGACCTGGAGAGGGACTCATGACAAAGGCCTGGGGAGACAGGACAAGGGAGAATGGCTTCACATTCAGAGAGCAGGGTTAGATTGGATATGAGGAAAAATTGTTCCCTGTGAGGGTGGTGAGGCCCTGGCACAGGTTTCCCAGAGCAGCTGCAGCTGTCCCATCCCTGGCAGTGTCCAAGGCCAGGCTGGATGGGGCTCTGAGCAGCCTGGGCTAGTGGAAGGTGTCCCTGCCCATGGCAAAGGCCTTGGAACGAGATTGTCTTTAATGTCCCATCCAAATTTTCTATGATCCTATGATTATTTAAAATTATATTTTGCTAAATAATCATTTCCCATGTCAATATTATCCAGATGGAGAAGCAGAATTGGGCATTCAGTACTTTTTTTCTTTTTTCAAATGGGTATGCATATATTTACATTTCTTTCAAGAAAAGGTATCTAATTTGTACTTCAATGGAATCTCCAGGAAATAAACATTTCCAGAGTTTGATCAACACAAGAAATAATCAAGGATCATAAATCTGCGAAGTGTATTAAGAGAAAAACAAGAGGCTGCAGAGATTTTCTCTTCCAGCACAGCTCAGTGCTGAACAGGTGAAATCTGTGCCTGACAGTGAGATTATGGGGATGTGCAAGGTTCCACAGATTTCTTACCTTATATCCTGGAAACTGGAGAGCCATGAGTGAACAATGCTGCACCCAAGTGAAACAACACTGCCCCTCTGGAGACATTAGAGTGCTATGCTGTTGTGCTGGGAGCTATTTTATTAAAGAAATTGCAGAACACCTCTCCACAAGTTCTCCCTTCAGCAGTGAAAATCACGTCCCTTTCTAAAGGACTTTTTTTATTTTTAATATCTCTGGTATTATTCCATGACCTTAAAAGTATTTTCCAACATATATGATTCTATGAAATTATGATCTATAGGTTAAAAACCCACTAGAAAGTATTAGGATTAAAGTCTTAGGGCATGAGATTTTTTTTGTCTTAAACTATATACAGGAAAATTTTACTTAGGGAGTACACATAGCAAAATAACCCAATATATCTGTATTCAATTGTATTTGTGCAATTGAGAAAATTAGATGCCACTTTTAAATTATGCTGAAGGAACATTAAATATAAACAATTATAAACAATAAATTATAAAGAATTTTAAATTAGATTGAAGGAACAATATAAGCTCCCAAAACCATGTTTAAAAACTGGTGTAACTAAACACTTACATTAATGATCACTGAAAGCTTTCCAATAACACTCAAGATGTTATACCAAATGCCTGTAGGTGAAAGAAAAAAACTTATTAATGGGTTCACTACAAATTTTCTTCTTTTTTTAATGTATTTTTGGTCTTATCTTCACTGCAATGCTCTTTCATTACTCACCTATATCTTTTTCTCTCACTGTGTCTGGCCTCCTCAGCTCAGTAACAAATTTTTTTGCATCAAGACGGACCTCGATGATGTTGTTCAGAAGAGCAAAGGCAGGGGCCAGAGGGAAGGAGGCAACAAAGAGTGTGACAAAGCCAAACTGGATAACTGGGAAGAAAAAAAAAAAAAACCAAAAACCCACAATGTTTTTTGATAGCTTCTGAAGGGAGCAGCAAATTGTTGATGAGCTTTGTGAGTTACCAACCCCATAAAACTCCACTTCCCAGTTTGATTCCAGGAATAAATATCCTAGAGTAGGGCTATGAAGAGACAGAAGTTTGACACTATGCTTTATGAATGTTTCCAATAAAGCTTCAAGTTGCTAGCACAAGCACAAGCCAAAGGAAACAATAAATTTAATAAAAGACAAAGGGATCAGAGTCTATTTTTCTGCATTTATTCATAATTAACTGATTAGTCCACACTGTTTCTTTCCTGTCCTTTTCCCTGTAAGGAAAATGATACACAATCAAGCAAAATGAGAAAATCTACAAGGTGCCACTGTTTCTTCTCAGCTTCCTTTGAAAACCTTGGTGGCAGCCTGTGAAAAGCCAGAAGAGAGGTGTCTCTGTGGATACAGGAGCCAGTGGTGTTGTGCAGCACTTTCATCCTTCCTTTTGTCACTGATCTCCTCCGAGTTTAGAAATACTCCTCTGTAAATCTGAAGGTGAATTTTATATCTATATATATATATTAAACTAATAAATCTGACTGTGATCTACATCTCAGAGTTAAAAAATATTAGCATAGAAGAAGTATTGGTGTGTTTAAATGCTATATTTGCTGTGGCTTCTTTTTTGGCAAATCCCCGTACAAGTTCTCTCTAAGGGAGGAATTGCACTTTTCTGAGAAAATAGCACAATATTCTGTGTAGCAGAATACTATACTTTAAAATATTTTTCTTCAGCATTGTTGTCACAACCTACAACTAACTCTTGAAACATTTTTCCCCAGGACTTTCTCTAACATTCACCTTTTTTTGTGTACAGGTTGCAACCCCTCTGATATTTCCACTTTCTCATCTCAGGAACAATCTATTTTCACACGGAAGTAAAATTTCTGTATATCAATTATATGGCCTTTAGAGTTCCATTCTTATTGTTTTGTTCTGAGATAAAGTGTATACACTAAGATGAAGCTTTTTCAAAGCATACAAACATCCTATTCTTGAAATCATACTTTCCTGACTATTTTATGTTCAGAGTCAGGAAAACGAATTAACAACGAAATAAAAACAGATGTTAAAATAACGTCCCCCAAAAACTGTGAAATGCCTAGAAAAATACACAGCCCCAAAATATGCCTTATTTGATTTTAAGTGAATTTAGCAGGAATACAGCTGGGAGGATTCTGTAAAAAAAAAAATAAAAATAAAAAGGAAAATAAAAGAAGTATTTACAATGCTTTAAGGATAAACCACACACATATCTGCTTTGATGTTGTTTGTAGCCCCTTCATTCACTGCCTGGGAAAATGCAGTTTAATTTTTTTTCAAGTTCATGAAAAAGTGTTCAAGGTATGCAAAGGACTTCTGGATAATTGTGTAAATATGTCTTCATAGAAAACTCTGAGCCAGAAGTGTTTGTGTGGCCATCTTGAAATCTCTTCAACCTTCTCGACTCCTTCTTAAGAAAGTGTAAATGATGCAAAAAACAGGCAAAAAAAAAGCAACCCCAAAGCCAAACCCAGAGTTTAGACTGCCTTGTGTAACAAACTAGCAAACGATCATTAAATGGAGGAGCCTGTGAACAGCCTCAACAATTCACAGGTACTTGTTGAGTGTGATCAGTGATTCTAGAAACAAACCTGAAGAGATTACAAAGAGAAGAATCTCTGTCCAGATCCCAGAAGGAATCTGTCTCAGCATCCTGTAGTTCCGTGGATGCCCATCTGGTCACACTGGAAATACTTACAATACTTTTAGGACACTCACACTCTTCCATCAAGGACAGTTGACACCAGGACACACAACCTTTTTTTTGGCTGGAAAACTTGATGGCAACACTTAAATATGCTTTTTAGGTTCACATTTATGCCACAAGGTCTCATTCCAAAGCTCTTTACATGTTCATGTACAGGGAAAAGGCTAAAGAGACCTATGCCAGGAGCTGGACTTCTGGCCATACATCCTGTTTCACAGTTTTTCTACTCCCTTGGCAGGCTAGCCTGGAGAGAAGAGAGATGAACATTCCCCAGGCTCATGGCACAAGCTGGGAAATAAAACAATTGAAGGCTGGGTATAGTGGAAGGTCAGGGACATGGGAAATTAATGGGCATCTTCTCCTTGGGCATACAAGCAGAACCCTGGATGTGCTGTCATTGACACAGAGCCTGCTTCTGATGAGGGAAAAAGCCCAAACCACACACTACCAGTGCCTTTACTGTCTGAGTGGAGCAGGAAAGAGGCCAAGGGTTCAGGGTCAGCCCTTGAGGTTCACAACACCTGATGCCACATCTGTAACACCTCATCCTGCCTCAGCCAGAGACAAAAGCTCTGAAGGACAAACAGCATCCAAAGTGTCTCAGGTCACAGCCCTTCTCAGAAGTCCTCTCTTCACAGAAGCTGTGCAGGACCTGAGCAGAACCCAAGCCCAACAACAACACACCCCGCNAGAAGTCCTCTCTTCACAGAAGCTATGCAGAGCCTGAGCCCAAAACAACACACCTTGTCCCTCTAAGTCTGGCCTCCAAGTTATGATTGAGGGCAGATCAAATCTTTTAAATGATGTATCTGGAGGGTGGTGGCTGCTGTTCCAGTGTAAGGGAGATATAATCAGTCCCAGCACAAAACCTTCTGTGGTGTGGATCACTCAGGTTCTATAAGATTTGCATGCTCAGTAGTGTGAGTAACCCAAGTATCTTTTACCTCAAAGCCTCATCTAAGACAAGGTATTTATTTATGATTCTGTTGGGTTTTTTTCTTTCTTCTTTATCAATAGTATCTGTCATAGGATCATGTGTTACTGGAAGTAAACAGTGAAAAAAATCACTTCTGTGCTAAGCAGCTTTCCAAATCCTAGGAAGAAACTTTTCAATATACAGCTGAAAAACTAAGGAAAAGGTGTAATTTATAACTCTTCTGTAATAAATGTATGCAACAAGCCTACACAAAACCACCAAGTGTATTTTCAAAACCATCCTCATTATAGAGATTACCGAAAAATGCAGGTTTCTCTTCAATTATTTTTTTTTCTTTTTCTGCCTCACACATTGCCTTTTTGACTTTTCCTGCTTTAGGGGAAATTCTTCCAAACTTCTCAGATTAATCCTTAAAGTAGTCAGTAACTACAGACATTGGATCTGATAATTTTCTTCTTGTGCCATTTCTTTAAACATTGTGCCATTCTTCTTTAAACAGAAGTTGGATGATGAAACCTTTTATTATTACTTCTCCTTGAGCAAAAATGTTTTTAATCAATTGCCACATGAAGCTTGGATTCCTAGAGAGGTTAGACTAAAAAAGGGAATACCAAATGAAATAGGGATCTGAAAATCATTGCTGATTTCAGTTCCTTCTCAAGGAAACACAAATGGTATAAATTTCAGGCATTCGTGTGCATCATTTTGCTCTTGGAGCCAATTTAATAAAGTTTCTTTCATTAGCAATATTTATTGCTATTCTAAACATCGATTTCTTGCCAACTCCTATCACTGCAGGCCAGATACACACGCTGCAACCTTGCTTCCATGTGGAAGAGGAAATTGCTGTACATGCTACCTAATTTGGGAATGCCATGGTATGCTGTATTGGCCTGGGTCAAAGGTCTTTGCACAGTTTTGGAAGCAGGAAGTGCTAATGACAAATTTGACACATGTTGACAGCGGCAATTTATGTTTCAGGATTACTTCAGAAAAAATTTCTGCTCATTCAAGTGTTTTAAGAGTGTCTCCACTGAGAAATGTGGGAATATGTCAGTTAATAATATTAAAACAAACAGTCATCAGAAATGTCACTGGTGCAAGTCAAATCTTTGTGCAGATTGCTATTGACAGCCAAGGCCTGCACAACAAATAAGCTCAGCACAGTCTGCTGGTGAAATCAGATTCAAAGAATTTTACCCTAAAAATTAATCTTATTATCCACAGAATCATTTGGGTTGGAAGGGACATTTAAATGTCATCTAGTCCAAACCTGTGTAATGAGCAGGGATTTTCA
Source organism: Pycnonotus jocosus (assembly GCA_013400435.1). Taxonomy (NCBI): domain Eukaryota; kingdom Metazoa; phylum Chordata; class Aves; order Passeriformes; family Pycnonotidae; genus Pycnonotus; species Pycnonotus jocosus. Next base: position 10,279 of record VWYP01026231.1, on the reverse strand, counting down.
ACCAGACCCTGTTGCTCAGAGCTTCATCCAACCTGACCTGGAAAGTTTCCAGGGATGGGGCATCCACTACCTCTCTGGCCAATCTATGCCAGTGTTTCACCATCCTCATTGTAAAATAATTCCTTCTTACAGCTAATCTATTTTGTTGGCGTGGACTAGAATGACTGATATTTTGCAGAAACAAATTCCAGTGAACAGAGTTCATCTTTCCCAAATGGGAAAATAGAGGAGGTTAAAAATTAACCAGTAAATCTTGCTATTTCTATGAAGCTACTGTGATTTAAATGAGGGCAGGGGTAGGTGAGTGAGAAGATGGAAGTCTCTCTAAGGCCTCAGGATTGTTAGAACAAGAAATAAGAACAAAAATGAACGCAGCTTGGAAATGAGCATCTCAAAATTTAAGTGGGGTAGTTCTCATCAAAAACTCCTTTACCTGTGGCACATCATGCTGCAAAACACATCCTGAGACTGCTGCAAGCACTGTCCCTCAGAAGTGCTGCCTTCATGGGATTAATTTGCCTCATAACAAAGCGCAAAGAGAATGCATGATTTGCCATGTGGGGAGTGGGCCAGACTCCAGGTTTTGACTGAAGTCAGTAAAAAGGAATAGGTATGTGGATAAAAAATGCAAGGACTGCCTGTGATTAGGAAACAGCCTGGTGAATGGTAGACCTGGAGGCAAGAGTCTTAGCTAAGAATGTCATACAGACTCAAAAGTAGGAGCACCCTGGAAGGACAAATCTGAATATAGTGACTACTCACACTTGGATTCATAATCTGCCTGCTTCTGCATGAAACCCCATCACCATCTGCATGGGGAAACCCAAAGGCTGCAGCAAGCCCTGTCTGCAGTTCCTCCTTCAGCTGCTTCGTTCCAGATTGCCACTGATGCCTGAGGGAGGTTGTCTGAGTAAATCAGTGTGAAAACTAAGAAAGAAGTCGTGAAACAGCAGCCAGATTTCTCTTTTCCTTAATGTCATACCTCTTCTTACACTCCAGCAACTCTGCCTTTTTAAGCAATTCAGGAGCAAAAAAAAAATCTTCCTCTGGCCTTCTGCATTGCCTCCCTTCCCACTGTTCCCAGCTCAAAATTAGAGCAATAGGTAAATAATCTGCTGAGTTGCCTCTTGCAGCGTGGTGCCCTTGACAGCAATCCCAGCTGACAAGGTTCAGTGCTGAGCTGCACCAAGAGCTTCCTGCCAGCGTGGGTGGTCTGGGCAGTGGCTCTGACAGCTGAGAGCAGGGACTGCACCCAGGGCAGCAGCCGGGGCTGGGGAGGTGCAGCTTGGCTTTCATCTGCTGCGCATTTGTCTGCAAATCCCACAGGCAGGGCACAGCTTGCCACACTGCCAGGCTTCTCCACTTGGGAAGCTCATCCTCCTGTTGTAAACAAATGTTTGGATCAATAATTCATCCATTCATTTTCCCTGACTCATCCCTGAGTGGCTGCAGGCTGAGGCACTCACTGTGGTTTATGATCCCGGCACAAGGGGCAGATCTAAATTACAGGCTTGGTGTCCAGTGATTTATCACATTGTAGCTTAAAGCCTGATAACACAAGTCAGAGCCATGGAATAGAATCATAGAATATCCCAATTTGGAAAGGACCCATCAAAGTCCAACCTCTGGCCCTGCACAGGACAGCCCAAGAATCCCACCACATTCCAAACTGGCAGGCTTGGGGATGGGACCACTTCCCTGCAACAGGAACCCCCCAAACTTTAACAGACCGTGGTGCTACGTCTGTATTTCTTTCTTTCTTTCTTTTTTTTTTTTTTTTTT
>VWYP01026230.1:75433-100006 GCA_013400435.1 Pycnonotus jocosus | reverse complement strand
TCCCTGTCTTCTTTTTCAAGTATCAGAAGTGAGCAAAGTGGTTAAAATTTGTGAAAACAAAGGGGGGAGCTCTTGCTGCACTGGCAGACGCTGCAGAGACTGCTGCAGGAAGGTTTCTGCTTCTTGTTTAAGTCACATTTCAGAAGGGGAGATTTCCTAAAGGGCTTTGGAGTGACCCTTTGGCCACTTCTCCTCTAACCCTTCCCTTGCCCATGCGACTACAGGTGAAGCTGCTAAAAGATTTGTGCTTGAAGCAACATTTTACAGCAAATCAAATCATGCCATGCAGGACTGATTTTTTTTCCTCTCTTGGATTCCTCCCTGTATCTGCAACTTTGTAAATATCTTATAAAGTTTACATACATATGTAGAACTGAAAGCATTGGATTTGATATTCTTTATGATTTGTCATTTTATTTTTTGATGCACAATATTAGTATCAGAAAGCTTGACTCCTGTTTGAGTATAGCTTTTTCTGCACAAAACTTACCATATAAAATACAGCTCCTGTTTCTTAAGCATATTTGTCTTGATTGTTAGGTTAATATACTAAAATATTAAACTCTCAAAAATTTAAAAATGGTGATGACAAACCAATCCACAGGTACATGGAAATTCATATAATTTTAGTGTATTTTTTTTTCTGAGCAGCACAGGGAAATTTTAAATGTACATATCCAAGCATGGCATCTTACTCCCTTTGGATCTGCAGGCTGAAAATATAGCTCTCTTTTTAAAGATCAGACTATGGAACAGCTAAATATTTGCAGTTCAAGAGGCATTTACACTGCAGGAACACAGAATGCCATCCATGTTTGTATGTTTACTCTTTGGCCCTGACAGGTTGTTAAATGTCTAATGTTAGAGGTATTTCTTCTGTCCTTAGGAAAAAACAAATCCCTTTCCCTCCTTTGCTAGCTCCTTTAATAGAAACAACCTCCTGAGTACTGGGAAAGACTTTTTCCTTTTAAAATACATATATAGTATTTTTAACCTTCACTTTTGGTTATCTCTACAAAAAAAAGGCATTCCTTTTTGTTGTTGTTATTGGTGGTGTTTTTCTTTTTAGCTAGGTGCTTCTGTTATGATTCCACTGACAGCTCTGTCACTTTCTGCAGCTCCAAGAAGATCCTTGTACCTTTGAAATTGTCATTACCTTTTGTCTGGCTGCCAAGATTTCTGCTGCTGTAGTCTCCTGATGCAATAGCAGTACCTCGTACTGCCAGCCCAGAGACTCCAGGTTATGGGGAGTGAAACTCCAGAAAGGAGCAAAGGTATTAACATGCTTATTTTTAAAATATATCTTCAGTGTCTGATGGGTTACAGGGGCTTCTGGTAGAGCAGGCACTCAGCCTACTGCTGGCATGGAGTTAGCCAAGGAAAAAACCCACCCCAAAGCCCTGTGGATTTAGCAGTCTTATTCAGCAGACTAAAACCTAAGGTGAAAGGAAGGAGAAAAGGGAAAGAGTGATGCCTAATAATGGTGATGGTACCTGTATGTAGCATTGAATCAAATATATATTTAATGCCTTCTTGAAATGGATGAATTAGAAACAATCAACAATATTGTTACAGACATCTGTAGCTGTATTACAGACAAAGACAGTTCATCTGTAAAAGAGACGACTGAGAGGGAATCTTGTCAATCTTAAATATTGTAAGGCTGGGCAAGAGTATGGGGCCAGACTCTTTTCAGTGGTGCCCAGCAACAGGAAAGGGGTTAGAAACTAAAACACAGAAAGTTTCATCTGAACATGATGAAAAATTTCTTTACTTGGAGGGTGACAACACTGGAACAAAGCTGCCCATTGAGGTTCTGGAGTTCTCTTCCCTGGAAGTAATCAAAATCTGCAGGATGTTACCCTATGCAATCTGCTCTAGGTGACCCCGCTCTAGCAGGGAAATTGAGCTAGATGATCTCCAGGCTTCCCTTCTAAATCCAACCTTTCTGTGATTCTGTGACATGACTGCAACTCACTGTCCAGTATATATGTTTGCATACATACTGAGCTGATTTAAAACTAGGTGATGTGGAGTCCAGGACATATTGGAGTGTCAGGAACCTGAGTGAATAGTCAGGCTTCTGGCTGCAAAAAAAGCCCCGCTGACTACAGCCAAATTCCTGTCAGGATTTCAGTCACCTGAATATAAACAAGCTGTAGACATGTCTGTGGTTACACTCAGTGGTAGCAATATAATTAGATAGTTACTTGCTAAAAAGCATCTCATGGAGGTTACCCCCCACATACTGCTATAAAATATGACTTGCTTCTGAGTGCTTTGTCATTCAGGGGGTGTACAACCATTGTTTTGAGGAGGGCTGTGTCCATTTTTGCAAAGTTGAGGGAATGATGAATGCAGCCCTAGTGCCTTCATCTGTGTGTTGCAAGAAATAATGATGTTGATAATAATTGCCTTGCATATGGCATATACAGTGGAAAATGACTCTTATCAAGGATATTACTAATAAGTTCGCTTTTATTTTTCTGTATTTTTTAAAGCTTGTTATCTTTTTATTTTGGAAGGTCCTCTCCCAAAAATTGTCATTCCAGAGTTTGTGTATCTCCCTTTTCAAAACACTAGAAAAAGCAGGTACGAACCAAACTTGATCAAGCCAGGAGCTTATTGCTTCCCTTCCAGCCAGATGGTACTCATTAGCAGTGGACCGACTTAAAAAATTTCCCACTGCATTCTTTTTCTTCCCCATAGAAATTCCACCCAGTGTAGGCTTGAGAAGATGGACTGTGCAGCTTTTATGAAATATTATTGAGTGTGTTAGATCCAGAAATAAAGGGGTAATTTCAAAGGGAAGGAGTTCACTTGTGTGAAGCTGCCTTGGCAGCCATTTCTTTTATATATACAGGAATTCTTTTACACCTATTGCTCACCATAGCACTTCTGCTTAAATTGAGGACAAGAAGAGTCTGCAAAGTGAGTTGCAAGACATTAGTGAATTTATAGATCTAAAATAGAATTGTATGCTGTGACCAGAGTCTGGATAATTTATGTCTAAATACTCTTACAGAAGTCAGCATGTCCTTCTACTGCTGCTATTTTTCTTTTTTATTTATTCACGGTGATTGCTCATTTGGTGTTTAAAATTCAGAAAAAAATAAGTTTAAATTATTGTTATGTGCTATACCAGTCAGTTCCCCATCCAGAAACTACACTTCTATAAATAGAAGTTCCCCATTAGAATGAGTTGAACTGGTATCCATTTCCAAAAGTCCTACTTTCCTGTTGACAGTTTCCAGAGGGGTCTGACAGGAGAACATGGGTTAAGCAAAATAATTTTTTGGAGTTTTTCACTAGGGTTTCTGTGAAATAAGGAGTGCCTGGCCAAGCGGAAGTTCCAATCACATGTGCAACCATTTTAATGTTTTCATATGTGTATGTGTACATATTTATTTTCTGTATGTGTGTATAACATAACTAATGCTCAAGAATGTATCATGGCATTGGAAAAATATCATCTGTCCTGTTAGGTTATTAGAACAGTCCCTGGAAGAGTTTTGATTTATATCAACTGGCACTTCCCCAAGCAATTCCCAGGCATAATTTGGGAGTTTGAAGGTTCTAGGCACTGTTCCCAATAAGCAATATGCTGCCATCACCCTGTTTTGAAGGCTGGGAGATCTCACTAGCATAGGCAAGGGCTGCTTCACACCTGTTTGTCTTGGTGTCAGGAAATTTCACAGCACAGAAATGTCAATTTAATATAATACAGATAGATCACATATACCAGAGAATGAATTGAAATATTCAGGCCCTCTGTGTGTTGGACACTCACCATTTCAAAGTAATTATCTTCCCTTCAATTTGCCATCTCCCAAACTTACACTGTCTTTGCTGGAGAATTTAGGGTTTAAAATGCTCATTTTTTTGTTAAAGCAAATGATTACAGTGCATCCTAAATTGAATACACCTAAAGAGATGCATTCTGAATTAGTTTCTAAATTGAGATGTGGCAACACCATGTGGTAACAGCATCTGTGGTGTCAGTATTAGAAAACTCAAAATCTTTTTTGTCTTTTTATTAGTGATACAGAGAATACCATTGCATGATAACAAACTGATGTTTTATGTTTAACAGAATGAGCTCCTTTTCATTTCTGAAGTTTTGAACCCATCTCTTCAGCTTGTGAGCTATATCTATAAAAGCAAAGTAACTGTCCACATCTGCACTTTGCTGGAAAATGCCATGATTGCTATCCTATGGCATGTTCCTGGATATTCTTTGGGAATGATTAGCAAAGGAGCAAGAGGATGGAAAACATGCCCTTTTGTCTTACCTTGTAAACATTTACAATTCAGACAAATACCAAACTGCTCTTGTGAACTTACAAGTGTTTGTGGCTTTTGCAGTCAGTCAAGTATTGTTAGGTGGTCGTTTATCCATTAATTGATTTGCTTACCAGAGTTTCAGTAAGAGAAAGGCAATATTGCACTCAACAAATGGAAAATAAAAACAATAAGAAATGAAAAAGTTTTTTTCCAAAACTACTGAGCTGTGCTACACCTGCCAACATATTTCTGGAATTTAACCAAGAGTTTAAAGGAATGTGGATGGTGTGTATGTGTGTCTAGTGTAGGAGTTCTCTTCCCCATTACAAAATCCTCCACCTTTCATCCAAATACTAAGTTCCAGTCTAACTCTCATGCTTGAGCCTCGACTGTGCCTTTGTTTGCACCCTTGGAATTCGCCTTTACTGGATGTAGTGTGCCATGGTGTTATGACCTATCCCTGAAGGTGAGGGTCACTGAGGTTCCTGTTGATAGATCCCTTGGGATGGATTAGAGTGAAACAACCCTGAAGGATGTGTGTTTATGTATATATAGCACTACTTCAGCTCCTAAAGGTCTTCTTCTTATCATCCTTTTCCCTTACCTGGCTAAAAACCCAGGTTGTTGCAAAATGAGGGTTGGTTTGCTGTGGTCATCCTCTGGTGGCAGGAGGGCAGCCCCTCTGCTCCTGGGCTGTTCTTGTGCACATCAGAGGTTTTGCTGCCACAAACTCAGCAACTCTTCTCCTCCCCTTTGGCTGAGAGGTACAAACCTGGCCTCAGCAAAGCACCTGCTGCTTTTGCAAATGACTGATTGCTTGAGTCATTAATCTTTAACATTTTAGTTGCTCACATATGGGTGCTCAGTGCAAACTGCAATAGACGTACACAGCTGACCCTTAAACTTCTTGTTCTATTCACTAATCAGATATTGAGTTTCAGCTTCAGTTTCCTGGGGTCATTTTCCCCCAGATCCTTTCTTCACCATATTTAATTGACCAGACAGATTATCTGTAACTTCTCATAAACTTAATGCTCCAGTGACCTCTATATCTTGCTGAGATGGCTTCTGTTTATTTTCCTTCTTTTGCTGTATCTGCATTGCAAATAGTTTCCTGCTTCCAAAAAATAGTACAATGTTACAAATGTTCGAAAAATTGGTCACCCTGTGGGTGACCAATTCTCCTAATCTGTCTTCTGGGGACCAAACAGTTAGCCATTCCTCTGGCTATTTAGTGTTTGTTTCCATGTCTAGGTTGTGGTCTTCAGCACAGAAGAAACCCAGGTGCTGCAACAAGTCTGAAACAGCCGAAATATACACACCAAAATACCTTAAATTCCTGCTAACCTGCTTCCAGTCTCTTGCTCACAATCCAAAAGACATAGGCTGGTCATATTTTGCTTCATTTTTTCAATTGTTAAATTGTTTGGGTGACTTTTGTTTTGATAGCAGTTACAGTGGAACATTTTCTTTGGAATTATCTGTTCATAACACTGAAGCAGTAAGAATTTTCCTGGTGGTATTGAGATAAATCATCATCAAAATGACTCCAGGCAAATATACTTTTGCATTTTTATTGCAATAGAACTTAAACAGAGATTCAAAATGAAATATATGCTTAAAGTTCAGATCTTCAAATCTCCAAGACGATGCAAAGTGATTTTCCTGCCTAGCAGGCGAACACCCAGAGTCAGCGTCACAGTGTCACCATTTTGGTCTTGCTGTGGGTGACATCCTTACTCCTCAATCAGGTCAAGGTGGCCCTTCTGCCTTTTTGGAGAAATGATGTAAAAAAAGGCTTTGGCTTTGGACCCACTTTGGGAAGCCAACACAAGAAGCCTAAGGTTGCAGCAGGTGACTTTCATCATGTACCCTTTTTTGTCAGCAGAAACTGTGCTATATTATTCCTTTCATAGCCTTAGTCAGTTCATTTAGAATTGATTAGTCCTTATTCCTGTTTCTCATGTTTGTGATCTAGTAATGGTTAATAGCACCTTCATTTACATTCATTTACATTTACATTCATTTATTGTTTTCATTATTCGGTTTATTTTTTCCTTCTATTTAAGTAATTCTCTTTTTCTGAAGAAAGAACTGTAAATATCCTGTTATAGTTCATAGAAGTATATTTAATCCTTTCATCTTAGATTATTGCTGAGATTTAAGAAATTAAATCTTTCTTGGTGTATATATCTATCTGGTGGTATTAATCCTCACTTCATCATCCTCCAGCTATACTCTAAAATTCTGATGACTGGAATTAATCTTTCCAAACTTTGGCACTGTACACAATCTTTCCACAGAATAACTTTTCATAATTTTTTTTTTCCCTCCTGTCTAGTCAGTTTTTCTTTCTCTTTCTTTGTGATCCCCTTGTCAAATTTTCTTTTCCTCAAGTAATGTATTCAGGTTTTTCTTTTGTTTTCAGATGGGTTCTCAGCATCATACATCTTTACTCCAAGAATATTTTCAATTTCAACATTCTCTATTCCTGTTTTCTTCTTTCTCTCCTTTATTCCTTTTGCTTCCGCTCTCCTTTTATTTTTTTTAAATTACCTCCTTCACAATTGATGCTTTGCTTCTCTTGTGCTCCATATTAACTCCATTTTTGTTAATACTATTCTTCCTAATAGCACACATACATGTTTTTAAATACATAGTTTCTGCATCTAGGCAAACAATTTCTGAGCTTTTATATTTACCAGGGTTGCACCAAGTAGTGGTGTCAAACACAGGATCTAACTCTTACCCATTTGAAATATCTGAAATAGAAAGTTTATCCAGGCTTTAGATGTTCCTAAAATTTCAGTACAAATCTTCTAGTCAAAATGTTGGCTAAGTTCTTGACTGTTCTTGCTATTGTCTTCATTTAAAAGAAAAAATTAAATAAACAGGGATTTAATTTTTATATTTTCATAAATCGGCAATACAAAATATCTAAAAGTAGAGTCTTTAGCTAGAGTTTTCCTTTCTTTGTAAGCTGCAAAGCTGACATTTTATCAAAGTAAGTTTATGTGGATTTCTGCTTTGCGAAGGAGTTAACTGTATCCTTTACTGTTAAACCCAACCTAGAATGGGGCAAAGTATTTCGTGAAATTAGGGTAGTCCAAGTGATTGGGATTTAAATTTTTTTATTGTTGTAGTTTTTAGCCTCCTGGTATTAGCATTTGATGTAGAAATCAGGAGTCCTGCCTAATGTGTGCTTTCAAACTGCAGATTCTCACAGTAATACCTGTTTGCTCATAGCAAGTACCGAGAGACCAGATGTCCTGTAGAGCTGCCTAGCTAGAAGTGTAGGAGCAGGACTTTGCCTTTCCCTTCTTTGAACTTCAAGGGATTCCTGCTGTCCCATTTTTCCAAGTCAGGGAGGCCTCTGAATTGTAGCCCAATTCCAGCCTATTGATTGCACTTCCACAATTTGACATCACCCTCCAACTTGACCAAAGTGTGTTTCTTTCATTTGTTAAGGTCGTTAATAAAGCCATTAAACTGTATAAAGCCCCAACTCTGACTCCATTGAAGTGGCTTTCAATTAAACATTGTATTACTGATCACAACTCACTAAAATTAGTGATCCAGCCAATTTTACAACTACTTTACAGTCCATTTACCCAAAATATATCTCATGATCTCGACTAGAAGAATATTATGCCAGGCCATTTCAGAGTCCTTGCTGAAGTAGGTTGTGTACAGCATATTTTGTTCTCCCCTCACCCACAGAGCCACCATGACAGGTGATGACCCCAGGAGGATCAGGAACTTGGCCTTCCCTGTACCTGTGCTGCCTGTTCTCAGGGCTGCATTCCTTTCTCCTGTTTCTACCCATTCAGAAAAAAAAGGCTGTGAGTATAATGAACTTCAAAATCTTTGAAAGCATATCATGATGCATGATAAAGACTGTTAAGTTTATTTACATGAATTTATTTAAAAACATGCAATCTCAGAGCAATCTCAGAGCACCTCAGTTACATTCATGCTTTCAGGTTTCTGATAATCTCAGTTAGAACCTCCTTCTCTCATCGGACCTTGTACAGGAGGCAGTACATTTTCAATGCAAATTCCACTAGAAATGCAAATAAAGCATAGCTGTTGGAAATGAACTAGTGACCATGTCTGGATTCTGGTTGATATTTGCAGAAATAAAGAGTTGCCGTTTTTGCAGTACAAAGTACATCTTGAACAAAATTTTAGTGACAGGTGAGATCGTGGAATTCCCTGGGGGATGTAATGAAAGCTAAGAGAAAGGGGAAGACAAAAAAGTGGCCATAAACCAAAATCCAAATCAGATAGGACTGCAATTTTTCAATCCCAAATCAAGAAAAGTGAGTAGAAGACAAATTTCCCAAAGGTTTGGGTGGTCTGTGAATATAAAAGCAATGCAGGGCTGTGCCTGCCTGTATGAATTACACCTCTAGTATATTCCTGGAATTTCTCAGGAAAAACTGTAGCAGAACAGTTTACCTCTTATAAGACTTTGGTCAGTCTGTCCAAGTCAAACAAAATATATCATCTGGGCACAAGGGAAGAGTTTGTCTTGTGCAGCAAAATTTGAGGAAATAATTTGGTTTACAGAGGAAGAGGTGGTGTGTGTGGAGGGGGTGTGTAGGTGTGTGGTGTGATGGTGGTATTACAAGAAAAAGAAAAACTCTTTCAGGGACTAATTCAGTTTCTGCCAAACTGGCCAGAGCCTTTTATTTGATCTCAATCATGGAGGAACTGATCTCCAGTGGTTAAACTATTAGTATGCCAGTCTTAGTCAGTGAAGTAGACATATTAATTAACATCCAGGAGATAACCTTCATAGATTGAATTGGATGCATTTGGGAATGCTTTTACACGTGTCTGTAGATGGCATCAGTGTACTATATGCAAGGCAAAAATATTAATTATGATGATAAATCTTTCTTTCCTGGCTTCTGTTACCAAGTAATCAGCCTGGACAGTTGAGCAAGTGCTCCAACGTCTAGGATAGCAATCTTCTGAAATAGAAGACAAGGTAACAGGAAAAGCAATGCATTCTTTTGCTACAGATAAGCATGGACTCCCTCCATATCGTTGGGTCAGCAGTGTTCGTAACCATTGTCCAGCAGGCGTTCAGAGAGGCATTCAAGTTCAACATTTATTGATTTTTCTCCTGTTGGGTTATAATAGAAAATTCTTCCTGGACTCTGATTTATGAAAGCCGAAGGTGGATTAAAGTAGGATATATGTAAATATGTTTATAGAATCTAAGGAGACAAGAAGAGCTGTTTGTGCTCTTTCTACCCTCCCAAGAGTAAATATTTTTTGCAACAAGTAAAATATTAGTGAAGAATATTTTTAAATTAAGCTTTTAACAGTAGAGATTATGCTGAGGTAGAGCCTATATTGCCTGCCTCTAAGCAGGTTCCAGGCATCAATCTTTTTCAGCAGCAGCTAAGAAATCTCCTCTGCAGCACAGTGTATTTTGCCATCAAGTGGGAACTAGTGATCTGTAAGGATCTGCACTTTTGACCTGCAGTGCAACAAGAAAAAAAATATTTTCAAGCTTTATACTAGACTGAAACACGACACTTAACCTCTTAAGGGCATTGAACACAGGACCTATAAAATTGTGACTTTAAAAAGTATACACAAATGTGCAGCTTGACTTAAATAAATCTCACAGTATAGAAATGATGAGATGGACAGACTAGTTTTTCTTAAGCAGAGGCCAGAAACTGCAAAATGCTGGAATAAATAGTCAGTCTTTTTATATTGATTAGATTATTTGGAGAATATTAAGCAATCCTGTAATACTTTCAGAGCAGGGTCCACAATATTGTCATGGAAGTGTTCAAGGCCAGATTGGGTGGGGCTTTGAGCAACCTGGTCTAATGGAAGGTGACCCTGCCCATGGCAGGGGTGTTGGAACTGGGTGATCTTTAAGGTCCCTTCCAACCCAAATCTTCGTACGATTCTGTGACGTCCCAGCCAAGATGTCTGGGATCCCTGTATGCTCCCAGCTGCGTAAAGGGGGATGTACTTTTACAAAGTCTTCTAAAAACATTCAGTAAATCCATTGCCATATTTATGATGAATTCAAAGACTAGATTACTGTAATTGTGCTAAGCTCTTAGGTTTAGGCAACCCCAACTAGCCAGATATAATTACATAGACCTAGAAGAGGTCTGCTGAACCTCAGCTGTGCTCTGCTATCAAAAGCAAAACCACACAATCACTCCTGCATGTTTAGTAAGCTTTGTGCTGCAGCTAGTTTGGTTGTGTAATCTCTTCACTCTCTTGAAAAGCTGTTTCTTCCATTTCCTCATTCAGGTTATTTTCAGGAATATGTCTTGGCATAGCAAAGTATGCAAAACACAATATTGCTGATGCACATTTCAGTGATAAGAAGCGCTGATAGTTTTAAGTTTTGTTGTCTACTGTGCCTTTAGCATTTTTTTCTCAGCTTTTTTTTTTTTTTTTTTTTAATTAGTTTCCTTTGCAGACATGGACTTCATTACCACTTTTTAATAATAAATACTTAATGTTGTAACATCATTTAGTTCTAAACATGAACTTATTTTATGTGGCTTCAGTCTTTCTTAATAGGTTAAGGTGACTTTTTTTGCTGTTTCAGGTGGTTTTTAAAATAGTTCCATCAAGTAGTAAAGCCATAACCTTTCCTAGGTTTACCTGTTCAAAGTGACCTAAGTTGTGTCCATTCCTTTTTTTATACAGGACTGAACAACATTATTTCGTGCCAGATTTTCCTATTTATACCTTCATATAGTTTTTACCGCTTTGAAATGTCTGAATAGCCAGGGCAACTTTATTCTGCTCTTCCTTTTCCCTCACCTTACAATTAACATAAATGACTATAATTTTACAGTAGAAGGTAAATTAATTCTAAATAGTCAGCATTTGCTCAATGAGTTGAGGCAGTGCAGATTTTATTTCGGATTTGGTTTTTTTTCACTGTACTGTGCAGATGCTTTAGAATTTTCAAAAACAAATACTGCACCACTTTCTCTTGAGTACTGTAAATACACCTGCTCGGTGTAGTGTCAACAAATGCCCAGTGGCTTACACAGAACACCAGCTGTGTTATATAAATTTGTAATAAGCAATTTGGGGACAGAAATTGCTGAAATCTTAAAGGAAAAAATCCCCATATGATGTCTGTGTACACTCTAGCATAATGGAAACCATCAAAGTATTCCAGTCACAAGTTTCAGAATATTAGAAGAAAAAAATTGCAAAATGTGGGTTTATTTCTTTCCCATTCTACTTTTACACTTTGTTACAGTCTTAACCTGCTTGTGTTACCAAAATACTGTTGTCCAAGAGCCTGATTTTTTCAATACACTCAGGATTTTAAGAATGTCACCATTCCAGAGAAAGAGGGCCTTCAGTCCCACCTGCCAGCCTGCAAAGCTCATAGGGGATTTATCAACACATCCACACTTTCCACAGAGCACTTTCTCAGCTTTCTATTTAACGGCTTTATTCAAATCACATACTTCATCTCTGTATCCTCACATAAAGGGCTGTTTTTACAGGAAAGTGCCAAGGTTATAGACTTTATTTTCCTTGCTAATAAAGAGTATGGAATACACTCAACACAACAAGCTGGGTTAGTTGATGCCTTGGTTTAACCCCAGCCAGCATCCATGTCCCACACAGCCACTTGTTTACTCCATCACCAGCAGGATCAAGAAGAGGATAGGAAGAGTAAAAGCTGGAGAACTCATGGGTTGAGGTAAAGACAGTTTCATGGGGAAAGCAAAAGCCACACACACAAGCAAAGCAAAAACATTTCCCTCAAGGAACCAATGTTCTGCTTCCCGTGAGCAAGGCGGGTGTTCAGCCATTCCAGAAGATCAGGGCCCTACTTAATGGTGACTTGGGAAGACAAACATCATCACTCCAAATGTCTCACACTTCGTTCTCCTTCTCCCAGCTTTATGTACTGAATGTGATGTCACATAGNCCATCACCAGCAGGATCAAGAAGAGGATAGGAAGAGTAAAAGCTGGAGAACTCATGGGTTGAGGTAAAGACAGTTTCATGGGGAAAGCAAAAGCCACACACACAGGCAAAGCAAAAACATTTCCCTCAAGGAACCAATGTTCTGCTTCCCGTGGGCAAGGCGGATGTTCAGCCATTCCAGGAGATCAGAGCCCTACTTAATGGTGACTTGGGAAGACAAACACCATCACTCCAAATGTCCCACACTTCCTTCTCCCAGCTTTATGTACTGAATGTGATGTCACATAGTCTGGAATGTTGCTCTGGTCAGTTTGTGTCACCTGTCCCAGCTGTTTCTCCTCCCAGCTTCTCATGCTTCCTTGCCAGCATGGCAGTACAAAAAGATGCTGTCTCTGTGTAAGCACTGTTCAGCAATAGCGAAAACATTTCTGCAGTACTGTGTTCAGCACAAATCCAAAACACAGCCCTGTACAAAACACAGCCACGGTGAAGAAAACTACCTCAGCCCAAACCAGCACAGCCAAGTAGAAAGAATTTGCGCAGCCAAGTAAAGAGAATTTGCTGTCACTGGACTTGGTTCTCATTTGGTGTAAACTGGCAGTACAGGTTTACAGCATCACAGAAAATGCCCTAAGTACTGCCAAATTCTCTCAAATGTTCTTCCAGATTGCTGGTGACACAATAAGATTATTAACATATAGCTACACTAACTGGGGTCACTGAATTGGCTTGTCAGATTTTACCCCAGCCACTCAGCCTGCAAAGATCAGTTTCTTAGACCATCCTTTGGCTTGGTCACTCTTTATCAGTCTTCCACTTTTATGTCAGGTCCACTTCATCACATCTCAAATTATATTTATATTCATTAGTGCTGATTTTCAATTTTATTGCACAACTGAATATGCTGATTACAGCAGAATACCAAAATACTTAAATAAAGGATAATTGGCAAGTTGCTTGAAAAAAAAAAACCAACAAAAAACCCAATAAATATGTCTATGTAAATATGTCTATGGTTGGTCTTTTTCTGTGACAGTACCAATACCTTACTGATGGCAATATCTGTGCTGCATCCTGATTAAATCCTGTGAGAGAAACCAGTGCATCAATTCCATCAAAAAGGAAACCTGGGGATTTTACCCAAGTAAGCACTACTCTGCAGTCAATTGCTTGAGTGATCTGAGTAGCCAGGGCCTTGGATACGCTGTAGTGTGGGCACATCTTCCTGTAGTACCTGTGGGTCTCTAAGAAAGCTTGACTGTTAGGTTGAGGTGCAGTCTCAGAGTGAAAACAGGGATTATTTGAATTAGGATTTAGGGTACATGCATCTCATTCACTGTTTAGAACTACTGTTCTTCTGCTGCTGTCTACTCTCTTCTTGGTTGTGAGGAAGTCAAAGAGAAATGACATTAAATGTTGTTCGTGTCTTCATGGCTCATGCTTTAAAATCTATATTCATGTTGACTTCAATGTGTTTTGGCTGTTTTCTTTAGCTCTGTCACCAGCATTTTCCTGTATTGCTGATGTATGTATAGCTTGTAAAAACCTGTGAGTGGATCTGAAAAGGGAATAGTGTGGCTATTTGAGTCTTTATCATTAGCAGTGAATAGACCATTTTGGAATATAGAAAATAGATTTTGTATTTAAGCAATTGTTTCAGTAAGGCCTTGGGATGGGTTAAAATTTTATCATAGCAATGGCAGAACAAATCCCATTTTATCATCTGTTACTATCAAGTGACTTTTTTTTGTGTTTTCTGACTGGTTTTGCTTTGATGTACGGAAATAGGTCAAGTGGTATGAAAATAATTCTGAGCAGATGGTGTCACAATGATTTAGTAAAAAAAAAAAAAAATTCACATGTTCATGTTTGCACAGCAATATCCATACCATATAATGGATTTTCCCTCTGCTTCAAGTTGTCATTAAAAAAACATTGGGGATAGAAGTGACAAAAAGGATCTAGATCAATCTCATGGCTCATGTTTCACTCTTTCATGCTTTTCCAGTTTTGGAAACAGAGCCAGTGGAAAGCTGAAGTAAAATCTAAAAGTATCTAAGTGGATTAAATTAGCAAATTTTCTATTGAGAAGCTGCTGAATCTAGTGCTGTATAAATTTTCAGAGGTCTACAAGCAGCTTCTTTCAGACATTCCTGATCACTTTCCAAACTAAAAGTTAGGGTTGTGTGCCACTCTTGGTTTTACATGTCTTCTAATTTCGTTTTTATAAAACTTTATTTTCTATCTTTTGCTGCCTTTGTTCAATGATCAGGTCTCTAGGGAATGAGGAATATCCACCAATACGTGGATGGATTCTGTGATTAGAAAGGAGACCAAACTTCAGGCCTACCAGCAACCAAAACTGGCTTCACAATTCACATTTGTTTATTTATTTATGTTTAGGGTTTTTTTTTTTCATATAACCTCTATAGTTCATGTGATTATTTTTAACACTCAGCATCATCTTCTGAAAATAAATTAAATTTTTCTCTCAGTCTTCAGATGTAGAGCTCAATTGATTTAATAAAACAGGATGAGGTAGCAATAATCCAAGAAAGTTTCTCAGGTGCAGTGGAGAGGATTAGTTGTGGTTAGTGTGATCTGTTACGAAGCTGTTGGGTTTTTTTTCTTGTATGATATTTGCTGAAGGACAGCATCAAGTGTAATAAAATCTGTGTTAATGCTAGGTTCTGATGAAAAGTTATCTTGTTATATTTTAAACAGAAAAGAAGCTTTATGATGTTCCTATCAGAAGTGTGTTCATCCTTTGAACACCTTCCCTGGCACGGACAGCTTTTTAAATTAATTGGCAGATCAAACTGCACATTTACCAATGGAAAAGGTTACTGTACATCACATAAATTAAAGGCCACCTAGCAACATCTTTAAAAATGAAGCTTGGTACTAAGTTTATATAGGATTTCAAAAATTAATTATTTTAGCTGACATTAATAATTCAGTTATACATAAATTATGCATTAGAATGGAACTGCAGAACACGGAGAGAACAACTCTTCAATTTTGGTTGAACGTAAATTACATTTACACTCATTGAAAGTCCCCTTAACCCTGCCAGTAACATGTAAATAGCCTTCAGTGTAAATGAGAAACAGGCTCACTATGGAATCTTGTCATAAGAAAATAAAAGCTCTGCTTTTTTGTTTTTTTGTTTTGTTTTATTTTTACATGAGGAAGTAAATATACAAAGCTCGTTAATTGTTCAGTGGCTAGTTTACTTTCCCATGCTTAAGATATTTAAAATATAACCTTTAAATACTGTCTTGCACTGATAACTAAGTCTTTTCACTTTCCCTTTACCTCTTAATTTATGATTTTTAATATTATTAGAGAACAAGTATTTTTAATAATGTTACAGAATGAGTATTTTAAGACAGTCTTTCTCTTTTAGGAATATACTATATACTATATACTATATACTATATATACAGAGTGCTATGTACTGTCCAGCACTCTGAAAGCATTATTCAGGAACCAAGAAGGCCAAATTCAGTAGTACAGTGCTCCATCTTATGAAATGATGGAGTTAGAAGTTAATTTGTAGCCTATCAAGTGGTTATTGAAATCTGCCAGGAGTTATTTTTATTTTTTGGTTGGTTGGTTGGTTTGGTTTCATTTTAATGTGAGAGAAGGCATCTTTTTGTTCTTGCAAAGACTGAAGAAATTTTTGAAGCATGGCTTTTCCTAAGTTTTTGTCCTAGGGATCACAAAGTTTTGTTTCTTTTTTCAATGGTAAGAATTTATAGATCGTTCAAAGAAGGAATACATTGTGAAGCCCTTTCAGTGTATGACAAAGTCTGCTAAAAAATGTATTTATTTGTTACATCAGTTGAAGAGAAGGAATGTGTCTCTTGAGTCACAGAATTCATGTTAATAGTTGCAGTCCACATATCATAAAGGAGTAAATATGTTAATTTAGAACAGACTGAAATGTTCTGTAAAATTCTTATCAGAGTTTTAAATAAATGAGAATGTGCTGTCCTGGTAATAATTTTAAATGGCTTTCCTCAGAGACCATAGTTCTGTCAACTCTTCCATTTTATGTGACTCAGAAGATATAAAATTGGATATCAAAAGAGCTCAGTACCACATTTTACGAATCAGTATTTTCTCAGATGAACAAGTAAAAACATCATTCAAAGTGTGTGTTTGTGGACAAAAATGATATGTTCTGTTAAACCAAATTACACACCTGAAAAAAATAGACATTTTTTGAGGATACAGATCTGAAAGACTTGATCAAGTAATCCTTTAGAGAAAAACTATGGCTGATACCCATTTTGTTGTCTTGGTCTTCACCACACTATCACCAAAATATGGGAAATAAGAATAAAAATCTTTTTCAAGAGTGTTCACTGCCTAACTGGTAAAAATATCCTAATTATTGTTACAGAGAGAAAATAAAGTACTCAGTGTTAAATCTGCAGTGACCTCCCAATATTTAAAACATATATTTTAATAGGAGGTTGTTTTTAAGAATTGCTTGTCTTGTGAAGTAGTTAGAAATACTCAGGAGTACCAATATTTTTCTCCAAAGTGCCAATAAAATTCATAATATTTTGAGTATTTACTAGATAATTTTCTATTTATTTATCAATCTGTCTATGCATCTAAACTAAAAGCTGAAGATTCATTCCACAAATATTTTCTGTCAGATTCCAAATAAGATTATTTTTTTCTTTTAATTAAAATGTTCATTCCATATTCCAAGATATTCCATATCTTCTTTCTGGTTCTCTGAATAAAGCCTTTCTTCTGTCAATTTTGATGAGCACTTTTTATTTCAGTTTTTGGTCTTGGGGGAATATTTTCAAACATTTGAAGACAGAGGCAACAACAACTGTGAGTTAAATAACCGCAGGTATTTAAAGTAGGTGCAGACATCAATCTTCTTTTAAGTAGAATGCACACACTTTGTTTGTACCCTGGATGCTTTACAAAATAAAAAATGAGTAACAAGGAACTCATCTGCCAGCAAAAGAACTGAAAAATATTTCAGTTTTTCAATGTAGGAGGAATGCTATGTTTGTGGAATGTGGTTATGCATATAGAATTATCCATTAACGTAGTCTGAAACAAAATATGGATGGAGCTTCTCAAAAAAAGAGATGAATTAAGATATTCTCTGACAGGATTGGTTTTACACTTCTGATAATAAAAATGGATTCTTAGTGCAGGGTCGGAAAATACGTGGGTTTTTTTTTTAATAAAATCACAGATTAGGGTGTAGAATTCAATGAATCTTGTCATCAGTTGAATGCAAACCACATATAACCATGCCATGCAATAGGAGAAATGTAGATGGGGTTCTTCAACAGTAAGTATAGTAAGCAAAGAGAAATGTGTTCTATTTAGCAGAGTAGACTTTGGAAAATCCAGTGTATACATTATAGTTTGCTTTACACGTCATGGAATTTGATTCATTAATGTTGCCCAAATGCTTTTGGATTCTGCATCTGAAACACAAATGTGATGCTTAAGCAGTGTGTTTAATGCTGCCTAAATTAGAGGTCTGTGCTCGCATTTTTTTATTGTCCCAGAAAGTGAAGAGCCTCTGACAGCCTTCAAAAAGTAATCCAGAGGGTCTGGAGTGGGAGATTTCTTCTCCTGATTGTGTGTAACAGATCCCTGTGGAACCTGCAGGGCAATGCCAGGTTTCTTTCTCTCAGTGAGGAGCCAAACAGCACCAGAGCTACAGAACATTACTAATGATGAGCTTAAGAGAGCTTTAGCATTTGACCCTGAACTAATGGACAGTATACTTATATTTCATAAAAGAATTAATAGAGGTGGCCACCAGATACCTTTGGTACTTTATGGAGAAGGATACACAAATGAGAAATGAAATGGGAGCTGTTAAACTGTGGCATATCAAGGTAAACAGTATGAGCTATGCACAAGGTGTTATTACTCAAGGCTGTGAAATATTTATACTTAGGGGCAGTTTAATTAATCAATTGGAAAATGAGAGATTTATTATGAGCATAATATAGAATCCTTTGTTGAACTGATAAAAAATATATAGATATGGTTACTTGGTTTGAGATTTCCTGTAATCTATTCTTCATTTTTAGTACACGGTAGTATGCTTATTATCTTCCAGATGGCTCTAAATAAGGAAGCTTGTGAGTGGGATTCTGTTTGATATGACATTTAATTTAGATACCTATATGCATGTGTTTATTCAGTTTTGACTGTTCTTTGCAAGGACAATAAGGGTTATATTTTAGACATATAAAATATATTTTATATTTTAGGGTTATATTTTAGACATATATTTTTATATTCATCCATATAAAAATAATGATGATACAACTGTGACTGAAAATTCTAGAAAAAAAAAGTGTATTTTTATAAGCAGAAAAATGCAAAAGGACTGCAAAGCAAAAGGTCACTAGCAGAATGTGGGCTTAAGAATATAATAAAGAAAAAAAAAAGCAAGTTCAGGAGATCATGTAACAATGGAAATGTAAAGAAAACCTGAGGGAGTGGGTTAAAAATGGATCATCTAGGCAGGAAGCAGCTGTTGTGCTCTATGACCATATTTCTTTCCCATGTGGTCAGAAATTCAGAAGGAGTTCCAAAGGCTGCTCGTGATATCTCGTGTAATGAGTAGGTCAAAGGACAGAAGAAGCCTTTTCAATTCTGCACCTCATTGTAGTCATTGCACCATCAAAGACTTCTGATGAAAGATGGAATGTTTCAATTGTTCTGTAAAGACTGAAAAAGGTCTCTACAGGCATTTCAAATGAACAGACCTGGGGGAAATGGTAAGTCTGTTAAAGAGAAGATTGCAAACTCCAAATCCTTGCTAAGGAACAATTCAAAGTACAATTTGACCCTGCAGGATATAAATACTCTCTTTTCTGTTCCTTTTGCTACCTGGCTAATTATGTATCACCTTGCAATTTGACATGGCAGGAGCAAAAACCTATTGTGATTTTCTAAAATGCATATGAAGAGAATATGAATGTAAAACTAGGAGTCTGTGTCCTTCTTTATATAATGTAATGATACTGTGTTCCTTCTTTTTTCCAATACCAAGACATCAAAAAGATATGACCAGTGTACAGAGAATTCAATTTAGTCTTAACTAATTGGATGTGATAACAAACTTTTGTGTTGAAAGATAAAAGAGATTCCTTTCAATGTATTCAAAGGAATGTAAAGTCAATGAAAGTAAGAAATGAAATATATTCCCATTCAGAGAGCTATCCTGTTATAATTTATTTTAAAAAATACAGGAATTGTGTTAAGTAAGATACTGTTAACTAGGGTCAAATAGTAGGAAAAAGCTATTTTGAAGAGTGTTCCTAAGTTCTCTAATCTTAATGGAAAATACACAGAATTTTATGGTAGTCCTCACACAAAACTTTATGATAGTCCTCTCCTGTTCCTTTTTCTTTCATCCTTTTTCCCTTTAAACACAATTTTTTGTTTTATCATATAAAATAATTTCTTTCAAGATAATTTATTTCAATGTAAGTAAATCCAGAAAAATTCTTTCCAATTGCATCATTGACCTGGTACAATTAATGGTGGTCTTGTCTGTAAAACAGATGGCCTTTTAGATTTCTGCTGGATCACTAAATGCAGAATAAAAGATGAGACAAAAGTCAAATACCTGCATAGCCAACAGAGCACACATGATTTCTTTTGAGTATCTAAAGGGTAAGTGTCATTAGGGTAAAGAAATGCTGTAGAGTTGATTTGCAAATAAGATATTTTTAGATATAGATACTACCTTTAGTTTTGGCAATGTCCCAGATAGTTTTTTCAGTTCTTAAAAATTTTATTGTCAGTTGGATTAATTTTGTTAATCTTCCAAGTACTGGAAATGGAAAGCAGATGAATCCACGATGTGCCCAATTATCTACTCCTTTAATAGCTCTATTAGTTGAAATAATAGCCAAGAATACTTGATGACTCTTCTGTTGAAGCTGTTTCTTTATGAGGAAAAGATGGGACAACTTTTCTTTCCCAAATGAGACTTTCAAATTTGAATGTGGGTCTAGAGGATTGTTCAGTAGCTATGGTTTTTGCATAGTGAAGAGGATAACACACGGTTTTTGAATTATACTGGATGGCACTATGGCAATTGGACAAAAAAAAGGTCAAGATTTTAAAATAAAGTCTTTTGAATTTCTGTACCTCTCCTAAAAGTTGCTTTGGCCATGTTTCTCCCCTGAAGTTTAACTACAGATAGTGTTGCCACACTCTCATTGGCAACTTGTATGACTTTAGAGTGGCAAAAACCAATGCCAAATTAGCCTCCATACAATGTTCAGTACTAAACCAGCTACCAGATTGGAAATTATTATGGAAATTACCAGAGAAGAATTATGGAAACTAGAATTCTTAACGGTTGGCACTCTTTTTCAAAAATGTTTGTCAACTGATGAGTCTGCAAAATTCAGATTATTGCCCTTATTCTGTGAAGTGGCAAAATAACAGAAGGAGAAGCAGCTGGAAGAGGAGGAATAACAGCAGGAGGCATCGTAAAAACACCAGTTTGGGGGTAATTTACACCCTGCTCGCTGGCTCCAACATACTACTAATTGCAGAGTGGTCTTGAAAGGAGAACATGAGCATGAGAAGAGCAATGGGAAGCATTAAGCCATGACCATATGTAGAAATGTTTTGAGCTGACAGGTGATACAAAACCGTATTTTTTTAATGACCCTCTTGGGTGCCTGTTCTTACCCGTATCTTTTTGCAATGTATCTGAACTGTTCTTAGCTTGGTAAGGTTGGGATATATGCAAATAAAATCTTACTGTAATTAGAAGTCATAGTTATCTGGGGTAAAGAAATCTCAACAACTCATGATTAATTTTGAGACATCAGGATTCTCTATTTACTTTTTTGTATATAAAGTCTGGAAAAGGAGTTTTCCTTGCTTGTAGGATGTGCTGTTCTTTCGGCAAAAATCAGTGATTTGGAGGGTAGTAGAATAGATTTTGCATGTGAAGGTACTTTCTCTTAGCTAACCTCTGTTTTACTTCATTTGTATTTAAGCCTATAACGCAGTAGAATGTGGAGATTGTAGTAAGACCTTTCTACCTTGATGGAGTATACTGAAATATAATGAAGACAGATGTTCTCAGCATTTGCTTTTGGGGACACTGCTGCCTGGGAGAGCTGTGAGGATGTGTCTAAGTGTCTGTAGTGATATTCACTTCTGCTTGGCTTTGTCATCATCACACAAGAACCTGCTTTAAAAAGAGCTGGCTTTGTATCAAGGTCATCCAGGCTTTATATGAGCTTGGTCTCAGGGTTGGTATAACCTCTAAGGATTTTGTGTCTGAAGTTGACGTCAGAATTTTACTGCTCAGACCACGCACTCAGCTTACCTTCAGTGTCCAGGGTACTGCAAAAATCTATAGTGCCAAAAATCTGTTCCTACTTGGGGATTTTAACAATTCTTATGATGATAATTAGGGATAATAGGTAATTGATACTGTATAGGCTATCTTTCCTCTTTCTTTTGCCTTTATTTCTTTATGAAAGACAGTGTCCATTCTGTACTAATTTTTATTAACTTCACCCAGATGTCTACCCAAAACCACACTGCTCAGACCAAACTCAGGGGCACTCCAGAACAGTGAAGATGTATGTATGAGCTTCTCAAGCTCTGCTGATCCTTGGGTGCTCCTAAGAAAAATTCAGCTATGCTTTCAAATTTGGTTATGTCACACAGCCTTCCACTTCTGGAGTGCGTAAGGTGCTAAGGGGGAGACTGCTTGGAGGAGGAGGAGAAAAAAAGATGAGAAGAAAAAAGATAGGAAGACTTTTTGGACTCTGTAAGGAAAAAAGACAAGACCCCATATATGTTGGAGAAAGCATATCAGGTATTTGAAAGAAAAATTCTATAGCAAGCAGTCAGCTTAGCTAACTGGAAAAGGCTGGCAGAATATTTGTACACATGGCCTGATGCCAAATGACTTTCTGGCACACCGCTGAGGATAGGATTTAATGGTCCTTTAGATAACATGTAAATGTAATTTATTTATTACAAACATAGTAAATTTTAAAAAAAGAGACTGGAAAGCAGAAATGCACAAACACATAAAATGCGAGTTTTTTCTATCCTGAAGTATTTATCTGAAAGTAATAAAGAAAAAAACCCAATCAAATTCAGATAGAAAGGCATGGAAGTATCTGCCTTTCTTGGCAGCCAATGCTTCTAACAAGAGATGCAGACATACCAGGTGAGAAAAGATTCACTCAGCAGTCTGTGCTTGGACACTAGCAATTTCTGTCACCTGATAAGTGACTTTAGAGACAGAGGTGAACCATGAACTATCTGAAGCAGTCTGGAAGATATGCTTAAAAAAAAAACCCAAAAAACCCAAAAAAGAACAAGAAGCAATTCCTGTCAAGCCTGTTCCCAGACACTGAAAAAGGTTCTTACATAGTCTTCTCTCTAGACTCAGGTAAGCAAGAAATCATTCTTTGTAAGCTGCAGAGCAGAGCAGTTCCCCTAGATATAGGCTGTAGGATGGCACAAGTGACAGAGGAATGGGAAGGAATATGCAGAATTTACTGTGAAAATCAGAAATTATTAAGGAAAAATTTAATAACAGCTCCTGATGGTTCAGGGAAGCATTCCATCCATGCAAAACCTGGGGTTTTGTTTGAAAATAAAACTCATATAAAGAAAAAAAAATATCATGGGGTTGTTGCTCTTCTTGTTGTTCAGCTTTTTCTGACTCAGGCATTGAGTCAGACTCTTATTAAACAAACAACCCACCTGAGATCTAGGGTTGTTCCTTTACCAAGCAACCCTAACTGAAGGTTGTTATATTATTATAATTATATCTATCTATATTATATGTTTATACTTAAATTAAATATTCAAGCGTAGCTGCCTGGCTCTGCAGGAGTTAATGCACTATGTAGAAATTTGTTTGATGTTTCTTTCCATGGTTTGGAGCTGTGAACGTAGCATTCACAGTGTGTCCCATGAGTCAGAATAAGCTACTGTACAGCTCAGACATAATCTGCATTTTTTTCACTGCAACAACTGATAAAGAAGGCTATTTTTGCTTAAGAATTTAACCAAGATATGTCTCTGAGCAAGAGGAGTGGAATTTTTTTTTCCCCTTGCTGACTTGAAGTTAATTACTGGCATAGCAGCATGCATGAATTGACTGTGACAGCCAATAATGCCTTCAGCATCTAATGAATGAATAGAAGAGTTTAGTTTGGTACATTTTTCAAGGGCATTATGTGGCATTTAGGCACATTTTCATAAGACAAGACTTTCCTTGAAATATTAGTTTTCTTTTATGCTTTAAAATGTGTGCACTCTTCAGCCAAGAGTACTTTATGGATTTCTTTATATTAACTATTTTGTGCTGTGTGAGTATTATAATCTTCTGAAATACATTTCAAGTGGTCAGTATTTAGCTGATCCATGTTGGAGTCAAGCACATTAAGTCATTCAGAGGCCTGCACCATGGAGAGCTGTTTCTAGGTCATAGAGTTTTATTGTCTACAATCACAAAATGTGGTGTGGTTGGCAAACCCTGCATTGGTTTTTGAAATTACTGTGCTACCAGTATGTTCCAATCAATGAGAATCCCTGAGCCATGAACTTTATTGATTTGTATTCTCCTGGGTAACATGAATGGCCTTCTTTAAGTCTTCCAATTTCACTATCAAGATTTTTTTTTTTTCTGAAAACACAGCTTAAAAGAATGACAGGTTTATTTATGCAGTTTCTTTGTCACCCAACTCTTGCAGAGCCTGAAAAAAAAGCAAGTGCTGCAATAGGAATAGAAAACAAACAATAAACATACTTTTGATTTTGAAACCTTTGGTTAGGACAATTCCACAGTAGTTTCTGCCTTCTGGAAACAAGTAACATCACATTCAACTTATTAAACTCTTTTTGAAATGTTTAATTTTCCATTCTTTGGAATTTGATATAATGTTTTCATTACTTTGAAGCAAAGAAGTGACAAAACAAAATCCTAGTCATCTTATTTTTTTGTTTGTTTTGTTTTGGTTTAGTTTTTTTTTAAGGATGTTTGAATTGCAAATTTCAAGTTCTTAGTTCAAATCTCATCAGCAATGCCAAAGACAAGGGAACCAAGGGCTATCTGTGGAATGAACAACTTAATGTTCTGTCCACATGATTCAGTGAAGCTTCCTTCTCCTTTTGCTAAACATACAATATTGAAGTAACAGCTCTGTAAGGAGTAAAATATAACCAGAAATACCATCTGGATTGTGTCTGTATCAGAGTGATGAAAATGTCTTTAAATAAATATTTGGTTCATGCTGAGCAGGAAAGAAGCTGAAAAGAATGGCTTAC
>VWYP01026230.1:14938-54862 GCA_013400435.1 Pycnonotus jocosus | reverse complement strand
AAAGGGTATTCTTTTTCACAGTTATGCAGTTCACAGGCAAATGTGCAATAGTTGGGTCTGCAGCATTTGAAAAAAAGGTGTTAATTGAAGAATTCTGAGTGACAGAAAGTGAGAACACAGATTTTGCATGCTGTGAAACAGAAAAAGACCACTGGATAGAAAGAATAGACATAACCTTCAAGATTTTTTTATAGTGTTAGGATGTGAAGAAAAATTTTGGTGTTGAATTAAACTGGTATGTTGAGTTAAACCAGTTGTTTTTTCTGGTCACTGCAGCATTGTTCAGCTGGAATTAATTCCTTATTTATTTATATATTTTGTTTTATACAAATGACTGCCTAATATTTTTTAAATGTTTTTATGCTTAATTTTAATTTTTTCACACTTAGAATTACAAGAAGATTTATTGATCCAGCCCAGATTGCTGCATTAAGCAATGGCCCAAGAGCAGGCAGACTGAGGATTTGGTACAAACCCCTAGACACCCTTTCCCCCATCTCTTCAAGCTGGCAAACAGCTCCATTGCTACAAGACAGCACAAAAAGCTGTCTGCTCTAAATCAAAATAACACCTTTTCAAGAATATGAGCCATTCATTTATTCAGTGTGTACACTTCTGGGGAATATACGAAATCTCATTTAGGGTGATATTTAAGTAAAGATCAAGGACAAAATGTTGTTGTTATGTGGCAACCTTGTTTTACTGAACTGCATTCATTGTTTAGCATATATGCAAGCTTTTCTGTAGAGTTTCTGGAATGCTTTTCATAAAAGAAATTCTGCAAAATTTGACTATGCTGTGTTGTCTGTGCTTATATGTGGATATAACAGGCAGGAATTAGACATTTCTTTACTCTGATAAGGCTATTTCCTTTCTTTTTCTTGCAGCATAACAGCTGCAAAATACTTTTGAGACAGAGACATATAGAGCTATCCTCTTGTAGAGTATGCTGAAAAAATATAGCATATGGAGAGTATTTGCATAATGTACAATATCTGTGATGGGAAAGTAGATATTCAGTTTTTCTTGCATAATTTGAGTATTACATATAATATGGTAAGTTGAATGAAGAATTGCTTCTTAATAAGCTACAGAATCCAGCTTTGTGGTTAGTGTATTTACTGTATTTTGAATTTTGATGTATTGTAAACAATGTTCTACTTACTCAAGCAGTTCTTTTTTGAATCAGCTTATATCTGGTTTTTACTTCTTCTTTTTATATATCTATACACCAAGTACATTTTGGCCTACTCTTACTTATATAGTTTATGTAATGCTAAATAATTTATGCACAATGTGGCTGTTTTCTTTCAATAAATATTCTGTCTGCGTGCACACTCACAAAACCACTAGAAAACTTCAGGTTTATTTCTGAACATACAGCATGTATGGAATCTGGAGTTTGTCTTAAAAACCTGAAATGTCACACATTTAGGCAGTCATCATGTTGTTGTATTTAGCAAAATCAAATTGGAGCACAGACTTTTTGCACACACACAAAAAGACATGCACAGGGCTGAATGTTTCATGCTACAAAATGTAGATAACTTTCCTTATTAAAGTTTGCACTAAACTTAAAGTGCTAATAAATAACAGAACTTTGTGGAATGTGGTAATTATATTTTGTTGTATTTCTTTTTTTTTGTGAATATATGTGCACAAAATTAATGCATCTCATTAAAGAGGTATGCTGGTGCCATGAGCGATAATACAAACTAGAGGATGACTCTCGGAGAGTAGAGTAAGTTACTAAACCATTTTTATGTGTGTTTCTGTTTTAAACTAGCTATACGCACCGTGTGGTTGGCAGTGGAATCAAAGCTCAGTCTACAAATCCAGAAGTACAAGTGAAGGGAACAGATCCTGTAATAAGTCAAATTATTGACAAGCTGAAGCATGTTATTCAGGTAAGATGCTTTTTCCAATGGACACAGTATAGTTCTAACTACCATTCTAGTAATGAAAGTATTAATTTACTGCACCATGAAGGTTAATTCAAGTTTCTGCTGAGTGCACATCCACAGTAAAACACTAGTTGCTTTCTGTCTCACTTCAGTTATTAAAAATGATTTAGTTAAAAGGCTTGCATATGGTAGATAAGTGTAGGAAGTGGGGCTCTGGCAGCTGGGCCATCTGTACCTGCAGGTACCACAGCTCGGCATTGCAGTGAGCATACAGAAGCACAAACAGTGTGATTTAGGGATAATAAGTGGGTGCATGTGTTTAAATAACAATAAAACATAATTTCCTTCTTCCCTCTTCACTGAATCTAGGTTCTTTCTTCACTTATATTGCTGTGAGGGGTTTTTTTTGTGTAGATGCCAGGTAGAAAAACTAGGACGTTTGAATGAAAATCACATACCTGCCAAATGAGTTGGTGTTTGTTACCTGATGTACTTATCTGTGAGTTATTAAATTTAGGGCTTACAAGGAAGTCAATTCCAATATGGTTCTATACAATTGTAATATTGTAATAAGTTTACAGGATTATAGGTATCTCTGGTTACATGCCACGTTTATATGCACAGATAGCCAGAGCTAGAGGACAAAAACATCATTCTGTTGAAGGTAACAGTTATTTTGCTGACAGGTCTGTATTTCAGTTTAAAAGTACAAATTTTCATTCTGATCTGAAGGCTCAGTGACCAGAAAGGTTCTATAGGCATTTCTTGTCAGTGACTCATTTAACCCAGTATCCTCTCCTCTGCACTGGTAAAAGGAGAGGCTACAAAGGGAGATCATGAAGCTTCTCACTGTTACTGTCTCCCTTTCTCTACTCCATTCCCCAAACAAAAGAATTAAAAGTTTTAAATGTCTTCTTCTCCTTGCCTAGTGCACTTAGATCCATCTAAAGACTTGCTTTAATTATGTTTTTACATGTTCTTGACAGCTTTTAAATATATTTTCCCACATGGTTTCTGGAGTTGAAATATTACTGATGGCTTCACAGTAAACCCTCTTGGTTCTTACATCTCTAATTTTGAGCAATAACTCTTCTCTGACAGAAAAACAAAGAATGATGAAATAGAAAAAAGGAAAAAACCAGAAAAATTTTATTTCCATCAGTAGTGTTGTCTTCTGGGAGAAGTGGCATTAGTTTTGAGGTTCAAAGGCAATCATTATTCTTTCCTTCTTAAAAGAAATATCTTTTTTATCCCTCCAGCTTCAGCATCATGCTTTTGTCTCTCTTCTTTATTAAAATGGCATCTACAATGGTGGGAAAATCAATGCAATTTTCCCTACAAGAGATGCCATGATTTAATTAATAACTACAAAATACTATACAAAGATAAACTTTGCAAATATTACTTGGTAAGTTCCAAGGTCTTTCATCTATCAGGAGTGCTTTCCTCCTCTTATATTAAAACTGTCTGCATGGTTTATTGTGTTGGTTTCCTCTAGAGGCTTGAAGTTGTGTTGTTTTCTCCTTGAGTGAGTACCTAAAAGAGTGGAATAGAATATTTCCATTATAAAGTATTTCATCTTGAGAGCTTGCTTGCCCTTGGCCCTAAAGACTTGAGTGGATCTTGGGGAAAAGCACATATAATTTACATACTGAAATGCTTACTAACCTCAAGTATATATTCTTTCTGTGGGATAGTTTCTTTCCTTGTAGCTTTGAGTATGAAAATAGGGTCAAGGGATAAAGAGAGCATCAAAGTCTTTAGAGACCTGACATGTAACTGCTCTTCCCCAGGAAAAAAAAGGGGGGGCTGAAGAAGCTGCAGAAAAAGCCTTCTTCTTCATGATTTACTGCTTGAGAAGGGAAGATGAGGAGTGTAAATTAAAAATTCAAATACAAAAGATCACCTTTTTGTCCTGTGTGATATGAAAAAAGATGAATCACGTATTAAGCTTACAATGGGCAGAAAATAAGAGGAGCTTAATGGATTGTAGTGATGCCTCAGAGACAGATAGAGTCATACTTAAACCTAACACACTATCCAAGCTGTATTACTGAATTTCAAAATTTTAAATAGCTAACTTAGTAGGAACAAAACACATTGGTCAAGTTTTTCAAAACTAACCATGCCTGAAATTTACAAACTATGTGCTTTAATTCATCTTTAGGGTGAAAAGCAAAATGGCAGATGTTTTTGAGATCCCTTTCTGCTCATATTTAATGTTAATTTAGGAAAACAGATCAAGACCATTCTGCCCTGCATACAGAAAAGGACAGATTTCTTAGCATCTCTTCTAACTTTTCCTATTGGATCTACAAAGACATAAAAATCCAAAGCAAAGAATTAGCTTTAAAATATGTAAATATACAATGCTTAAACTCTCTTTTCCAAGTTCTCTCCTGTTAAAAACTTTAAAACCCTGAAATCAACCCCTGTTGCATAAGTGACAGTATCTCTTTTCAGCAGGCTGTGGTTTCTGGGCAGTTGTCTTTTGTGAGAGACTCACAGTAATCCTCCTTTTTCGGCAAATAGTGGATTTACCAAAAAATCAATAGAAATTTTTGATTCTGTTGAACTCCAACAGCTGTAATCTGTGCCCTGGACTCTGCAGGCTTGTATTCACAACAACAAAGTGCAATTAGAGGAACTGATAGGAACTCTGCTGAACCAGTCAATGCTGAATATGGCTTAAAAAAGTCACCTTCTGTAAAACTCCTTACTTGTACGGACTGATATTTTGGAGAGTTTTAAATGATGGACTCTTCTTCATTCATTTATCTTCACGGCAGGCAAATTACAGGTTCAGTGCATATCATTTTATGTACTGCAAACTCCAACTATCACTCTAATAATCAAGATAAGCAAAGTCAGTTTTATATGACATAAATAGTAATGGAAATTATTCTCCTTTCTTCCCCAATAATTTAGAACCACGATTAATTCATCATTTCTGCAAGTACAAATACTAAGGTTATGAAGTAAGTGTGATATTTCAGAGCTGTGATTACAGGCTCTCCTGACCTTGGTCTTTTCAGTGTGTTTCTTCTTTCAGAAGACAATCTCAAAAAGATACTGCTTTTGAAAGTAGTAGACATTACTTGGAGCTTGTATTTACAGGTTAAAGAAAGTCTTCCTCATTTTAGGAAATCTTGCCATACCAGAAGATACTCTTATGTCTGACTGTCTAAATTAGGCAGACCAAATCTCCCCCGGAGATCTCCGGAGGCACCTACCATTAATGAGTATCCTCTATCAGGATAAATTATTTCCAATTTCTAGGTGCAGCAAAAGGCATGGCTGAACTTATTTGGAAAAGATCCCATCCTACATTGCTATGCCATTTGAATGCTAGCTGATATACATAAAATAGTATTTACCTTCTTCACAAAGGGCAGCAAACTGTCCCTAGGGGAATTGATGCTTACATTCCTTAAAGGAGTAAATGCCAGTACTTCAGATGACATTAAATGCTGGTGACAGCCTAATTTTTCCTTTAGTACTTGTCATTATTATTGCATGGTGAGCACCCTGTTTCACCATGCTGCCATTTGCCCATTTACCTGTCTCAAAAAGGTTGCAATAATAGTGAGATGAGACTTTGTTTTGACATTGATTTCGTATGCTAACAACTAAATTTTCCATCTGCATTTTTAAAGCTTTTATCAAGGTACCACAGCACAGCCAAGTTAATATGTGTTTTTGTAAGAGCCATTCAAGTATGGATTGGAAATGGGTATGGAATATATTACCTGAATCTTTCCTTACCTTCTCATACAAAGAACCATGTTTTGAAATCATTCATACACAAGGTGTGGCTCTTGCAGTTGTGCCTACTTACTGTAGTGTTACCATAACCACCTAATAGCTAAAACCCCTCTGCCTCTTAAAGTAGTGTCAACAGCTGTATAAATGTCACAAATTAGACATTTTGGTGACTTTTTAAATGACTGAAATGCAATTCTTTCTTATGGAATGAGGGAATTCTCAAGAGTACAGCATTAGACATGCATAGTTTGACACACCCTTCGGTAACATGCTCTTGGAGACTCACTTTCTAAACTTTTCTTTCTTTTCTCTTCTTAAATGCTTTTCGTTGATATATCATAACCTGCAGTTTGTACCTTTCAATAATGGGTAAGTGGGAAGCAAAATTTCAGTGCACTTTATGCAGCAGCCATTCAACTTTCACTGGTATTAGAATTGCTTTCAGTATTTGCTCCTAAACTGCCTATTTATTTTTTGTTGCACTAGAAAAGATTTCCTCATGAGTTTGTATTGTATTTCATATTACAAATGCATATCTAAATGTTAATTTTGCCTTAGATTTTGTTTTTACTGGGGTTTTTTACACTTTTTGGTTTCATCCAAAGTTAGAACAAACCTGCAGGTAAAGAATCACTCAGTATGTTGATTGTGTTACTTTTTTTCCCCCAATGATTTATTGGCACTGCTTCTTTTTTATTTATTTATTTCTGGAAGTAATACAATGCAGCTGTCTTTTTGAAATCAAGCTCTTGGACAAATTCAGGTTTTGGCAAGGCATGATAGTAGACTACTAGTGATGTAGGAATATTGGGATGTTCCTGCTTGACAGAGAAGTCTGTTTTATATTTGTGCTGTTCCAGTCTTTTATCCCCTCTGTGGAGGGCTGCCTCTGACTGCTGGCTGGTGCCAGCAATATGCTAAGTGCTTGATTATTACCACTGCATGTAAAATATTGGCAGAATTCCTGTAAAAATATTAAGCAGCTAGAAATGAGGTGGGAAATTATTTTCTGAGTTCATACTCCTGTATTTTAAAATATACTTCAACTTCCAGCCTCAAAAGTATACAAAAGAGTGCAGGATTGCTGATGCTTTTCTATCTCTTGAGAGTGAAAAGGTTTTCTTCACAGTTCTGTGGTGATAGTGAAGGTATAAACCCTTTTTTTTGCTCACAAAGGTGGTCTTTCTGTATTTGTAAGTCAAACATTAAAAGTTACATGAACATTCCGAGATGACTGTATGTCTTAGAAAATTATGTGTAAACTAAAACCTACATATGATTTACAGGTAAAAGGCAGGACAAAAATGTGATTAAGAGGGTATGCAGTTTAGCTGATGCATCTCCCACTGCTGGGATGCTTAGGAGGTAAATTGAGAAAAACAGTCACCAACCACATAGTCTTTTTGATCAGTAATTTAATTAAAACATCAGTAATGGCTTCCCTAGCTTACTTTGTTTTTCACTAACTAGATTACCAGAGTTATTAAGGGCTAATAAAAGTCCTGTTCATTTAGAACAAATGATTTTTTTGTGAAGTATCTTTTTTAAAATAGGATTTTTGCTGAAATGAAGAGTGTACATTGCACAGAGCTTTCTGAAATTGTTTGCTGTTCCAATTTGTATAAAACTCTTAATAATCGGCTAATTTTAAAAATCCTTAACATTTGATTTTGTTGTTATTTTTCTCCTTGCATTTCTTATAAAGCCTTACACAGTGCACAGTGAGAAAACATATTTGTTGATGCAGCAGGGAGATACTGTCAATTCTTATCCATTTTGTGAAGAACACGGTGGCAGAGAAAATAAAACAGCCTTTTCTAGCTGCTTAGGTGGATAGTGACACTAACTGAAGTTTCATTATGGTGCAGATCCTATCTACAAAAGTCTATTTTGCACCTAAATTGTTTGCTGTTATGGCTGGGAAAAATTGCTTGTGTTAGGTTTTTTAGCAAAACAGGACCATTGTTCTATCTTCTCATTTTTAAGTACAATATTAAGGGAAGGAGAGTTTTGAGATTTTGGAAGAACCTGGGGTAGCTCCATCAGCTCCTCATAGAGGCCACCACACCCCTACACTGTTATAATATGTACTTCTGAAATCAATACTCTTATTTCATTAATAATAGATAGAGGAATATTCTTAAATTGACATGCTTGGAACATGTTTGGTAAAAAGGGAAGAGAAATGTAGAGCAATATCAAATAGGGCTTTAAAAGATTTAAGTTAAGCAAGATATCAACTCTCTAGTCAGAAGTGAAAATCAAGTAGTGGCTCTAACTTATGAAATCTGACACACATCACAAAGCCTTAAGCCTTAACACCACATAGTTACCTTAATTGACAGCCTCTTAAGAGCAGAGGCTCAGCAGTTAGATAGAACAATATCACATCAGGGTGGAATGTATCAACAGAAATTTGAGAAGCTGCTTCCTGTTCCTGTTAGTATTAATTAATGACAGATGTAATCTGTCAACATCTCAGTAACATTAAGAATAATTTGTATTCAAGCGAATACATTAAAAAGGAAAAGGAAGAACAGGACAGTAACTGGAGTTAACAGCAGGTACCATTGAGATTCAAGTGCCATGTTGAAGTGGTCTCTTCAGCACCGTGGAAATTCCCACATGAGCAGTTCCTCTAGGCTGACACGTCAAGGGAATGAGCAGCATGGCTGTGCTGTGTGTCCATTAGTGTATTGGTGCTGGCTGAGCAGTGTGTCCCACCTTGGTTTGCTGGCTGTGGGTTGTGTACAGGAGCAGAGAGTGTCCAAATATAGCAGCAGTCCCGAAAATGTTGATGGGAATGCATTGCCTTTTGTCAGTCCAAGTGTCACAGCTGAGGAGAATGCTGCTGGGGGCTTGAGGCTTGCGCTAGAAGACCTTTAAAGGTCCATCCCAAGCCAAACTATTCTATGATTCTATTGACTCCATGACTATACTGTGTGAACTCATATGCTATTAACACCAGGTAACACACATGGGAAGAGCTGTCATAAATACTATGGACATGACAAGATGTTGTCAACAATTATAAAACAGAAAGCACAAAGGAAACAGACTTCTTTGTCATCAGTGATCATAAGACCATTTCTTAGAATATGTGCAACAGTCATTATGCAAAACTGTGGCATCTAAAACAAAATAGGTACCATTCGATGATCTTGAAGGTCTCTTCCAACCTAGAAATTCTGTGTGTGATTCTGTGTGTGAAAACAGCTAAAAAGGCAGAAGCATTTCAATGATTAACTGCTAAGGGGAAAAAGTTGCTGGTCACAGACTTTCTAGCCTGGAAAGTCATGCGTCCTTTTTGAGCATGTTGAATGTTTCCTATTTGAGACAGGCTCTTTCCTTTTGGTCTCAGTCCTGGGAAATCCTCAGAGGCAGTGACCTGTGGAGAGCAATACAGAGTAAGTCATTTGCTGCAAGCGTCATTATAATTTGTTCTCCTTGTCAGTTTGTAAAATAAGCAATGTGTTCTGTAGGCACAAGAAACATCAGTCAAGAAAGCAATCTGTTGCTCTGAAATCTTATAAACAGAAATCTCACGTTATCTATGAAGGCTGTGTGTTGGCTAAAGAACTCATCTGCTCTCTGGAAGTTTTGGAAACTATGGAAAGCAGCAGCATAGCATGGAGCATTCAACTGCTTTTGAACCCTGTGGGTCTGAAATCCATGTGGATAACACAAACTATATTTGAAACTGTACCATGTAGTTTAAGGTCACAAATTTTGCTCAGCACAACCCTGGTTTTGTCTTGAGAGAGTCAGTCAGCAAGCAGTTGAAGAATCAGTACCAAAGGTGAAGTATTTAATTTGCATGAAGTCTCAGCAAAGCTGTTTAGGACTATGGATTAAAAGGAAGTGTCAGAAACAAGCCGTGCTGTGCATTTTTTAAAGCAATTTTTGTTTCAAGAGAGAACACAGAAAAATACAAATATATCCTGACAGACCATGGTTATGTGCTAGGTTTGTGGGTAAGTTTCTTAGCTTCTCTCCAGTACAGAAATATTACACTGCTCTGTGTTTAACTCACTGATAGATTTAAAACACAAAAGCCAAAAGAAGCCTGATAAATATGCTGATTCTAAATTCCTTCTAAAACAAGCATATAATAAAAAATACATTCACAGAAGAAAATTTGTCAAGATAGAAAAAATAATAACTTTGATAGTAACCTGATTGAATAGACATTTACATATTTCTTTACATGACAGGTTAGCTATTACTTTGGATTTTTTTTTTCAAATTTCATCCTTAAAAAAACCAAATCAATCTTAATATACTTTATTAAACAGACTGTGCAGTCTAATTTAAGTTCTTTAATGTGGTCATTTCTTTAAATGACTTTTCAAAATCTTACATCTTAAAATGTAAGATCTTACACGTTAAATGTAACAATATTATCTTATTTGTGGGCTTAAAATCAGCATACTTATCAATTCCTTAATGCTGTGTTTCGGCTGCTTTAAAGCTTGTCTGTGTCTGAAAAGCTTCATCTTTAAGAGCAGACAGAAGAAAGCTTTGAAGAAGATTTAAACGTTCTGTTTCCAAATACCACCCAAACTTTTTTGCAAATTTCCATCCTTGTAGGTCATACTTTGTAGAGAAAATGGAGACACCTCTTTCTCATTCTTACTCTGGAACTGCTAATAATTGTAACAAGTGCTGTTCTGGTAGTGAGACATCGGTGCAACATCTCTGCTTCTTCTTATCCCTGCACTTTTATTTTTTCCCTCAGTGAGTCATTCAGCTTGAATGAGTCCAGCTTGAGCTATGGACTTCTTCACTGCACTGATGTAAACAACTGTAGGATAAAAAAACCCCAAGCAATGAACAATTAATTGGATCTCTAAAGAGAACCCTAAACTAATCTTGTATCTGTAATTTCCTAAACAAAGTATGCAGACACCAGTTTTTCATGTATGACAATGTTTTTGATTAGAAACTTCTCTTCTTGTAACTTGCTTGTCACTTCAGTTGAGCAAAATCATTAAAAGTAATCACTATCTTCATCTAGTTTACTCAACATGTGATTACTGTATAAATCTTCTCATAGGTACACTGGCCTATAGTCCAGGCTGTGCAAATGATAAAAAGAAATTTTGTGAAGATTAAAGGCTTTTGCTGATAGAAATATTGTAAGCTAACTTTACATAAAAAATGTTTTCCCTTATTTTCTGCCTGTTAATGGGATGTATATTTGCAGTGAATACAAAACTGTCCTATCCTTCTTTGACAATCCTTTAAGTATTATTTTGCCAGGCCCAGTTCCACCTTGTCAGCTTCTTATTTCTGCTTCTTGACCCTCCCCAGTTCCCCTTTCTCTTTCAAATAATCACATGGTTTTCATCTCATTCTATAAAATACTTCCCTGTGATATTCAACATTTCTTTTAACAGGTATCTGACCGTCTGTGTTTCCCATTGGTACGCAGGTCTGGGACAACGACAACCCAGCTCAAAAGCAAGAATGTTGTTTCCCAGTCAGTCAGGACTATAACTGAAACAATTAGTTTTAAATATCTGAATTAAGGTCGTACTGTTAGCTACTAACTGGTCATGCAGGAAGGTAGGAGAGAAGTGTATTATGGCCTCTGTGAAAACTTTTGTCTTGATTGTGATGA
The DNA here is from genome assembly GCA_013400435.1 of Pycnonotus jocosus. Taxonomy (NCBI): domain Eukaryota; kingdom Metazoa; phylum Chordata; class Aves; order Passeriformes; family Pycnonotidae; genus Pycnonotus; species Pycnonotus jocosus. The sequence goes on along the minus strand of VWYP01026230.1, from coordinate 43,570 downwards.
AAGATAGGGAGGCATTTTAAAGTGCAAAAAATGAATGACTATGATAAAAAAACAGTGATAAGATTGAAAGAGGCTGCAAAATTCCAATTCTGTGCAGTTTCCTTCTTAATGCAGCTGACTTGCCCTAACTCTGCCTTGCAACAGAACTATTTACTCAGGTCTATGCTAAATTTATCAGAGCACACAGATCTGGGCAAACAAAAAACTGCAGTGTAATACATCAATAAATATAACAACATTACTTTTTAGTGAGAATATGCAAACTTCTCTACCAGACCTGTACCACAGTATGAAGTTATCCATCATTAATTTCTTTATTTCTTCATCCCCTGATTTAACACCCTTGTCATGTACAGAAATGTAACAATCTGCTTTCCAAGTAAGTCTCATACAGATTTTGAAGAATCAGGTAGCATTGTAACCATGGAGCATAGCATTCAACAGTTGCATGGAAGCACTTTGGGAAGATTTTTTAAAATTTATTGTAATAATTTAATCAATTTCATCTGGTTTTTTTCCATTTTCCATTTGACTGTTGTTCTCCTCTATCATTTCATTCATTAGAAGTCCTCCTCTAAACCTCTCTACCTCCATACTGCCATTGTTCAACATAACATACCCAGTACATATTTTCTCATAGCTGTCAGTTCTTCCCCATTCTTCTGCTTAAGGACTCTTTTACAACCTATTGAAGCCTTGTTTGAAGTGCCAGCCATCTGGTTCTTTTTACAGTTCAGCTGCAATTAGTTCCTCCTGTAACAGCTCTCTTAATTTCTAGTGTCTACCGTTCTCAATTAATAATTTTTTTTCCTTGCACTTTTTCTTCAGTTTTAGATTAGTATTGTTCCTCTACTTCTATTTTTGGAGCCCTGTGGGATTCTGAAAATATGTCAGTAAATGCTGTTATGGAGGGCTTGGTCTTCAATGTCTTCAGAGCTTTTTTGATTGGTTTTGTATAAATCTACATGTACCCTTAATACTTCTTATCCAAAAATTATTACATGTCTTAACTACACAACCTGTAGGGTTCACCATAGCCAGGTAAGGTACTGTGATTTCTTTAGTTGCTACATGCAGTAAGAGTACATTTGTTATTGCTTTTATTGCTTATACTGGCATTCTGTGCAGATCCTTCAAGAAACCACTTGTTTGATTTTCTTTCAGCCATTTTAAGGAAGTCTTGTATGAAGAATGTGCTTAGATCAGAGAGGAAAGTTAGGATTTAGCTGGTGAAGTGTGGATATATCCATTTAGATACTTTTTAGAACATGCCATAGTAATCAAGGAACAGACTTGTCTCCTTTTGCAGTCTCAGACCACTGGGTTGGGCAGATTTAAGTGTATTTTTCTGCTGGATAACCACAGCTAAACTCTGCAGGTGTTGCAAACAGACACTTTTATTTTTGGTGTAAGAAAAATTAATTTTCAAAAAATAGTCAGCTTGATATATCTTGAGAGTTATATGTGAAGAGGTCAACTCACGAAACATCAGTTTTAAGAAAATTTGTTCATGCACATCAGTAAAAAGATGTGTATCTCCCTATCTAGGAGGAATCTCCTGTTAGAAATTTTGTGTGACAGAAGTTTTATCAAGTAATAATGGTGTATGAAAACATAACAATTGATTAAATAGACTGTTTGGGGGAATTTTGAGGAAGCATTTATTTGAAAATTCTAAAAGAGAAAAGAGTATTAGTTTTAAATGAAACTTCAACTGAAAAAAAATGTTTTAACATCACATACTTTTCATTCCTTCTTATGTTTCCTATTTAATTCAATTTTTAATTTTTTCCTAAAACTGTTTTTCAATATAAAGGAAAAAACCTCTAGAAAGAAATGATTTAACAGAAACAAAAAAAAAAAAAAAAAANAAAAAAAAAAAAAAAAAAAAAAAAAAAAAAAAGAGAAAGTGTTAATAATTGAAATAAAGGAACAAATAAGAAGCTATGAATATTTAAATTCTATTCTATTTTTCATTTGATATTTGTATAATAGTTTCTATTAAAATTTTTCCCCTCAGCCATTCTTTCGATTTTTGTTTCCATATTCAGTTTTAAAAGACTTAACTGAAGATTTTTAATTTTTAAAAGTTGCATGATATAGAGAACTATACTCTCATTTGATTATTTCAGGGCAATTTTGCTTAAGACATTTTGGTATTATAGATCAAGGAAGAATGTCATCTGTGTGCCCCGAGATTGTACTCTTTTCCTCAGTACTTCTCTATTTTACAGGAATGGGTGGCTCAGATGAAGACTTAATTTTATAAAATTCTTTTATTTTTGACGCTGCTCAACTTTTTCTTCTTTTCCCCTTCTTGCTCTCTCTCTCTTTTGTTTGCCAATACATTTAAAATAATAATAAGTTTCAAGCATTACAATGACTATTTTTGAGTCTTGCCTTTATTGCTTTCTAAGTTATATGACGGTTTCATTATTCAAGGCTGTGAAATATGCAAGTTTCTTTAGGATAGGAAGATAGTATATTGTTTTTATTTTTAGAAAAATACAAAGTAACATGAATATCTATCACTACCTTGATATTGAAAGCAAAATTGGAGCCCGGGCTCAAACCTTGAGTCATTTAAATCTTAAATCCTCTAAATTGATTGCTTTCTCTGCAGGAAAGGGAAAAAGACACCTCTAGAGGCACTTCAGGATTGAGAGGGTGTGAATCATACTCTAGAATATCTCATTTTTTTCTATTTTGGCATTCTAGAATAACCACAGTCCAAACTGAGGTGACCTTTGGCCAAGGATATGGAATTTGCTTCATTGTAGGCAGCATTGAATTCTGTTTGCATTTGTTCATGTGGACCTAAGGGTTTGAAGAATATTCTTTGAAGAACAGATTGACTGCTTTTCTGCACCATAAAAATCCTGTGTGATTCTAAAACCTATTAGAAGCTCCCCAGACATGTAAACTTCATTAAAACCCCCTGATAAGCTAATTTCTTGGGAGTAATTTGGATGACCGTAGTTAAGTCAGGATATATTTTCATGACACAAAATTTTAGCAGAAATGCCAATCTTCAGGATGCCCATCTGACAAATATTTCAGTGTTCTTTTCCTTTTTCTTGTTTTCAGAGTTTTCTATACCTGCTTTGGGGTGATTTGGTGGATATTTACATCTGTTTGCAGAATAAAATTAGGATTATGAGAACAACTCTGCTAGGGTAATGATTTTGAGTACAAGATGTATCTGAATTGTACAAACTCAAGTTTAAGTGTAAAAAAAAACAGAGGAAAAAATAATATAACAAAGTAAGGATCCAAATCAAAATTGATAAGCAAAAATATTAAGTCTTAGTGAACATAAGAAACTCTATGGAAAGGTGTTAGAAAGTTCAGGGATTACATTGAATATCCAGAAGCCATGCTAATTTAAACTCATGGGCAAGAGTAAAATAAATAGTAACAAAAATCATCAGCAAGAAAAGTAAAAAGCCTTGAGAGAACTGAGCTTCTGTTAATCTATTTAACCAACAAATGTGAAAATTATTTTGGAATCTAAGGGGTGGTTGATGGGAATGAGGTTTTGGAAAAAAAATGCAGACGATCAAGTTCAAGCAAAAATTTTAAGTCTCAGTTCATGCTTCTGTATACCAAAAGATGTACCACACTATGGAGCCGAGGACTTTTCTGCTACCGGCTAGCAGAGGTTTCTCAGCCCTGCTCCACTTGATAGTTCGTGGGGTTCAATCTCCAGGTGCCACGTGGTCTGAGGCTTGGTAAATGAAGAGAGGATTCTGCTGTGGTTAGGAAGATGTGTATTCCATGGGGATGGAAGGCAGAACGGCTGAGAATGGATTCTGGACCACTTATGTCACTTTGGGTGAAACCTGAACCAGGGAGATCTTGGTCCAATGGGGGAGGTAGAGGGGCGTGGTCAAGGCCAAGGGCACTTTACACCACAATGGGAAGGGTGGCACCTGGACACCTTGTCAAATAGGAGAGGATCAACCAGGGTGATTGACAAGACAGGGTGATACCACCAGGGGGTGGGATAGGGGGGTCAGGGGAAGGGGATGAACAATTTACAAATCATGATTATACACCGCAACACCACACAACCACGAACCAATTTAGGAGAAAATGAGGAGGAAAGGAAAAAGCAGAAAATGTGCTAACAGACAACATGTGTTTCCAGAGAGCCTGTGACAGAGCAATATAATATCTTGTCAGCAGGATAATATCTTGTCAATATAGCATTCAAACATCATGTTGTAGAATCTTTGCTTGAAGGAGTATCATTGAAAAATTTCTGTGTGTCATTATGATAAAAAGTTGTATGAATTAAGTTTGACCTAGTTGGAAGAATAAGGATTACAGAGTTTGTAGTTAAGAAATTAAGTTTAAAAGAAAGAAAAGTAGGAAGAGAAAAAGTGTCACCAACTATGTTTAAAGAGCTGTTATTTGACTGCAGGAAGATTACTAGAAGAGTTCCTCAGAAGCTGGCATTGCAGCCAGTACTAAATGATCTTGGTTTAAAAAGGTGGTGATTTACAAATTTGTAAATGACAAGATTTGGCAATCAGAAGAAAAGTCAGATAATATAGAAATGATTGGGGGCTAGAACAATAGAAATAGAATGAAATACAAAGATATGAAGTGAGATCTTTTCCTGGACAGGCTTACTGTTACAATCAAGAAATTCTGTGAGGTTGAAAATTATGCACATTAGCTGAAGGCAAATGAGAACACCTAAGTCTGGTAACTGATCAAAAGATTAATTTGAGCCGCCTACATTTCCCAATAATTTGAATTCATAGAAGGCTTATTATTTTTTTCACAGCTGTGGGTCCAGAAACAGATTCTTATCACACATTCATCTTCTCTCCAATTATTTTCTGTATAGTATTTAAATATGGCGACATATGCACTCAAGGAAGGGTGGAATGTGGCTGGGTTTTCCTGTTTTCATTTATAAAAAGCTATTTCAAGTTTATATATTCTTCTTGAATTATAAAGTATATAAAAAGGAAATTTGATTTCTTTTTACAAATTCTATATGTTATTTCTGTAGATGCTTTTTAAACTTACTTTACAAAAGCTGAATAATAGTATTAATATAGTAGTATATTTCAGTGTGATGGGTGAACCTGTGGACAAATATGTTAACTGTTTATTTCATTAATCGAATTACACTATGTTATTATATTCAACATTTCCTGATTTATTTTCAAACTCTGCATTTAATTTTAGTGTTTTGTATGATCACAAGGGAAAGATGGTAGTGAGAGTTTATATTTTCTGTTCTTTCTGCTTCTCATAAGTACCTAAATATTTCTAAACCATCTATAAATATTAAACTGTTTTGTCCTAAGTTAGATATGATAGCCTGAGTCTTGAAAATAAGAGATTAAAAATCTCTTACCTGGTTTTTCAGTATTAGCAATGTAAAAAAAGTTGGATATTTTTTAGAAAATGAGAATTATGTTGTTTTGATGAGCTTTTAATGAAATCAAGTAGATAATGGCTAGGACTTAGAGAAAAAGCAACACTACTTTAAAAATTACTATAGTAGTATCTTCTGTTTTCTACTGAATGCTTCTGAGATGCACTAATCATCAGTGCATCAGTTGATGAAGTGATTTTATTTCAGAGTTTATTGCCTTGACAGGATCAATAATCCTACTATTAGTAAACTCAGTAAAATGAAACGGCTCAGAGTATTCCCAAATTCCATGAAAATATATTAAATTTTTTATTAACATTGAATATCTGCTGAGTCTTTAATAGTTGTAGATTCATTTTAACCATTTTCTGCTCTATTGATATTTCTACATCTAATTTCACAATTGCATAATTAGAAAAGGTAGAAGTGAAACATATGGAACTTCTCTCTACATTGAACTTTCCATACGAAATAATTGCAACCAAAAATGTTTCATGGAAGTGTTTTGAGAACATTTCCTTACTTTTGCTATCCTGATGGGCATGAACATTTTAGACTGTGGTGAAAGTGGTGGAACATTTTAGAAGTGGTGAAATTTGAGCCATGTTTTTTTGTAAAACTCTTTGCCAAACAAAAAGAAAAAAATTAATCTTGCTTTTATGCCATGTCCAGGTAAGCCAATATATATATTTTTCCTAGCTAGATACGGCAAAAAGGCTTTTAAATAAAAATCTTTTTCTTTTTTTTTTTTTTTATTGTAGAAATGAAGTTACAGTTACTCTCTTAGAAAAAAAACAACTCATGAAGTCTTAAGATACTTTCCAACATATAATTGTTTGGTTAAGCAGTTTTGAGATAAGAAAAAATAGAAACAGGCTTTGAAAAAGATGTTTAAATATTTATCACTTGTGTCTTTTTCATTCATATCAGACTTCATCAAAGGTCTTTCTCTCCCCTATTTTAGAAAGTTTAATAATAATGAAAAGGGTTGACTACAATATCTACTTCCATTATTGGTATATGACATATGGCATTCAGGTATTGTTTTATTTTTGTATGTATTATGATTAATATTATTAATGGAAATCTGGATTTAATTTTTTAAAAAAACCTTGTATGATGCTACTAATGAATTTACTTTTACAGAAAAATATTTAAATGACAATTATGAAAAAATAGTTTTGAATTATGAGTTACTCAACTTTTGGAAATGAATTCTATTATTAATATGAATACTATAATGAAAAAAATTTACTAGTATTCTTTGTTTTGATTTAGCATCATTTTTTCTTTAGGCATAAATTTACATAAGTATCTGCACTTATAAGTGATAAGTGATAATTATTCTTGCCAAAAATGTTTTTTAGTGTTTGTATTTTTATGTTTTTTTTCAAACTGCTGATGAAATTTTTCTTTAAAAAAGCGCTGAAACTTCATTCATAAATCCCTTTGCCACTGACAGTTACCAAGATAATGGTTTGGAAAATTAACATAGCATTAACATAAAATGACTGGTTTTGCAGAATCTTCTCAAGAAGACCTCTGAAACTAAAATTTTAAAAAGAAACCAAAAGCCTTTTCTTCTTTTTTTTTTTTTCCTCTAAGTGCTGATTAGCTAGCACATATTGTTACCTCTGTTGGAGTAAGAATTACTCAGATGGATCTGTATAATCACATCTCTTTCATCCTATTTTTTCCTAAGAAATAATAATATTTATTTCACTTTAATAAAAGTCATTATTAGATAGTAAAATTAATATAATTATTGATTTTATCTTTAACATTTTCACCATGAACCTATTATTGTGAAAAGGCACAACATTTCCTGTTCATCACAATTAATTTTCTACTGATAAGAACAAATTCAGCATTTCTCTTTAATTTCTGATTTTAATGGCAGTTTGATTTAAAGTGTATTCAGTAAGACAACGTAATGTGTGCGTTAGGAAGGAACCATAAATGACAGTTTTCTTAACAAGCTCTGGAAGACGGGAAATTATGCGTTCTTAATTGTTTGTGAAATCTGTTTATTGTCTGTCTGTTAAGTTTTGCTTTCTTTTGCCATAAATTTTAATTTAAGCTTGGTTTTTTAAGTGCCATAAATTAGCCTAAATGTATATGATGTTAACTGCAAAAAATGCTTTACACTACACATCTTTCTCCTTCCCTTGGTTTGTTTGTTATTCTGAGGTACTCTTCAGAGTATTAAATCTCCTTGTGTTGTGAATTCTGTTTTACTGCAGTTTGAATGTCTCTTGGGGATTTTGGTATGTATGGTATTACAATTTGGAAAACAATTACTCCGTTAACATGAAGTAAATGGAGTGATGACAATGTTGTTTAGAAAAAAGATAAGCCTTTGTTTTTCTCCCATGCTATATATTTAAGGTAGGCATATAGATGCTAGTGAGATGGTATTAAATCAGACTCAAGGAGAGCTATGAGAAATGAAAACTACAAACCAACATCTAAAAATGGGCTCTTACCACAGCCATCCTGCAAACAGTGTTGCAACAGCACAGCAATACACACAATCCAAGAGCAACTCAGGCTGATAGCATTGGAGCCTGAAAACAAATTATCACAGAATCACGGGCCAGCTGAGGGTGGACGGAACCTCTGGGGATTGAACAGCCCAACGCCTCTGCTCAGGCAGGACCACCCAGAGTGAATTGCCCAGGACTGTGTCCAAACAGTTTTGGAATACCTCTGAGATGGAGACTCCACAACCACTTCTGGCAACTCTTGCCAATGTGTGGTCATCCTCTCAGGAACAAAGTGCTTCCTGATGTTGAGAGGGAACTTCATGTGTTTCAGAGCGTGCCCATGGGCTGCCACTGGGCACCATCAAGAAAAAACTGGCTCCCTGTTCTTTATACCTTTCAGGTATTCATACACATTTATGAGACCCCCTGAGCCTTCTTTAGGCTAAACAGCCTCAGCTCTCATAGCCTCTTCTTACACAAAATACAGTGCAGTCACTTAATTACCTTAGTGACCCTTCGCTGGATTTTCTCCAGGATCACCTACCCTGACCTGCTGGCAGCACTTTTAAAGTAGCCCAGAAGACTGCTGGTGGTCTTTGCCACAGAGACACCGCACTGGCTTGTGTTCAGCTTGGTGTCCACCAGTACTCTCAGGTCCTTTTCTGCCAAGCTGCTTTCCAGCTGTGTGGTCCCCAGCCTGCACTTGTGTCTGGAATTATTCCTCTCGAGGTGTGGGATATTTGTTTGTGTGTTTGTTTGTTTATTTGTTTGGGGGGGGTTTGTTTGTTTGTCTTTGGTTTTGGTTTTGTTTTTTTCTTTGGGTTTGTTGTTTTTTGTTTTTTTTTCTAATGACTGTAACTTTGATATGTACTTTGGAGCCATGTATTGCTGTGAGTTCATGGGTCCATACAGGCATGTCTTGGCAACAGGTTTCATTGCAATGTATTATTGGAAATGAATCTATGCACTTGGAAATAAATAACATGCACTTGAACACAAAATGTAACTCACTCAAAATGTATATAGAAATACTTGGGGAATAGTGAATATAGATACTGTGCCCTCAAAGAGAAAAGTATTTAGATCAATCTTCAACCTGTAAACTCCAAAACTGTTCATAAAAATTGCAATTCCAACTCTCCAGTCCATTGCACTCCCAAGTAGAAGAAAACAAAAATGTCCAATTTCCTATTTTTCTCAGCAGAAGATACTGAGAAGTGTCCTACAGAAGTGTTTAGTATAACAGTTGTCTCTGCAATATGCTATCTGACATGAAGAGGCAAAAAATACATTGGTGTTTATAGCACAGTTCTCTCCTAGTAATATCTAAATGAAATTAAATTGCTATCTTAAAAAATCCTTTATTACAGTGACCACAGAGAGCAGTCTGTTTCTATATTAGCAAGAAAAAGTGAAATGAACAGTAGAAAATAAGTAAGGAAGTGAAGCTATTATCAAAAGACCTTTGAAAGTATTCAATCTGAAAAATCATTAATTTAATACTTCATGCTCCCAAATTTTCATAAAATATACATTTATTTCAGCAAAAGAAGAGAACTTGATTCCTTTCATGCCATTTTTCTATTACTTTTAGCACTATTTTTTATGTTTTTTTGATAATATTTCTGAAAGCACTCAAAATGTATGTCTCCTTTTGCATAAGCTGCTAATGGGAAACCAAGTGGTGGTGAATACTGAGGAGGTACCCAAACCAACCAAGCTATGGGCATTAGTAGCAGCTTGCAGAGTAGTCTGCCAAGGTTAGGCCACGATGTTCCCAATAAAGCCTACTGTCTATGGAGTACTGCACAGCATAAAGTCATGGGAGACAGAGGTGAGAGAATACTGAGGGGTGGGAAAAGGAGTGCCTGTCCAAACAGTATTTGCCAGCTTGCCAGCCATGCTCTTCGATTTAAAATTTGGAAGATCCCTTAGGCTTTGAAAGACTTTTTCCTCAGCTGATGCCTCTTAATAGTTTGCCAAAATACCAGAGATCTTCTCTCTGCAAGAGCTTTCTTAGACCCTTAACTGATTCCTCTGATTTACCCACCTGCACTCTATAACTTTTGTATTTCCATCCATAATGCAGTCTATACATGGTTTTTTCCAACTAGTTTAGCTGACTGGAACAACTCACTGTATAAAATACACTGGCAGTGTAGAATAAAGCAAACTATGGTCTTCATAGAGTTCTTGGGGGGTTTTGGGAAAGAAATTACAATAATTTTATTGTTGGTGATACCTCTCTATTCCAGTGCATTTAGGAAAAAAGAATGTTCTACCATTTGTCATATTTTTTTGTAACAGTAATGTCTTTAGTGTTACCTTGTAAACCCCAAATATAGTGAAGGTTTTTAAAAGTAAACTCTTTAAATAGCTCTTCCTTTTCTTTTATAAGCATCTGGAAATTATTCTCTTGGTTTAACCCAAAACTGCTCTAAACAGGCCATGCACAGTGCCAAATAAAAATGATGGTAAATTTGGCATTTATCTACCCTGTTCAAGGGAAAAGGAACCATTTTCATTTTTGCGCGTGTGGTTTCCTGCAGGAACATGTACTTCCAGGGTGTGAAGAACTACACAGGGTTCTCTTTGCCTTTTTCTGTAGTTTTCTTATGGTAATACAGTGAGGTGCTTGTATTTTTGACTTTTCCCTCTTTGAAACACAGGAAGCAGGGAAGAGTTATCTAGAAAAGTCTCATGCTTTTGTTTGTGCTTGCTTGTGACTCTGACTGCATATTGATCTTGTTTCACTAGACTGTACTATTATCTGTATATCTAGCTGACCTGAAACACAGCAATCAGCATAAACAACTGGCTTCCTCCCATTATATTCATTCACCTTTCTTACTTTACTCTGTGTCTGAACTTATGAAAGTACGCATGCACTGGTTGTTTTCTGAGTGTGGTGCAGGGTCAAGTTTTCTCAGGACTGAGTTTTCTGTCCATGTGCTCTCATGTCACAGTATTGCTACTGTGTATTTTGAAATAATATTTTACTAGGTTTTTTTAACTATGTTGTCTTTAAAAAAGAATAATTTCTAAAAGTGGCTAGCTGATCATCATCAGTCAAATCAGTTCCCAGAAATGGATGAAACACCAATTTGTAAGCTATGAGTTCATGAGTCATTACAATATGTGTATTAATAATGAGGTCTTACAATACAAACCTATTCCATGATTGATATATTCTCTTTCATTTAAATTAGTTATTTCCTAGATAATTATGGGTAAAAATACATGATAATATATACAAGCATAAAATAAAATCTAGTTAATATCTGTTTCTGTATATGCTTTCTTATCAATTTCTTCATTTTAACAAGTTATATGAGTGTATGCACTTACACACACACATACAGAAAGCATCTTTATGCATAATCACTGAAATATCCTATATCATCTGTTTGGTTGTGTGGCTAGAGGAAAATAGCTATGGTGGAATTGTCCTCTGTTGAAGGTAGCAGATAATAGGGGCCTCCTCTGTCTTGCCTATAAGGGAAAAGAAATGAGCATTGTTTGAAATTTTATTTGGGGTTCTGTCATGTTATAGTTCCAGCCCAATGGCATGAAGGTAAATTAGTTTACAGAAATTTTGGCACAAAACTGGTATCTACTCCTGTAGTCCAACATTTCCTGAACAATTATTTTTAGTAAGGGAAAAAGCTGAAAAACTACTTGTTCAGCTCCCTATCCAATACCCTCAATTTCAATCACAGTTTTACTTGGTAAGTCTAATAATGTTTTGGCCCTTGCTGAAATAGCATTTATCTGCATAGGGGGAAAAAAAAGAAACTCAAAGTCCAGTAGGGAACAACTTTAAGTGGTGATTCTTGTCAAACTAGTCCTGTGTACAGTGGAAGTGTTTCATTTGCTGAATGCCTGTGACAAATAATTCATTTCTTTATTGCCTCCTAAACAATTTTTTCTCTTGCTGAAAGTTAATTTCTGCAATAGTTCTCTTTTCTGAGCTGCTCTGTCTGAAATGGAAAATGTGATCATTTCTGCTCGTTTGCTTTATAGGTTCCTGCAGACTTTCTTACATTAGGTTTGATTGTTGCATTTAATTTCAGGAAGGCTTTAATTCTTTAAAGATGGCCTCACTTTTCCGTCACTCCTAGTTACAGACATCTAATCATTCACCTCAGTGCAAACAGTCCATCAGGTTTTTAACAACAGAACAATGACACACAAAAATGGAAATCCATATTATGAAAGAGGCCCTAAATCAACCCTCACTGATTAATTTCCCCTTTATTCACAAAGCCTAACTCATTCTGACTGAATCAATCAAAAAGCTATTACCTTCATACTTGCAAGTGTTACTTTCAAAATCAATGAAAACTGAATTTATTTTTAAGATGCAATATATTACCAAAATAAAAGTTCCCATTTACTTAAGCTAGAGATTTATCAAAAACTGTTACAGTTGGGAAAATCTTAGGGCTAGACCCTGCATTTTTTTAAATGTTTTTTAGTTTTCAACTTTTTCCACACTTTCCAATTTCATTTGCTTGAATAGCTGCATTGCCCTTAATTTTGTGAAAGTATTTTTATTGCTTCTGTACATGAAGGCTTTCAGACAGAACTGGTATTCAGTAAAAGGAACTTCCTAGGGATATGTCACTTGGCAGTGGCTTTGGCTGCAATCACCATAAAATCATGGAGTTCAGTATCCTGAATAAAGTAGGGAAGGACATACAAACTTTGGGGCAGCAATCAAGAAAATTAAGAAAGTTGTCTGATGTCCTTGCAAGGCTGCTCTCTGTCATCATGGAGATCTGGGCAGGTACATAGTGCCTGGAAAGAAGTAAAAGCCTGAAGGTCAGCCCAAGGAACTACAGGCTCATCTTTACCTCATTCCCTGGGAAAACCTTGTAGTTGTCTTACCAGAATTAAATCATGTCTGACCACCCTACTGTGATAAAATTACCTTACGAAAACTTCAGAAATCACTTTGTACGGTTGTACAGGCTTTGGGGCTTCTTATTTTTATATACAGAGTCTTGAGTGTATCTGAACCATCTTATGAATCAGCTAACACCTTTCAACTAGCAAACAGGCTGAGATCTTAGACAGTGAACTTCCTTCCTGCATGCTAAATCCAAGTTTTTTGTTTTCAAATAAACACATCCAACATCCTTGCCTATAATCAGTATAATTCTATTATATTGAATTTTAATTTAGATATCATTAAAAATCAATATAATATGATTATATTTAATTTTTAAAAATAATAACTATCTGCTTTTATTGCAAGAGGATGGGGAAGGGCAACTATGAGTAAACAGTCTCTCCCTTGTTTTGATAGAATCACTTACAGGGCAAGAGAGGTAAATTCTTGGGACCAAAGGAGAAAACTCTTGCAGAGACTGAATTTAAGTTCCTCAGGAATGGATTTATTAGTGTTATCATCCCCTGCTTCCTCCTTAGGAACATGGTTTTTCTCTTGCTACACAGAACTTGGTAATGTCTGCTGCTTCTGCTGTAGGTGTTTAGAAATTAAACTTCTAAATTTGCAACTCTATGTCCCTACTGGTATTACTCCGATGAGGATGGCAGCTTTTTTCATATCCAGAAGCTATTTTACTGGAATTTATTTCACTGAAAGGAAACTGTATGTTCCTATGTTCATATTCACATGCATATTCAAGGCAGCAGAAACTCAGGCAGCACTTGACTCACATTTTGAAGATCTTTTGTGTTTTTAAATAGAAAGCATAGAAATTAGTGCAGTTAGTCATGCTTATTTTGGAAAATTACCTTTTAAACTCAACAAGACTCTTCTGATCTTCCTAGAAGAGTTCCTATCAGATATTCAATTTCATTGCAATTTAGTCCTATCACACTCCAGTTGGCCTTTTGGATTCTAAGAGGCACAAATTAACAGGAAATAGAGACTTCAGTAAGACATTATTGCTATCCTTTTCTTTCCATGACAAATTCTGAGGGAAAAAAAATAAAAAAGAAAAAAAAAGAAAAGAAGAAGCAGCTGATTTTCCATATAAATTGCAACTTAGTGTTTTTTTTGTAAATTGAAACATGAATGATATATACATTTTTTTCCTTTTTGTGTCTATTTTGGGGGAGAGGGATTTTGGTGTTTTGTTTTGTTTTGCTTTGTTTAGTGTGCTGTCTTAGCACCAATATTGATGTAGGTTTGAAAACTTAGTAATAATTCCCTCTCAAGAAGGAACACCTTTTTTTTTTTCTCACGCAAATTCTACCTCCTAAATTTATTGTACCTCTAGTTCTTTTGTCTTTCACAGTTTCTTGTTTATTATAACTGCTACATTTTTTCCCAGTCAGCATTTTCCAACATGTAGAGGAAGTACAGAAAATGATATGATGAAATTATAAAGAGATAAGCATGCATGTCACATATGTAAGAAAAACTATGCACAATCAGCACTGCATTTGAGAACAATGTTTTTTTCCTATTTGTGTGCCTACCTCTTGCTGTGGAGAACTTTTAGTCTAGGGAAAAATAGAGATGGACTGTATAAATTTATTTTAATTCTAGATCTTTTTAAATGCAGGACCACAGCAGAGATTCTCCTAAGAAAAATAAACTAGTCATCTCCTAAGAAAAATAGTCACCAGTGTTTATTTTATGAAGTAGACAGAATGCTGTCATGTATATTTTTCTTCCCATCCCAATGCTGTGCTGATTAACTTCAGTTTTTACAATAGTAACTAGATCTTAGTATGGCTTAGTGATGCTGCCTGAGCAGACTGTTCATTTGTGTGCAATCTTTTTTTGTCCTTTAGGAAACATTCTAATGTTAATAATTTACTTGTTTCTTTGATCAATATGCTGCCACATTTACTATGTATAAATTAGTTTCAAATTTATTTTAAGACCCAGCAAAGTCTTGGCTTCTCTATTTACTAAAAAAAAAAAAAATATTCTTAGACATGCAATGGCTTTGGTCCCTCCTGTGAGGAATAGCATTTGACCGTCTTGGATCTTACAGGATCTATATCTGCTTATGCAGTAGAATTATGGAATATGCAACAATTAGTTGAATTCTTCTATAGCCGTAAGTTTCTACCATTGAATTAGCAATAGCAAAATCCTTGATTCAGTTTTAACAAAAGTAAATAAATCAGTATTTTAATTCACTTGGGTTCAAATTTATTTAGACTTGTCATATTTAACAAAAGAAAATCATCAGCCATAAAGGAGCAGTCAGGCATGATATTAAACAGCTGAACATGTCAAAATGATCAGGATGTAGTTATGAAGTTTCATTCAATATATCACTGCTCTACAGTTATTGTTACTGTGTTTGATTTGTACACGCTTTAGATAAATTGATGTTGGGTGTGGAAGGCAACCTTTGCTTAGCTTTTGTCCATTGAGCTACGGCATTGTTTGAACAACATTCCCAGGCACATGGTGTGACTCCTGGGGTGTCCTGTGCAGGGCCTGGAGTTGGACTCAATGATCCTGATGGGTCCCTTCCAACTCAGCATATTCTTTGATTCTTTGATTTTATGAGTAGTTCCCTGTTTCCTCAAAGGCATACTGATGTAAAGATCCTTTATTTTCTGTTGTTATTTATTGATATTTATGGCCAGTAAATAAGGTATTTACAGCCATGTTTTTTGCTTGTCATATTTCTCTGCCGACTTTTCCAACAAACTAAAAGTCTTGCATGTGTTGCACATGCACGTGCAAATCAAATTGAACACTTTGTTCTACGCCGCTGTATGACAAAGAATTCAGTTCTAGGTCATTTATTACTAATCCTTTTTGATCTCAGTGCCCTGTTAAAACCTTGACATTTGAGTTTTCATAAGCAGGCAACTATTATTAGTAAGTTACTTCATGAATGGTAAATTACTTCAGTACAGTTCCAAACCATGTATTTTCCTGTCAATACTCTTTGCAGCTTGTTGTGCTCTGCCTCATCAGAAGAAAGGAGAACAGCTTATGTATTATTAATAAGCAACTCATTTATAGATAGAAAGTTGGTAATCTTTGAATATTAATTGGAAGAACTCTAAAGGAATGATTATAAAAGAGACACAGAAAGAAGATTCCTTCCTCTAAGTGTTGAATAGCATATTATTTTTGGACTATAAATTATTTACATGGAATTGCTGCTTAGAACCAGGAATCTTTTATCTTTCAATCCTTGTTTTAAATCTGATCAGCAAAATAACATCTATCTTCACATTTCCCCTAGAGCCTGAAAGCTCTAGTCATGAAAGCACAGCCATTTTTAGGCAGATGTTTGCTGCTGATAAGATGCATTAAAGCATGGACCATTAGCTGAACTGTTTTGTAAGTCATCAAAGATTCAGATTGTTTAACAAATTGATATCTATGCAGAAAACAAAAGACAGAGAAGGTCTGTGTAATGCTGCAGTAGTTCTTATTGACTGTCTTTAAGATCAACAAGAAGTGCTATATTGGGCAGAGTATGAACAGAATGACAATGGGGCCTGTTTCCAAACAAGCTTGAAAATGATTGAAATACATCATTTATTAAAGTAATAGATCCCCTCACTACATCTCCCAAATATGCTGAAGCAGACTTTTTTTTCCTGCCTACTCACATCTATTGCTATCATATTTAAATGAATTAAAATGTATCTTAAGCTTTGCACAGAAACACATCCTAAAACTAGAATGTGATGCTTATGTGTGTGCTGCATGCAGTTTACAATTACACAGGTAGAGTGTGACCTAAAGATAAACATTACAAATGGAAAGCTGAATAGTAATAACTAAATAGCTGAACTGATGAGAAACAAAACAAAACAAAAAATACCAAAACAAAACCAAAACAAAAAAAACCCGAAAAACCCCAAAAGCAAAACAAAACAAACCACCAAAACTGAAAAACCAAACCAAACCTACAAAAAACAAACAAACAAAAAAAAAACCCCAAACCCAACAAACCAAAACAAACAAAAAAACCCCGAAACCCAAGGGAACTGGCAAAGAGTAAAGATGAGTAGAAGTGGAAAATATTCACTAAAAGGCAGATCAAAAGTGTAGCAAAATGCAACAATAGATCTTGGGGGGAAAAAGGGAAATATGAGATATATACCAGTAAATATTTAATGGAGAAAGACAAGCAAGAAGAAAAAACATTGGAAAAAATGGAAGACAATCTACGTCCCAGAAATAAAAAAGGAATGAAATAAAGAGAAGAAATAAGCAAAGGAAGGAATATGGCTGAAAAGAGAGGCAAGGAAAGCAAGAAAGGAATAGTGTTACCCTGTGTGCATATATCTAGAGATGAGAAATTTCCTAGTTTTTAAGTTTTTAATGTCACAGAGTCACAGAATAGGTCAGGTTAGGAGGCACCACAGTGGGTCATTTGGTCCAACCTCCCTGCTCAAACAGGGTCATCCTAGACCACATGTCACAAGATTGTGTCCAGACTGTTCTTGAATGTCTTCAGCAAGGGAGACTCCACAAGCTCTCTGAGCAATCTGCTGCAATGTGTGGTCACCCACACGGTAGAGAAGTTCTTCCTCATATTCAGGTGGAGCTTCCTGTGCAGCAGTTTTTGCCCATTGTCTCTTGTTGTATTGCTCAGCACCACCAAACAGAGCCTGGAAACACCATCTTGAAACCCTCCCTTCAGATACTTACAGATATTGATGATGACCCCTCTCAGACATCTCTTCTCAAGGCTAAACAGGTCCAGCTCCCTCAGCTTTTCCTCATAAAGGAGATGCTCCAGTCCATTGCCCATTGCAGCCATCTCCATTGTCATCCACTGGACCTCTTCCAGGATTTCCATATTTCTCTTGTGCTAAGGAACCCAGAACTGGACACGGTACTTCACATGTTGCCTCACTAGGGCTGAGTAGTCCCTTGATCTACTGGCAAAGCTTTTCCTAATGTACCCCAGGACACCACTGTCCTTGGCCATAAGGACACACTGCTGGCTCATGGACAGCTTGTTCTCCACCAGGACCTCCAGGTCCTCTGCAGAGCTGCCGTCCAGTAGGTTGGTCCCCAGTCTATGTGGTTGCATGGTGTTATTCTTCCCCAGGTGCAGGACACTGCATTTGCCTTTGTTGAATTTCAGATGGTTTTCCTCTGCCCATCTCTGCTGTCTGTCAGGTCCTTCTGAAGGGCTGCACAGCCCTCTGGGGTAATAAACCACTCCTCACAGGCTTGTGTCATCAGAGAACTTGCTGAGGAGGCCCCTGTCCCTTCATCCAAGTGACTGATCAACAAGTTAAACAATACTGGACCCAGTATGGAACCTTGAGGGACATCATTTTTGACAGGCCTCCAACTTGATCCTGTGCTACTGATTACTGCCCTCTGGGATCTGCCATTCAGCCAGTCCACCTCACTCCACCTGACTGTCCACTGCCAATTCCGGCCACACTTCCTCAGTTCATCAACCAGGATATTGTGAGAGACAGTGTTGAAAGCCTTGCTAAAGTCAAGCTAGAAGATACCCACGGCTTTCCCACATCCATCCAGGTAGTTTTCTCATCATAGAAGGCAATTAAGTTGGTTAAGGACAATTTACCTGGAGTGAATCCATGCTGACTCTTCCTGTTCTTCTTTCATCCATGTGGATAGAGATGAGGCTGAGTGGAACATAGCTACCTGGGTCTTCCTTCTTTCCCTTTTTGAAGACTGTCCTCATACAATGTCCTCATGCAATTGCCTGATAGAGTTTATAGATAAACTTGTTCTGCCAAATGTTTTGACAGATCAGGGTATTTTCATGTCCTGACATTTTATATTTGTGAACTTCAGATATAGTTCCAAGTAGTTTCCATAAGAGCATAATGTTGTAAAAAATGTAACTGGTTAGGAGAGTCAAAAGAAAAAATATCTTGGACAAAAGATGAAGTGAATCTTTGCTGTTGTAATTTAGTGATGGTATTGTAGTAGCCATGCCAAGCTCAGCAATACTCAAATCAAAATTTTCTCTTTCTTTCTCTAAGCTTTGGATTGCAGCCCGTGACTGGTAAATAATATATGTTAGCTCTGGACTTATTTCTTGTCTTATCTTTTAACACTGTATAGTTTTTCTTCCTTGTCTTTTTGCTACTGCAGTCCATTATTGCAGATAAGAGGATAGATGTATTACATTGGTTAAACATTCATTAATGTAGACAGCATTAATAAAAAACACTTTGAAAATTACTGCTACTTCAGCAGGAATGGAATGGGACCCTTTATACTAGTGCTATGAAGACTTTATTTACATTAATGGAAAATATTTTTAAAAAGATATATACTTAGCAGGTTGCTTTGTTCTAACTTAAAGGCAAAAGAAATTAAGTATTGTATATACATTAGAAGAAAAACTAAGGCATGTATGAAGATGGGAATAAAGTTCTGTTCAGGCTTGTAGAATGGTGTTATGTCCTTTCCTTTGTCTTTTCAAATCTGGACTATACCCACAGATCCAAATGTGCAATTGAAACCTACATTACACTTCTCTTCACGTACTTTTTACCCTATGTACTCTGCTGAAGTTTTTCCAAGCTGTCTCCATCTGCTTCCTCAATTTCTTTCCTCAGTTAAAATGGGTTTTTTTACACTTCACATCATTCCAGCCCATAAAAGTTTATCAGTCCCACCATCCATTTAAAGACATCTGATGTGTTGATTTTCTCTTAGATCCCAATTTCTCTGAACAAGATTTTCACCAATGTCAAGGCAAAAGTCCTGTTAAGCTCTCATAGAAATGCCTTTTCTAAATAATTTTGTTTATCAGTGATTAAGTGGTTGGAGAAAGTTTCCCATGCATTTTTAAAGATTCTTACTCTAATTTTTCGCTTGAAAGTATTTTTCAAACTCCAATAAATGCTCTCACTAGACACTAGCTAGTTTTTTACAGCAAGCATCTAAAGGAAGTGCGTAGAGGGACTTTCTGTCTAAAATGTCCATCTTCCGGAAAATTTCAAAATAAAATGAAATAAGAAGAGAATCAGATGCAGAATAGTGTAGTTTTAAATGCAATTAATAAAAACTGCATTGGAGCAGATAATATGTGTGCATATGTGTCAACACTAATTTCATTTCTATAGAAAAAACTTAAACCAAACAAGCCCTCCCCTAAACCTTATACAAGTTTTAGTACGTTTTCCTACAGATTTCAAGATCAGTGACTAAGTATTTCATTGTGCAGCTGACACGGGCTGTACACTAGAGGCTATATATCAGGAATTAATTGTCACTTTGCAAGCAAATGAGATAACAGTCAGGCTTGCACAAAAATTACACTGTCTCAAAAAAATAAATGATTCCTTGGAAAGCATAAATGAACTGAAAATCAGGCAACTAGACATTAGTGGAAAGAAATAAGCTCCTTGAAACATCTCTACACCCTAAGAGAATTTTAATAAGATATTACAAACTTTGGTAACAGAAAACCAAGAACCAAAAGAGTGGAATCTGTCAGAGTGATCATCCAGCTCTGTCTAGAGAAAAGCTGTGCGGATTCTCACAATTTTTCTGGTCCCCTATTTTAAATACATAATTGCAAAGCAAGTAAGTTGCTTAACTCTACCAGAGGAAGATTATTTTTAGGTTTCCATTGACTGAAGATTTTATTACTCTGGCATAAACTCAGGAGCTTTTCTTATAGTAGATGGATCAGAAGGAATATATTAATTTTATGGCAGATAAAGGAAAACTTACTTTGTTTAACTTTTTCAATGTCATCATGCAAAGTGGCTTAGAAATCAGTATGCTTCCATGACTACTGGAACTATTATGGGCCAGATTCAGCCTCACTGAGGCTGGATATGAACCTTTTCCTGATTTGGTAGAAGCTGTTTTACCTTCTACAGAGCTAGATAACTGAAACAATAGAAGCCTTGCCCTCAGTACCAGGTTGGTATCACTTCCCAGAATAAACACATAGGCAGGCACTTATGGAAGAAAATTGTCTTTGAGCATTTATTTGCAAGGAAAAAAAAAAAAAAAAAAAAAAGGACAGAAGAAAAGGAAAGAAAAGCCAACAAGACTGCAACACAGAGAAAGCTAGAGAAGAAAAGTTTTGGACTAAGTGTGGCCTGAAAGAGATTTATTGGTTTTTTCTTTGTAAATGAACTAGTTTGCATAGAGGCTGTTTGGCCCCACACAGCTCCAATGTTTGGGTAACCAAGTAGCCAAAAAAGACTGATGACAACTATAGGATTCCATTTCCATGGAGACAATACATATGCTTGTACCTTGCTAAACAAAAATGAAACAGAAAATGGAGGATGAAAAATTCAAATATGTCCCAGAAAATTTAAAATAAAAGTTAGCTGAAAGCCTGACAAAAGGAATTAAAGCAAGGTCTATATATTTTTCTCGAAGGTGGCAGTAACTCCAGGAAAACTCATTCTTCACACAATGAAAAAAAACCCATTTCTGGCATCTCTTCTGCTGTGTCTTTCTTCTGAAGTTGTCCAAATCATAGAGTCATAGAATCATAGAATAGTTTAGTTTAGACTTTAAAGATCATTTATCCTCAACTCCCCTGCTGAGGCCAAGGACACCTTCCACTACACAAGGTTGCTGGAGTCCATCCAAACTGGCCTTAAACACTTCTAGTGATGGGGCACCCACAATATCTGGGCAACCTGTTCCAGTGCCTCACCCCTCCCACAGTAAAGAATTTCTTCCTAATATCTAATTTAAACCCACTGTCTTCCAGTTAAAAACCATTTCCCCCTTGTCCTGTCACTGCATGTTCATGTAAATAGTCACTCTCCAAATGAACCCAAGGTTGTTCGAAACAAGTACATGTCAACTACTCCCAGCTGCTGGATTGCTGGTTTTATTCAAAGTAAAACCAGTGGCATAGGAAATTAATGTGCCAGGCTGTGAATTTGAATGCCTGAGCAACCAGCACACAGTCTTTAATTGCTGGTAATTTAGGAATGGTTATCTGTTGCACAAGAATAGATGAAGCCTGGGGGAGAAATTATTCCAATCAGTCCAATCAAAACTTGGCTGGGAGCTTTGTAGTAGGTAACTTACAGAGAGACAAAATCTTCATTGAAGCATCAGTTGTTAAATTCTGGTCACTTCAGGACATTCATTATTCCCCCAATGTCAACCAGGAAACCAGGGTATTTCCCGGTACATATATTCTGTGTCAGGGACTTACGGAACTGAGAAATCCCTGGGAGAACAAATCCTAGACATGAAGGTCAACAAGGAAGTTCATTTTAGGGTGAAAAATTGAGTCAGACCAAATACATTGGTAAGATTTACTGTTTGAAGCAATTTGTTATCTTCACAGTCACAAACAGAAGAACTTGGCCAAACCACACAACTTTTGAGAAAGAGAACATAGGATGTCTGAAGTAAGTTATACTGGTAAAACTCAAAACTGATAAAATGAGAATTTTGTGTTCCATGAAGCAAGATTTTAGTGTTGGAGCTGAGAAAACAGACCAAGATATCTTGTCCACATGCACGTTCACAATATATGATCTGGATCTAACCATAAGTTCTAAGTTGCCTAGCCAAATGATAACCATTAGAAAAAAAAAAAAAAATCCTGAGTTGGAAGATCTTAGTCTCTCATGTAACCTGGTACTAATGGGGACTTACTAACTGTAGACAGCTAACTCAAAATGGATATGCATCTTAAGATAAACAAAAAAACAACATTAAGAGTGTGGTAAACATTTTTGTTGCAGAGTGAACCAGCAATGAATGCAGTGATGAGTGAAGAAGATGGAAACTAATGCCTGAGAATGTTACAAATACAGCTCTGATGTCAATATGCAAGAGGGGGATTCAGAAGCCACTTATATTGTGATAAGGAAAAGTAATGCATTTAATTTGTAGAGTAGAGGAAGTAGGCATTAGTCCAAATGCTAAGATAAGCAGTTCACTGAACTGAAAATTCAGTAATTGAGCTGATATTTTAAGGAGAATTTCACAAGAGACAGGATCATTGCAAGTACAAGTTCTGCTCAGTTAGCAGAGCTTAATGACAGTTTCATACTGTAACCCCTTACCCCCCAAAACAGCCAAACTCACCCCTCAAAAAATTGGAGAAGGGAAGCAAAAGAGGCAACTTTGATGCTTACAGAATAACTCCACTTTCATTCATAAAGGCTGAGAAGCAATAAAACTTTTCTTTTTAAGATGTAAAATGTTGCTGACACTGGTTCAAATATGTGAACAGCAGAAAGAAGCAATTAAGGCATCACAAATATCCATTTTTTGTCAGCATAAATAATAATTGATGAAGTTTTGCACATACCTTAAGGTGTCTAAAAACCTTGGATGCTTTTCCAGTAAATTCCATTGTAAATTCCACTGCACAAATTAGCAGTAAATAAATAAATAATGACATAAATAAAATTAAATATGAGATTGTTCATTTATGTGTCTTTCTAGCTTGCTAATAGCATCTTTATGCTAAACATCTATTTTCTCCAACACATTCTTAGCATAGTCATAATTCTTTTATCTTGGTAATGCTCAGCACCACAATCTTGTCTGAATAAACACTCAGCAACCTTTTAGAACTAATACTACAGTATGATGGTAACTTTCTTAGTATGAGTAGAAAGACATGTCTTTAAGATTAAAAAAAAAAGGAATTTCCAAATCCTTTGTAAAATCTGCTCCTGCTTTTGTACGATCAAAATAGAAAATAATTAGAAAAAACATATTAAGCTCTATATTTTTGTTAATTTATAGATAAATATAGCCATTGCATAAGAAAAGAATAATTTGGGACCCACAAGTCCAAATACTTTGATTATTCATTCTAATTCCATTTTGCAGCCTAAAGTGAGACACAAAGCTAGCAATTAAAAGACTCAAGCATACAAAAATAAATTGGCTACTTAGTTTGGTTTCATTGTCATAAATAAGTGAAAGAAAAATTACATTATTATTAAAAAAATTAATAAGGCTTCTGAAATTAATTTCTAATAATCTAAGTGCTTATTATATTTTTTTAAATATTAGATATTGTTAAATTTAATAATGTGGAGATTTTAATGGGTGTCTGGGAAAGCAGACTGATTGAATCCTGTTTTTCTGTTTTTAAATCAATACTCAAAGTACACCTAAAGCTTAGACGTTCAAAGTTATAAAATCTGCAATTGAAAATTGCCTTTTTTAAATCCTCGAAATAAAAATTTGCTGTCATATTAATTTACACCAATCTCATAGTTCTTAACTTACCAAAGCTTCCCAGCTGTAAAAGATTATTGGCTGCCTCATGGAGTGTGTACAATATGATTCCCAAATATAAATAGCTAAAATTCCACTTCTGTCTGTTCCAAATCACACTGCAAATATTTAGTGTAAAACTAGTAGAAATAACTGATTTATTTGATGGAATAAAAATGCATAATTTTTGCATTGACTTTGTCAGTCATGTCTGTGGCTGTGACTATTAATGACCTGTATTTGATATTTCTGCATCAAAATTACAGTATTAATGTGCTAAAAGAATGCTCGGACTGAGTGTGAATAGTGTGAACACTATCACTGACCTTGATATCTAAGGCTGTATCAAATAGTGCTAGTTTACCAGTTTATACTATGGACTATTGTTTGTGACTGTAATATGAATAAATGTTATATTTTCCTTGCGTCCCAAACCTTGATTTGATGATGGTATTTGATAATGAAAGAGCTTTATTGTTTCCCCAGTCTTTTGCTCTGGATGATGGGGAGAAGTGTGAGGGGAGGTCTGGGTATGCCAGTGTTCAGATCCCACTTTTGACACCAAAATAATGTGGTACACTGAAATAATATTAGGGTCCAACTATTAAAAAATGCCTGTGCCCAAATTAAAGTGCAAATGAGACCATTGGTATGGATTTTATTTAAAAATAAATATGAAGTAGAGACAGAAATAGGAAGAAAGTGGAGAAGAATAGAAAGAGGATGAGTAAGAGAGAGATATTAAGCAAAAGATATCATCAGGACATGGGTTCCTGTGGCTTCCTGTTGGCCCTTCTTTACCCTGGTCTTCTCAGTGGTGGGATCCCCAAGTGTTCTGCTTGAGGTGCTGCACTTACACAGTCCAAGTCCTGGCTATCCATGAAATGTATGTGCCAGTCCCATAACTTAGGACAGCACGTGTGTAAGCAGTTGCTTCCTTGTCTCAGTTTGCCATGGTTGGAATGTCTTTCTGGATAAGTTACCTAGATCTGCTTTATGAGGCCTGGCATCTTCCTTTTGTTGCTCTCTGTGCTTTTCTCACAGTCTAACAGTGGTATTTTGTCTGCTGTGCTAATTCCAAACCTTTTGCCTTTGTGTGGGCCTGAAATTAATGCCTTCCTCTTACGTCTGTGCCTGCTGTGGTGGTTTATCTTGTGGAAACCTCCTTCTTTGACAGTGAGCTGAGACATTTTAACTGCACTATTTAAGTCCTGATAGTTGCAGAATTCGCCTCCTTCACAATTCAAACATTGGGACAGTGAAACTCAGTTCAGGTGCTCAAAGACAAACTTCCCAGAAACATCTTAGCCTACCTGGGGCACCTGCATGTGGTTGGCAAATATGGCAAGGGACCCACAGGTGTCATAGGAGCAGCAGCTGGAGGCCCTGCAGGATAGACTGTGCTGTCTCAGACGACACTAAATCAATACCTGCGGTCAGGCGAATTGAGCCTCTTGTCAGCACAGCAATAGTGTCTAGAGAACCAGCAGATCAAATGTCAGAGTCTGGTTTGAGAGTGACACAAATAGCTCTGTAGACTCTATTGACTGTATTTAGTGGATCTTCACTGACTGTGATGATAGTTTAGATTCCTGTCTTACAGATAAATACATGCCTGTGGCACCTGCATTTTTAGCTACATCAGAATCCTTGCATAAGTGAATTTTCTCATGTAGAAAATGGAGAGAGAAAGAATAGTGCTTTAGTCATGGAGCACATTGGTTTCTCATGTCAGTCTTCATGACAGGAACAAGCAGGGCTTCTGGTGCTCAAAATCTTTTTGTTTAAATTAAGCATCTTGAAAAAAATCTCATTTGTGATCTGGGAATGTGAATGGTTCTGTGGCAAGAAGCTGGAAGATGTGGGTTAAATATTGCCTTCTATCCACTCCTTCCTTTTACTTTTCCCAGGATACACAAAGAAATTTGCTGTGTATTAACTTGCAGCTAAGTTTTTTTTTGTTTGGGTTTTTGTCTGTTTGTTTTTAAAATGATGTAGTAGTCTAAGCAATAATATATCCAACTACCACTCCCAAAGAGAACTGAGTTAAATTAATCTTAAGAAGCTGCAAAAAGGTGAGTTATTAGGCCATTAGCCTTAAAATCTATGTCTTTATATATTACTGCTACAAATAATCTGTGAGTGAAAATGAATTGCAGTGTTTTCATTAGCTACGGTTGTTTTATTCATTGCTAGTAGTAGAAAACTCCTAAACCTTGCACTGACATGAATTGGCTTCAGCACTATTAAAGAAACTGGAAATTCAGGTCAGTGTCTCGCTCTTATGTAGAAAAAAAAAAAAAAGTGCATATAATTATGTTTTGTGGGTAGGCCATAGCCACAGAAACCATGGCCATGCCTTTGCAAGCAGCACTCCTGGAAAATGTTTAGCAATCTGAGATTACAATAAGTGCAGGCACATTTATTGCCATCCTTGAAAGGCTGAACAGAAGTGTGTACAGTAGAGACAGGAAACACTGTCTTTCATTTAAATGTGTCCTTGAGGAGACCAGTACTACAATGTAGAGCTGAAGTCAATGTTTTAAAGGAGTGTGGAAACACACAGAAGATACAGAGAAAGCTATTATGTTTAGAAAAGATAACTCTCAGTCAGAACCTGCTATTTAAGCATATTTAGCCTGCTATTTAAAGCAAAGAAATGTGGAGGATGGTTTGGGAATTATTTTCTTGGTTTATAATAATTTTCAGAAGGAAAATCTAGAAATTCAGCTTTAATATGAAATTTATGAAAAATAATGATGAGAGAAAGCAGACATGTTTGAGGAAAAAATATTTTTTACTAGTAAAGATAATTGACCAGTGCAATAATATAAAGATTAACCCTTCACACTGTGAGATCAAGAAGTTGTGACTAAATTACTTTTTGCATTGTATGCTTTGGTCACATCATGGTGGTTTTATTCCAAGCTCAAGTGGTTGATTCTTTAAAGCCTAGTTAAATCAATTTTTTTAAACCACAAAGCCATGGATTTGGGTACTGTAACTATTGGTTGTTAAAACTTTAGAAATGCATTGTGAAATAATTCATTCAAAGAGATATGCTCCATCTTTGTTTTACTGGAGCTTCCTTTCCTTGCACTTCAGTTCTCTCAGCAGTGTTGGCTCGTTATCCAAGAACCGTCATTATCCTATTGCTAAATCTTTTTGATTTCCAGTCTTTAAGAGGTATTTTGAGGTCTGTGGTTCTTCGGTTGGAGGTTTCTAAATGAAGTCCAGTAACTAAAAAGGCAGGGTCTCCTCAAAGGTTAATCTAAAAGCCTAAGCAGTGGGAATCAGAAAGAACTGTCTGAATTTTTTGGTATTATTTTATTCTCAAAATATTTTTACAATGATTTATCATAGTTAATGTAAAATGTAAACCACTCCTCCCTATATCCCCTCATCTTCCACCCTCTGAAAGCCTATCACAGCAGTTTCCAAAACATTGGCAGGACCTCTAAAAAACTTTCAACAAGTCTTCTGGGAATTTCAAAGTCCAGTATTCCTTTATCTGTAGTTACCATAATATGTAAACTTTCTCTTTTCCTGTTTTACCTTTTGTACTTTTGAGTAATATTTGTAAAACTAACTAGTATTCCTCCCTCCCTTACTTCATAGCTATTGTATTTGTGATCACTCACCTATTTTGCTTAGCAGTGAAAAAAAAAGGAAAAATGTACTCTAAACCACCACTTTGGACAAATCCCACTTTTCTAACATTCCCTTCTCTCTGGTATCATGGTTTTGTCATACACTCAGTTTCTCTTCTGCATACTCCATGAGCTTGCACTTAATGCTGAGATAAGTGGGCTAGAATTGAGTGTCATTCAAAACCACTGGCCTCCCAAGTTCTCCTCGTTAGTCTATAAAATGTACAAAAATGGTGGTTTGAAAAATGTGTGAAAAGAGTTGAAAAAAAACCATAAAAAGAGTTAGATACTGATAAAAATACTTTAAGTTTCAAAAATAATTTAAAGTAGGTATAGCTCAGTTTGCCTCAGGAGGCACTGAGAACATGAAAACAAATTTTAGAAAAGGCTATGGAAAATCCAAGAAGCCGGCAACTTTATAAGACACCACCTGTGTATTCAACAAGCATGAAAGATTCAATTTGATCAGACCAAAAAGCACAATGTGGATGACACATAAGGAATGCCCTTGGGAGTTTGTTCGGTTTGACTACAAGGGAATGGTTTTTCATTAAGGTTTTTCATATCCACAGCTAACTGCACACTATAACAAAAACAATAGCTGTGTTCTGACACAGAGTTAGAAATTGCATGTTGTTAAACTTCTCAGATCAAACCATTTCATCTTCCTAATGGTTCTCCTGCTTTTTGAAAAAAACCCCTAAGGATAATAAACCTAAGGTAAATAAAAGGAAACATCTTTATGTATAGTGTCTGTCATCCATTCAAAGACTTTGTGAAGACAACTTTTTATAATTTCTCACTTATTCAGCATATCAACTGAATGATTATAATGTAACCAAACTGTAAAGGTGTTTGCAACAATAAAGTAATCTTTTTTGTTTCCTGGGATATGCCATTTTTTTTCTGTGTTTGTTTTTCAAAAGGAAACAATTTTCCTGGGGGAAAAAAAAAAAAAAA
>VWYP01026230.1:2226-14795 GCA_013400435.1 Pycnonotus jocosus | reverse complement strand
AAAAAAAAAAAAAAAGGAAAGAAAAAATTCCTAAAGAAATCTTTCTTTTTCTTTCAGAGCTATCAGTTATAGAATCATAGATTTGTTTAGGCTAGAAAAGACCTTTAAGATCACCGTGTCCAACTGTTAACCCACACTGCCAAGTCCACCACTAAACCATGTCCCTGAGTGCCACATCTATATCTTTTAAATACCTCCAGAGACAGTAACTCAACCACTTCCCCAAGCAGGCTGTTCCAGGGCTTGACCTCCCTTTCCATGAAGAAATTATTTTTAATATCGAATCTAAACCTCCACTGACCCAACTTAGGTGATTTCTTTTTGTTCTATTGCTTTTTACCTGAGAGAAAGGATTGACCCCTGACTCAATACAACCTCCTCACTTGTAGAAGGTGCTGAGGTCCCACCTGAACCTTAATTTCTTCAGGCTAAACAACTCCAGTTCCCTCAGCCACAGCATCACCAGTGAGTACAGGGGGATGATCACTGACCTGTCATTGTCAAGAGGGCCATAACACTCTTTGTCCTTCAGTAAAAACCTCAGAGGGCTTCAAGCATCAGCACCTTATTATCTAAAAATGTTTCATGTATGTAACTATGTAACTCCCCATGGGCAGCTCCACACAGCTCTGGCTCTCTCTCTTCCTTCTCCAGTTCTTGCTGGCTCCTTCCTGTCCCTGGCACAGCCACCTAACCCTGTCTGTCCCTCGTACAGTGGCTCGCCTTATCTGTCCCTTGCCCAGCCTCCTGTCCCTTCCTCCTCCCAGCACAGCCAGCAGACTCCAGCTGCCTCTCTACCAACCAGCTCACTCTGTATCACACCCAGAGCTGGGAGGGCAAGGCTGTTCCCACTCTTTGGTAATTAACACAGCTGCAATGTATCAGGGGCAAGATTGCCCTTAGCACTATCTCTATTCACGCTGACCTGGTCCTGCTGGCCACATTATTGCTGATAGAGGCCAGGATACCATTGGCCTTCTTGGCCGCCTGGGTACTCACTGTTTCTTGTTCAATGTCTATTGACCATACCCCCAGCTCCACTTCTGCTGGACAGTTTTCCAGCTACTCTTCTACCAGCCTGTGGCACTTCATGGGGTTGTTGTGGTCCAACTGCAAGACGCAGCACTTCACCTCTTTGAGTTTCATAACATTGCCCTCAGCCCATAGATCCAACCTGTCCACAACCTTCTGCAGAGCCTTCCTGTCCTCTAGCAGATCAGCTTGGTGGCATCTGCAAACTGACTGAAGGTGCTTGTCCAGATTGTTGGTAAAGCTAATTAACAGGGCTGTCCCCAGTACTGATCCCTGGGGAACACCACTTGTGACTGTCTGCCAAATGGTTGTAACTCTATTCACCATCACTCCAGTTTCTCCAGGAGGATTCTGTGGGAAACAGTGTCACATATTTTACTAAAGTCCAGAAAGACAATATCCACAGCCTTTTCCTCATCCACTGAGTGGGTCATCTTGTCATAAAAGGGATCAGGTTATTCAAATAAGACCTGCCTTTTGTAAACCTACACTGTCTGAGTTTATGACAGGTTCAGTAGCTGAACTCAAACCATAATCATTCTATATTTCTATAATCCCATTTAAACACTAAGAACTGTGTGTGCCTAAATGGTGCAGCAGGTCACTGATAATTTTGTCTTGGATTATGGAGTTTCCATTCTGCTCTCATCCCTGCCTTCCAGGTCAGAGGGCTGGGTATCCAGAGAACAAAAAAAGGCATTTAGTACCTCAGCCTTTTCCTCCTTTGTCATTGTTTCCCCTCACATTCAACTAAGGCTAGGGATTATCTTTAGCCCTCCTTTTGTTGCTAATGCATTTATAGAAACATTCTTTATTGTCTTTTAGGACTATAGCCAGAACAAGTCCTGGTGGGGCTGGGGTTACTTTTGACATAGAAAAAGAAAGGACAGTTTCATGTCTCTTTTTGCCATGCATAAAATCTTCCAAGTTTTCATTGCTTAATCAAATGTAGTTTACACTTAACTAGCTAAAACAGAACCCCAAAAGAATAGAATCTACAGTACTAATAGGTTAAATTCTCTAGGCAATTGATATTCTTAGAGCTAGAACATTTGTCAAAAACCTAAAACTATACTTTTTTTGGTCTTCTTTATTATTTTTTTCATGGTTGACTTTAGCTAATTTCTTTGTTCTTTTATTGATCCACAGTTTTGCGTTTCCTCTGGGCATCACAGAGTGAATGCATGCCCAAAGAGTCAAACTAAAAGGAAAACATCATTTTCTTTTGATATTGCTACATTTATTTTATATATACATGCTGTCTTAACTATGCATATAGTTAGCTTAATTGTGTGGTTTCAGGCTGCCGTACACAAACACAGAGGGCTCATAAATTATTAAAATCAGTGCATCTCAATACTCTATACAAGCAATACATTTTTGTTATTTTTTATTAAAAATGTGAAATGACTGGAAAACAGTTAAATTTCTTATGCAATACAGCAGATTTAATGGAAATAGTCTTGTTGATTTCACTAAGACCTAGACCAAAGCCAATGGGAATATATGAGCATAAGGACTGTGTTTGTGTAATATGTATTATGAACCTAATAGAAACTTTTATTGTATATTATACCATCTGTCACCTCTTATTTATCCTTGTATGTATTACAGGGAAATTATTCCCTTCCATGTTAAAAGCATGGATAATTTTTAGTTGTAAAATAAGTAGGATTTTTTAAAGTAAATCAAACCAGAGTGCCACAGTGCTTTATTTTAAATTACAGTGATTTCGTAAACATCCCTTGGTGATACAGCACAAAATACATATCTGAATTTTTGCCTTCTCATTTACTATGTTGCAATTTAAAAAGAAAGGTAAAGACAGTAATTGCTTTTGACTGCTGTGATTTCATTTTTTTTATATTATTTGATAGGCTCACTTGTGGCATATGGGTCAAGTATACCTTAGAGGAGTTTTAAGCTTTCCAGTACCTAAAGGGGACATACACAAAATCTGGAGAGGGACCTGGAGATGGACCTTTTACAGGAACAAGCTGGGATTGATTTAAACTGAAAGAGGGTAAGTTTAGGTTGGATATTAGGAAGAAATTCTTTACTATAAGGGTATTGAGGCACTGAAACAGGTTCCTCAAAGAACCTGCGGATGCCCCGTCTCTGGAAGTTTTCAAGGCCAAACTGGATGAGGCCCTGAGCGACCTGGTCTGGTGTAAGGTGTCCCTGCCCATGGCAGGGGAGTTGGAACTAGATGATCTTTGAGGTCTTTTCCAACCCAAACCATTCTATGGTTCTATGATTATGACATGCAGATGAACTGTACCACAAAACTCAATGTGGCTATCCCAGGTCAGACTGGAAGATCTGTGAAATCCCATGTTCCCATCTCCAGTATTGCCTAAAACAAATGCCTAAAGAAGAGCATTTCCTTAATTCATTCAGTGACAGGGTCATTTTTACATATTCAATAACCCTTAAATTCTGTTAACTGGTCATGTTTTCCTGCTAAATCCATGTAGCATTCACAACACTATATATTAATCAGTTTTACAATTCTGTGCCTCATTCCACAAAGTACCCCTTTTGCTTGTTATGAAACTGGCTTCAGCTGACCTTATTTAACATTCTTGTTTCTTCCTTTTGAAAAGATGAGTAGTCTGTATCAATCCACCATTCAGTTTAAACCAGACATTTTTGAATCTCTACAGTATCATCTCCCCTGACATTATATATTTTCTTTATTGAAAATGCCT
Organism: Pycnonotus jocosus; assembly: GCA_013400435.1. Taxonomy (NCBI): domain Eukaryota; kingdom Metazoa; phylum Chordata; class Aves; order Passeriformes; family Pycnonotidae; genus Pycnonotus; species Pycnonotus jocosus. The sequence continues at coordinate 11,052 of VWYP01026230.1, read as the reverse complement.
TCTTAATCAATTGCTGATGGTACAAAAATCTTTGCTTACTTCTCATCAAATATCTTTTCTTGTTTTGGTGGTTTTCTTTTTTTTCATATAAGAATGAGCCAAACTGCACACAGGTCTAATTGTGAGTGTGACTTCTGAATTTTGATGTAGTGAACAGTGTTCTCCAAGATTCTTTGTGGTTTTTCTTTTTATAATAGAATCTTAATAATTTCTAGCATTTGGTATGCATTTCTGAGGTATTATATTTATTGGTTTGGTATTCTGGTGGATATAGCTGTCATAAGCCCAATGTGCTTAACTGGTAATTATCATATCAAACACTTTTGTCCCACACATTGTTAGAATTATTTTTCTTCCACAATATGAAACAATTTATATATATTTGTATTAAATGCCATGAGTTATTTTATTGGCAAACCCCTCATAAGGTACTGGTCACAGCTGAGCCTTGACTTTATTACTCTGAGTAACTTCATAACATGAACAATCCTTCATCTTTCACTCCCATGCTCTTTCCAAGGCATGTATTCATAAAGACATTGAAAAACATAACCATGACTTGGGTTGGCAGGGCTCTCCAGAGGTCAATTCATTCAGCTGCCTTCCCACAACAGGTTTCATTAGACCTGATAGCTCAGGGTAACAGCTACTGGAATCTTTAGTACTTACAAGGACAGAGACACCACAAGCTCTCCCTGCAATCTGAGCCGGTGTTTAAACATCCTCACAGCAACTGTAATACTTTGTACCTAATAAAAGCTTAGAGTATTTTAACTTCTGTCCATAGCCTCTTGACCTATCTCCAGGCACCTTGAGCAAGAGTCTGGTTGCATTGCCTCTGAATCTTCTGATCAGGTAGCTGTGAACAGTAAAGTCTTCCCTGAGCCTTTCTTTCTCTGAGCTGAAGTCTCCCCTGGAGTGTCATGTAACTCAATTCCCTGTCCATGTTGGTGGCCAGAGATGCCTGACTATTGAGCCAGTGCATTCATGTCCTTCCGGTTCTGGGGAGTATAAAACTGGATGCAGCAGACTAGGTGTAGTTTTACAAGTGCCAAATAAATGTGAAGTATTATTTTACTACTCTACACATTAAAATGAACTGGATTTATACTCTGATAAACTTGTCCTTGAAGATTAGCAAACTCTTCTGTGATTTTTTGCTTTCTGGGACAATTTCTCCAATGATTCTACCAAACAACCTCCTGAAGGGGCTATGATCTTCTCTTTTGATGTCCAAGTTTGTAATTCTGCTGTTTTGTCTTGCTCATTCCTCTCAGGAACCTAAATTCCATGGTCTCATGGTTGGCACAGCCAAGGTTGCTCTTTTATCTTGATCACTTGAATAAAGTTTTCCTTGTTTGTGGTTATTGGGCTCAGCAAAAAAATCTCCCTCATTCAGTTAATTGGTTTTCTGCATAAATAATTTGTTTTACATACATTCCAAATGCTTCCTAGATTGCTTCCACTCAGTCATATCGTCCTTCTAGCAGATATTATGGTTGTTAAAATTCATCCATCATTATCAAGGACTGTGAGGCCTTCTCCAGTTATCTGAACTAGGCAACTCTGACCATTCCCACACATCCTGTTGTTGCCTATCACTATCACTGGATCCCAGGAAGAAGAGATGAGCACCCCCCTCTCCACTCTCTCTCCTCAAGAAGCTGTAGAGAACAATGAGATTACCCTTGCCTCTTTCTCTCCAAACTAGGCAAGCCTGGAGATGCCCTTCATGAGACATGTCTTCCAGCACTTTTAGCAGCTTTTCTGCTCTACTCTGGACACATCCAAGGACATGAGTGTCCTTCTTAAATTGTGGGGCCCAGAACTATGCACAGTACTCCAGATGAGGCTGCTCCAAAGTTGAACAGAGTCGTAAACACCTCTTCTGACTGTCTGGTTAAGCTGTGTTTGATGAGTCCTGGGTGGGATGAGGTTAAAACACCCTTCTTGGCTGTTTCATTCCTTTAGATCCAGCCCATGCCTGCTCAGTTACACTTCTTCAAAGATGGTCCCAAAGTCACAAAAGCCAGAGCTCTGCTTGCAACTTGACTGCACAGTTGCGTGCTGACCAGTGGGTTTAGTCCATCTCTGTTTAAGCCTTTCCTTTTTCGGTAAGAAATTTAAGGAGAACAACACCTAGGCCCACATCTTTGCACTCCAGAGCTCTGTAGATGCTCTGGGTATGCTCCAGGTTATTGCTGGCAGTATGATTGGTGCCTGTGGTAAGGAAGAGGGAATTTTCTGTAGGCTGAGGAGCCTTGCAGAGGGACTGTAAGGAGCTTCACTAATCCTGGCCCTTGGGAGACCAAAAAGTCTCCCAAGTAATGAGATTCAGTTAGAATATTGGTGCTTCAATCACCTCTGCAGGAGAGAGCCACAGTAACTACTGCTCACTTTTTCATGCAGACATGATCTATGACTTTGCAGAAATCACACTGCCTTTTCCTATAGCAAAAATACCACAATCCAGAAAGAGACCTCAAAATACCCACATGAAATTATATGTGAGTAAAAGTGGTGAAAATAAGAGGACTTTGTTTGCCTCTTTTAAGAAGGTGTCTGACATGTAAGTAAAGCTTGTGATTATTTTAAATTGATTTTTTCAACAATGTTCTTCAGTAATAAAAGTGATTTATAATATTTCAGCCCTAACAAACTGTAACACAGTTACATAGTGAACATAGCATACACAGTGAACATAGCATAAATGCATCAAACAAGGAAAAGAACTGGTGATAACCTACCATAAAAGATCTGGTTTAAAGTGAATTCTGGTGAAACGTTCTAGCTCTATTTCTTCTATCTAAGTAATACATTCTCTCTAATATAGAGCAGTTGTTCTGGCATAGACAGAAATGTGTCTCTTGTTGACATTTTAAAGACTGTAAGAACAAAGAAAAAAGAAAGTCAGAAAAGTGGCAGAAACCCCAGTGATGAACAGGTAGAACATTGTACTCTGTAATTTGAGTCTCTTCCCAATACTTATGTATTGGCTGAATGGAAACATTTATAGCAACCCCATTTTAAACGACCAAGTAAGTACTAATAAAAAAGCATGTCAAAACAATATTTGGATGCTACTTAGAGAACTGTGACTCTACAAAGCTTGAGTTAAATCAGTTTGGGATAATTTGTGGTTGTCCAATGCCCTAATAATAGTCATGTTTTATTAACTAAGCTCTATAACTGGCTATATATAAGAGGAGAGAACTCAAAATGAGTCCTAATTTCCTCTCCTTTGTATTTGTATTGGAATTAAGATGCATGACATAAAACTTCTATTTATGGTGAGTAGATAAATTACATTATGTGGGCTATGTGGTGGCTTTACGTGTGAGTAAGATCAAAAGAAAAGAAGAATGGAAAAGAGAATTATTAGGACGGAATTAGTATTTTATATGCATATAACAAGCAATAATATAGTGTTTGCCATTAAATAAATTAGCATTTGAAACAAGAAAATTATGGTTAGTTTTAACTAACTTAAATTACAGACTCAGAAATGACTGCTATATAACTCCTCCCTTGAGTGTGTTAATCAGTAAGAGATAAGAATCATGCTTGTTCTAAATTAAACACATATTTGTGTTTATATGTTAATGTGTGGAGGATGAGCTTCACACATAAAGTATATAAGTACCTTCCCTTCCACCGCAAATGCTTAAACCTGATCATTAGGTTTAAGCATTCTTAGAAGAAATGTGCATTTAAAGCCATAAGATGAAAAAAAAAGTCTCAACGTTTTCCAATGTTTTGGAGGAATACTTCACTTAAATTGTGAAGAATTTAGGATAAAAATGGGCTGTCCTTCCCAATATGCTCTGAATGAAAGCAAGATTTTCTTTTGAAAATAAAATGCTTAACCAAAATCCAGGAAAGGGCTTTGGGTTAGAATCCATCAGTAGGAAAACAGTTTCTTCTGGGAGACTCTGTTACGGAGATGTCTACTTGGCCATTTCATGGATTCTCATTTTAAATTTAACAGATGATTATAATAGCAGTAAGAAACTGAATTATATGAGTGTGGGAGCCTTAATTCTGTTTGATTGTGCAACTGTAACATTTAAGTAAGGTTTATAATATGTAATTTTATATACAATACCAACTCTAAGAACAGGTAGAATACCTGACTGCTAGCTCCAGAGAAGAACTAGGTAGTACAAATGCAGATTCCTGTATGTGGACTATTTATTTAACTTTGCAATCTCTCATTACTGAGACAATACATTAATTAGCAAGAATGATGAGTTAAATTATTTTAGCATTTTTCCAGAGAGACTGGAAATTTTCCAGAAAAAAAAGGAAAGTATTAATTCCTGCATAAAAAGCAGCTGAAAAATGTCTTTGCTTACAAAATTGCAACTTTAGGTTCATTTTGCTGCAAATAAAATAGAAAACACAAGCTTTACTTAAAAAGTGTGGACATAAATTATGTGGGGGTCCAGAGCTGGCTGTCATTTTCTAGCGGAACATTTTGAAATTAAAATCCATCTTTTCCAAAATGAACTTCTCAGGTTTGAGATTTTGGTTTTTTCTTCTGTTTTTTAAATATTAAAATATCAATTAATAGACAGTTATTATTCTATGGAAAGCCAAAACAAATGTTTGGGGTCCATAGTAATAGAATACAAGATTCTCCAACTCACTGTACTTTTTACTGTAGAATAATATGCTGCATACTGATGGAGGTGCCCTTGGTAAGAATGTGTTGTGTCTGAGATATTAGACTATTGGAATTTAATCCTTATTCCTTCCACAGATTAATTTTCTTTTAAATTGGCCTCATCTCACTAATAAAAAAATTATTGTTTTAATGTGCTGAGGCTATCCATTACAAGTATAACATTTATTACAGAATATTAAGTGGATTTAAATATAATTAACTGAAAGTGAATTTGATAATTAAGATAAGTTTAAATTTAATTCATTTTACAAGTAGATTGATTTCAGCACTACAAAACAACCCATTTTCAAGGTTTTTTTACTTAATTTTGTACTAACATCACACTAGACTGCAAAATTATCTATTTTGTCTCTCTGCTCAGTGAAACCATTTGAGTTGCTTCAGAACTGAATACGATCCAAAAATTTAATGGAATAATATTTATGTGCTAATAAAGTCACAGTATCATAACAGTCATGTCATGCAGAGACATCATCATTGTCTATCAAGGCGTGTTCAGCATTGCATGTTCATAAACATGAACTAAAGTGCAGTAAGCTGTAATAAAGCATGCTCGCTTAAAATACTCTCAGTAGAGAATTCAATCAATCAGCTCTTATCTCTTCTGAGAGTAAGTTTTTTTCCCAAACAGCATGACTGTGTACACAAAATGTTTTCTGAAGTGGTGATTGTGAAGTGCAGGATGGCTGCTGTAATTGCCTCATTGTTCAGCCTGTGTCACAAAGTTATGCTCATCGTGCACCATAGGTGCCTCTGTGCATATCATGTGTGCACAACACAGGGTTTCATTCTTTCCTTTGACATGTGACATTGACTGTATTTCTGTGCTGGCACTCTTGAAGCTGTTCACATAGGGGCCTAGCAATGTATTGCACAAAGGCAGACTGATGAAACTTTTATTTTATTCAAAAGTCATGTGAAATAACACAAGAACACAAAGGCTGGAATCACTGCCAAAATGATAAAAGGTGTGTTTGGGCTTAGGGCTAGGTTAGTGATTTTGGGATGCTGTTTCACATCAGTTTGTCCCTCTGATTTTCTCAGAAAAGGAAAGTATATAGGCAGTATCTGGCTGTGCCTTGGGAATTTCTAGCAGCTACAACAGTGTCTGGAGAATTATCACTGGGTGCTGTAAATCTGAAGGCTTGTCACTGCTCACGTTAGTGCTGGAGTGAGCTGCCCTCAGGCAGCCTCAGAATCTATGGGAATATAAACCTACCTTAAAGCTATTTATTCCCTCGGCCATGCCAAGTGGAATAAGTCACTTTTGCTTTTCTGGTCCCTACCATATCATTCTCTACATCATGGCACAATAGCAGCAAGGTTACATGTGGTGCAGCAGATGAGAATGTAGCAAAAAAGTGAAGCAATACTACCTGTTGTCCCAGTTATTGAGGAGAATAGTCCAGAGGCAGATTTTTCAGAGTATCTTCCTGTGCCTAGATTTTGGAAGTTCTGGTCTTTTGTGCTTAAGGTTTTGCTATGTGTCGTTTGTGGAGCACAAGACTAGATATTCCTATGGCACATTATGGATTTAAAATCCCCCCGCATTCTCACACTTTCTAGTGTCATTTGTTCAGAACCGACTCAGCTCAGACATAGGCAGACACAGCTGTAAAACTGGCTGTGCTTACGACAGGTGCTTGGGCACCATGACAGCAAGTGCTTATAAACTGTAATGTTTTCAAACCCAACTTTTGCCATTAAGGATATATTTGATGCCTTGTCTTATCTTTCTAAGCAAAACTAGAACACGATTCTTGTTCACTAAGTTTAGCAGCTCATTTTGTGACATAGAATCCTATATTTTATGGTAAAGCCTTGACATTAGGTGTACACACTCTGGAAAAATGTGTCTCTTCAACCATTTATTTCTACTGATCCAGGTATGTGTAGAGAAGTTGGTTATGTTCTTCAATATTTAGATTACTTAAATTGCTGAAATACTATATTATCAGTAATTTTTTGTGCAGAAGAGATGTATGTTAGGCAATGCTGATAAAGAAAATATATCCTCTCAAGAGCTGTATCACTAACTTACTGATAGTCATTTCTCAACTGCACCCAAGAGTTCTGTCAACATTTCACCCCACTTTCCTTTCTGTAACTGCCTCATGCAGTGTTTCCATGTGCTCTTTGTTTTTCTATCCAACACAAGGAGAAAATGAAAGCTCCTTCTTTTATAATCAAGTTGTTCATGGGTTTGAAGATATAGGCAAAAGTAATCAATAAAACAAATGTGTTTAAATCTCTTTTTTGCCCTTTTATGACTTGACTCCCTGCTATTTCTCACTTCTACCTGAAATCGATGATACATTTTCTATTGATTTGCTATAACAGGGAAAAGATCTAGCTCCCTGTTAACCAAGTGCAGCATATTGAAACTCAGTGAGGTGAAAGCATTGGTTAAAGACACACTATCAAAAAACCCACTTTAATTTTCTGTAGGATTTATAAAAAGAAAAATAATTTTATTGTCATATTTACATGCTTGTATATTCGTTTTAATTAATTTTTTTTTCATGTAGCTGAATTTAGAAGCAACACATGGGGAAAAGGTCTTACTGTTTTTATCTGGAGTTTGATTTGAGCTCAATAATGTTAGTTAAGTTTTTCCTGTGTACTTGAATGGTTTCAGATCCATTGGATTTATGGACTTTCTGGAGGTTATGAAGAATCTTGTGAAAACCAGAAAAGCTATATGAAGAGGGTGGTACTTTTAAAATATCAATCTTGATTTCCCTGAATCAAGACAGTCTCAGGTTAACACTCACTACAAGCCCCAGCGTATCTAAGAGTCCTCAGTCAGGTGAGCCTAAAATCAAACGGCAGTGACATGATTAAGTAGTGTCTAGTTGAAAGGTGTAAGTGTCTGCCTTACAGAGAAACAACTGAGGTTAAGTTTGCATTATTAAAAAATACTATACTTATTGAAAAGTAAAAAGGGAATAATTAGTGGATAAAGTGGTTGAGCACAATATGCAGTGAATGAAATATTACATTACTTAATATAAATATTGCAGTGCTTAATTGGGCTGATTTTTCACTTTTGTCAATAAAGGAACCAGCAAATTAATAATCTACAATACCACCATTAATTTTTGAACACTTTTTCACATTCTTTTTTTAAAAAGTTAAAAACACCCTTGACAAAGTATAGAGGTTTTGCAAATTCTCTCACATTCTGTCTATTGAAAGTGCATGTTCCCTTTTCCAGTAAACAGCACTGGAAAGTGTTCCAAGCTGCCAATGAAGATTTGTATGTCCTTATAGCACAGAGATCTTGACCATTTACTTAAGGGTAACAAGACTTCCTTTGACAATTTATATTTGTTATTGCATGACCACCTCTTAGTCTTTGTCCACACCCAATACAATAAAGAAATTGTCCACGAGTATGGATCATTTACTAAATTTCTCATTTTTATGGATCTGTGATGTTTTTTCTCCCTATTATTGCTCTACTGAGCTTTCCCCCACACCTCTGCAAAAGAACAAAACAAAACAAAATGAAACAAAATGAAAAAAAACAAAGAAACAAAGAAAAAAAGAAACAAAAAAAAAAGGAGGAGGGGGAAAAATGTTTTAGGCTTTGTATGCATGAAAAATAAAATATTGTACATTAATTTTTCATGCCTTTCTTTTTGTTTCATACACATAGGCAAAATTTTCTGTGCTTGTAAAAAGGAAAAACTATTTTTAGTAAAACTTGCAAGTTTGAGTTCTTGTCTGATGGTTTAATGGTGACAAAATACTGTAATATGACTTTTTCTGAATGTATCATTTTCACTGCCTTTTTAAAATTGATATAGTTTTTGAGAAACTGCTATGTGGATTTTGTATAATTACAATACTTTTGATACAGAAATCCGCATCAAACTGTATAATTTTATTTTGTCTTTAGTAACATTTACAATATGCAAAGGCTGAACTGATGTTACCAAAACTGGCTGTAAATCACCTTTTTGCAATAATGTCTGTCAAATAAAATCTGCCAAATATCTCTGCATATAAGACTATGTGGAGAAAAAATAGAATACACTGATACAATCACTAGTATTTTAACTATTAATTTAATTATTTAATTTATTTATAAATTTGATATAAAAGAACACTTCAATGAACTACCTGTCTGTTTC
>VWYP01026229.1:30966-44092 GCA_013400435.1 Pycnonotus jocosus | reverse complement strand
TCTGAGCCTCATATTAAGTGTTAGTCAGCTCTCTGCACAAAGCAAACAGACAAAACAAATCCTTCTGCCGCTGGAGACCAAGGACAATGAGTACAACTTTCAGCCCAAAAGCACAAACAAGGGTGGGCTGAGGAGAGAAAACAAGAAGGATGGGAGCTCACAACCTGGAGCTGTAATTGGACAATTAAACCCCAATATGCAAATGGACCAAAACTGATAAAAGTGTGAAAACTTGTGACTGTGAGCCCATCTTGGGTGTAGCCCTGGCCAAGCTCTTGTACTGCCCAAAGTGCATCCTTTGAAGGCCTTTTAATAAATCCTCACTTTATTCCTTTGCCACTGTCCAGCCTCTGTTCCAGGCAGCCTCTCAAGGCATCACTGCAGGCCCAGGGCAGTTCTCCCACCCACCAGGGGCTGTCCCTGAGGCTCAGCTTGGTCCCACCAGGAGCTGGTGGAGCTCCAGGTGCTCTGACAACCCTGAGCTGTGGACAGGCTGGGACATTTTCTTTTCCTGGAGGCCACCCCTCCTTCCCCAGCCCATCCGTGGTGCTGCTTTACAGCACTTGGGAGTTGTTTGAAAGATCTCCTGCTCCTCTGGTTTTTGTGGCTGCAGGATTTATCGTCCTCATTAGTTTGAGCCCCAGCGTCTGTTCCTGCAGCGCTGCCCCTCTCCGTGTTAAAAACACCCTTATCCATCACTCCAAGAGATCTCACCCAGGGGTCAGGGAACCTGAGCCCCTGACAAAAGCCATCCAGACACATGGCAGCTGCATTTCACAGACAGATTTGTTGGTGGGGACGAAGAAAAGCGAGTGTTTCATAATTTTTCTTTGGGAGTTTTTCTCCAGAAGGAATTCCCACCCCCCACCCCGCTTCTCCCCAGTTTTTTCTGGGGCTCTCCTAGACCCAGAGTTTCAGGCTGAGCCTGTGCTGTTCATGTGCTATTCCAGGCTTTATAAAATGCTTTTTATGATGCAGAAAAACTCTGTCATAAAATCTGTCACAAACACGGTCATAAAATCCAGACCCAATGCTCAACTCCCTGTCCTCAGCTGGAATTTCCTCCTGTTGGAAACTTTCCATCCAGCTCTCATATAGGAAACCCAAACCCTCTCCAAACTGGATGCTCAGGAGTGCTGGAGATCTCTGGAGCCGGATATTTTTTCCCTTGTTTTTCTAGGAAATCAGCAAACTGCATCTAAAACCAAAATATCCCGAGGTCTGCTCATCCCACAGGATTTTCACTGTGTGGTCGGTGGAGTTTTGGGAGAAGATCAGACACCCTGAAGCCCATGGAAACACAGATGCTCATGGGCTCAGTTTTATTTGGATATAATTGATGGATCTGTGGCTTGAAGCAGAGTTTGGGCAGCTCAGGAGCAGCACAGCTTGGGGTGCTGCTGGTTTTAGCACCAGGTAAAAACTCATTTCCATCATATCCATCCTTCCAGTGCTCTTGGAGAGGAATTTAGGAAACATCAGAGAATTCTTGGTGGGTTCTACCCACCCCTGCCAAGGTCCCAGCAGGTTTATGTGGGTATAAATCCTGCTTTACAGCCACTCCAGGGATGGAAAGCAGCCCCAGGAGGCTGCCCGTGAAACTCAACCTCTGTTTTCTCTCCCTCACGAGGAATTTGCAGGTGAAATAATAATAAACACTGAGCAGAGAACATGGCCCGGCTCCCAGAGAGTCTGAACAAACACAGAGCTCCTTCTCCTGAGGAAATCAGAGCAGAGCAGGGCGTGCAGAACCCACTGCAGAGCGGTTCTTGCATTTCAAACCCCGCCCGATCAAAGGGAACCAGGCTGGGAGAAGTTCTCGGGAGCCACTCCAGGAGCTTTTAGGGAGGCAGAGCTCGTGTTTCAGATCGATTTCTCCCCACAAAAGACACAGAAAGGCTTTTTCAGGGAAATGTAGCGGATGAATGCCCCCTGAAAGGCTCCGTGCACTCTGATTCCCGGATTATGGGGTCTCTCCATGGGGTCTCTCCATGACATTCATCCCAAGGCAAGAACCAGAGAGCGCTTTCTGATCTTTCTGCTCCCAAAGAAACCCCCGCAGCTCTGAGCTCCACGTGTGGTGTTGAAGGCACTGCCCTGAGGCTGCAGCCTGCCTGAAACATGAGGAATTGTGCTGGAAGCAATCCCAGCTCCAGCTTTTATTCCTGGGGATGTGATTGATCCACAGGCAGGAGTCACAGGGGATGCACAGCTCCTTTTCCCTCCCCTAAAAATCTGTACCTGTGTTGGGAGCCTGGTTTCTCCCCAAAGCCACCAGCTTGCTCCTGGGAAAGGGGTGGAAAGGTGGAATCGTGCAGGATGTGGGGAATCGCTGTGGTGCTGATGGAATCAGATTGGAGCAAGCCCTGCTTGGGTTGGTTCCTCCCCACTGAACCCCCCTGTGCAGCTGCTGCCCCCTGGAATTGTAGAGATCATGGAATTCCAATCATGGAATTGTAAAGATTGGACAAATCCATGGATTCCAACCACGAATCCAGCACTGCTAAATCAAGTCCCCAGGTGCCAGATCCACAGGTTTTTGAACACTTCCAGGGATGGTGACCCTGATAATTGGGGCTTTTTTTTTGTACTGCTGCATTTTTTGTTTAATTTCTCCAGTAAAGAACTGTTATTCCTATTCCCCTATCTTTGCCCAAGAGCCCATTCAGTTATTAACCCCTGAGAATTAATTTCAAAATTACAATTCGGAGGGAATTACAATTCTCCATTCCAAGTCAAGCTCCTGCCTTATTTAGCAGGCACCCAAAGACACGTGAAGAACCCCAAATTTTGCCTTTTTTTGGGGGGGGGGGATCTCCAGGGCTGGTACCTCTTTGGGCTTTGCAGGGGTAGGTTTCCATCTCCACCTCGTGCAGGGGCAGCGGGGCCTTGGCCGGGGTGACGGGCCGGAACATGTAGCTGTCGTTGGGCAGGGAATGCATCCTGGACACGGAGATCTTCCGGACTGCCAGCAGATTCTGGGATTCCTGGGGCCTCAGGGAGGCTGCACCGCCCTGCAGAGTGAGGAGAGAGGGAGATGGGCTCACCCCATCGTGGGGAATTTGCAGGGAATTCCTTCCTTCCCTCGTGCACACCCCATCGTGGGGAATTTGCAGGGAATTCCTTCCTCCCCTCGTGCACACCCCATCGTGGGGAATTTGCAGGGAATTCCTTCCTTCCTTCCTTCCTTCCCTCGTGCAGGTGTTCCCCTTTGGGGGGCTCAGCCAGAGCCTGCAGGACAGCGGAGTTACACTGAGGGACGATGTTGGAAATGGTGAGACAGAGGAACCTTATGGATATTGTAAAAAAAATGATGGATGCCAATGATGGTAATGACGAGATCTTTGGTGGACAGGGTTGTTCCTGAGACACGTGGTTTATTGCAAGGCCCAGGGTGGAGGGAGCCTTGTTCCCAGCTGCCAGCATCCAGCAGAGATGATCCATCAAGAGAGCTACATCCTGTTTCTTTACAGTTTTATCTCCTTGCTTGTTGAATATTCTAACTTACAGTAACCAACCAGTACATGACACAAATCCTACTACATTTCCATACAGCCTATAGGGACTGCTAAATTACCATAGGGGCTACATTCTAAACCTCAAAAGATAATCTCTAAACTACCCTTTACCTGCCACGCTAGCAGGCATCCCCTCCCCCTGGTTTCTTTGGCATTCCTTTGTTTGCCAGGGTTGTTGCACAACCTCCTGTCTTCTAGGTGGCATTTTCAGATCTCAAAACTCACTGCCATCTCTATTTCATTCGCAGACTCAATAATTTCAGGATCTCCTGACAAACAATCACACCTATAAGATTTCCTTGCATAATCTTCCCCAACAGATATGATTGCTTGGCAGGAGATTCTGAAGATAAAAAGCCCGTGAGTGAAGCAGAAATGATGGTGACCTTTGAGATGTGAGCAGACCACCCAGAAGACAGGAGCAGCATCTCCAGCAAACAAAGGAATAACAAAGATTCAAAGGGCAAAAAGGGCTCCTGCCACGCTGGCAGGAACAGGGTAACTCTGATATTATCTTTTAAGGTTTAGAATGTAACACTCTGTGGTAATGTAGTAATTCCTATATTTAAATGTAATAGGATTTGTGTCCTGTATCTGTTGGTTGCTGTGAGTTAGAATATTCAGCAGAGAAAGAGATAAAACTGTAAAGCAACAGGAAATAACTCCTCTGTGAACACCCCTCTCTGGGATGACCCTCTCAGCTGGAGGCTGGCAGCTGAGAGCAGGGCTCCTTCCACCCTCAGCCCTGGCAATAAACCTCGTGTTTCCACCAGAACAGCCCTGTCTCCAAAGAGTTCTGTCCCAATTGTTACCTGCTTGCACAATTTAACAGGAAGAGCTCAGGGGTGTGGATGGAATAAAGGGAGGCAGCAGTGACCCACCATTAAAAAAGTAAAATTTTTTTTTTTGGTCCAAACTCAACTCTCGAAGACACAGAGAGAAAGGAAAGGCTGGGGAAAAGGAGCCCATTTGTTAAACACATGAGAAAAGCAGCATTTCTCCCGTTTTCCCCACCTGATGTTCCAAGGGGACGCTTTCAGGAGGCCTGAGGGTGACATCCTGTCCCTCAAAACAAATCCTTCTGGAAATCCTCCCCAAAACCCCCTCACAGGGCAGACATTTAAACACATCGACACCACTGCAAACCCTGAGGCCTCTCTCCCAAAACCTGGAGCATTTTGAGCCCTAAAGAAGGAGGCAGAGGGAAGGAGACGTGGTGGCAGTGAGGCTGGGGCTGTGGAGCCTGTTTGGGGGTGGAAAAGGGATTTTTCTTTGTTGTCACTGAAGTGGGTCTGGTTGGAAGGGCACCACAAACCTTAAAGCTGACCCCACTCAGGTACCCCTTCCTGGGGGTCACAGGGAGCTTTAGGGACACAAATGATGGCCCTGAGGTGCTGAGGGAGAAGCTGAGAGGTGATGCCACCACTTGGCCAAGTGCTGGGGGAGCAGCAGCCCCTGCAGCATTCTACACATTCCCCTCCCCAGATCCCCCTTTTATCCAAAACATCTAAAATCCCTCTGCTTTTCCTTTCACAGTGACTGATTGGAAATAGTTTTCCCAGCTGAGTGCCTTAAATTCAATGTATTTTGCTCTGCTCTGCCAGGCTGTTTTCCCTCTCCTCCAGCAAAACCTGTCCCTGAGATTCCCTCAGGTTTGGAGCTCACCGAGGATCTGGTTAAATTTGGTTTTGTCCTTGTATTTCTGGGCTTAGGAATGTCTTTCCTCAGCTGCCTGAAGATGCACACCCCAATTTGAATTATTCCAAGCTTTTACCCTGTGGAGTTTGGCTGGGAAAGGGGGGCCCAGCAGGAATTCACAGCTTGTGAATTCACAGCTCTGCCAACCTTGGCTGTGCCCAGGAGCCACCCAGGGCTCTCAGCTGATGGATTCAAGCCTCAGCAGCCCGTGCCAGTTGGTTTTTGGCCATCCCAGCTCCATCAGCACCTGAGCTGGGGGCAGCCAGGGGCTCCTTCACAGCCCGGAGCTGCACAGAGAACAAAAGGTCTCAGTGCTTGAACAGAAGGATCTCAGGGTTTGGCTCCTAAATTCAGTTTGTCTTTGGCTGGAACAAACGAACAGAAAGCCCTTCTTGACATCAGCCACTTCAATTTTGAAGGGTTCAGCTGTTGAGACCTGACTGAATTAGGGACGTGGGGAAATTTCAGATGAAATGAGTGCTTGAAATATGAACCACGGACGGGAAATCTGCTGGCTCCCAGCTGGAGAGCTGCTCTGGACAGTGAGGATGAGGTTTGGAGACATCACTGCTGCTCCTCCTCCTTGCAGGGAAACACCTGCTGCCCTCCAGAGCCTGATCCCATACTCTGGAAATTGGGATGGGACTGAGCAGGGGGGGTTGAAACCCTTCTGGTTTGCTGGGAATTCCCTGGAGCATCCCCTGACTCCCCAGCTCTGGGGATTGCTGGAAGCCTGAGGGGTTGATCCCTCCCTGCCTCAGTTTCCAACAATAAAATCCAACCTGACACTTTTGTTTTCTCCACAAACAAATCCCCCTGCCTGCAGCTCTGGGTTTAACATTTGCAGTCACGCTGCTCACACATCACCCTGCACACCAAATGCACGTTTTAAGGGCTTTTAAAAAAAGAGGATTTCACTCCTATCCCACACAGAGCTGACTCCTTTGGGATTTCCCAGCTGGAAAGGTTCTGAAGGAACAGGTTTGGGAGAGTTCAGACACAGCCCCAAAGCACAGCAGCACTGTGGGTGGGACATCAGCCACCTCAGCCTTTGTGGGACAGTGGCAGGACACGGTGGGGAGCAGAGCAGGAGGGTGAAGGGGATGTTTTTCCCCCTCATCACCTCCAGGGTTCAAAGGAGCAGCTCCTGATGTGCTTGGGGAGTGTTGAAAGATGAGGAAAACCGCAGGAGAAGGGGCTGTGTGCCATCCCAGCCCGTGTGAGGGGATGTGCCCTCTCTCCCCTCAATTAGAAAAGCAACCCGGTGCATTTCCCTGCAGGAATATTTGTGAGGAACAACGTTCAAACAGCCAATTCCCCATCGCTGTGTAACCAAAGCTCTTTCCTCGCCCTGGTGGAATCTGATGGATTTCACAAAAATCTAATTTAATGTAATTTAATCTCCAAGCCCCCACTGATTTCGCGGTAGATTTATTTGTGATCGTGGTGACAAAGCAATTCCATGTTCACTCTTAATCACAGGCTGCTGACATGGGATGAGACAATTATCTCACGCCCTCCTTGCCCCCCTGCACTTGATTGTTTTCTGATTTGATATGAGTCAAGAGAGCAGGCAGTGTCTGGAAAATCAACCCAGGAGCCTCCAGCTCTGATAATTCCCAAGTGATCCATGTCCTGAGCAGAGCCAGTGGGGAGCTGCAGGTTTACACCAGCACGAGGATCCTCTGGAAATCCCAAAGTGGGATTAAAGAGAACCTGAGCGGTGCCCACGTGAAGGGGATTCATCCCATGCCATGCTCCAGGTGCCAGGGCTCCCAGTGCCAGCATTCCCAGGTTTTTTGGGATTGCTCCTTGGTCCTGCTGCCCTGAAAAATGGCAAGGACTGGCTGGGCCAGCAGGACAGGGACCTGTGGCTTTTATGGCTCTGAGCTTAAAACCCACCAGCTGAGAATGGAGAGATGGACTTTCAACCCTCCTCTGGAATAATGGCCAGGATATTTCCAGCACCTTCCACCTCCAGGAGCCCTGGGAGCTGATTCAGGATGTGGGGTGGTGTTGGAGCCCTGGGCACTGAGAATTTCAGCCTTTCTGTGCTGCCAGGCTCTGACCCCCAAGCATTGACCTGAGGCCGTGGAAAAGGCTCCCAAAGTTGAGTGATAAAACAAGAATTATGGGTGTGGAGTTTGAATAGAAGTGTGTGATATCACAGGGTGCAAAACTTAGAGTTTAAGGGTTTAGAATATAGTAATATATATAAAGTAAGATGGAGGGTTTGGGGCATAGGCTGAGTCCTTCTTTTTCACCTTCTTCTTCGTGGTTTTGCGTGATATTTTGTAACTGGGTAGAAAAATCCAACCAATGGTGGTTAGTTATTGGGTTAAAAGTAAAAAATAATTTAGGTCTCATTTCTTAATTGGACAGTTTGTTCCTTAAAAGGCCTTAAAAGGCAGATGGAGAGAGGGTGGTGATGACATCCCTGCTCCTTGTTGAATCTTCTGCCCAGGCTGGTGGGCTCCATCCCCTCCCCTCCCCTCCCCATCCTCTCACCAGGGCTTGGTGCTTCCCCTTGGGGTTCTCCTGGCTCTCCATGGCCCCGCTCCTGCTCCCCCTGGACATCTCCAGCTCGATCTCAGCGTCCATCTCGGCGTCCTCCTTGGCCTCCTTGTTGCTCTCCTCCAGGTGCTTCATCAGCACGGCCACCACCACGTTGACCAGCACGAACTGGGCGATGAGGACGAAGGTGACGAAGTAGACGGGGGAGATGACGGGCAGGTAGCTGAGGCAGTGCTTGTCCTCCCTGGTGCACTCCCGCAGCGTGTCCTGCAGCGGGGAGGGACGGGGCAGGTGTTAGTGGGGTTCTGCTTGGCCTCCAGGAGCACAAAAACCCCCAAAGAACACAAAGTGGGCAAAACTGAAACAGGTTAAATACGGAGATTTGGGAATTACAGCACGTAACGAGGAGGGGAATGGGTTGGCCAGAAGTTTGGGGTTTTTCATCTCTGGAGTGTTCCAGGCCAGGCTGGACAGAGCTTGGAGCAATCTGGGATAGTGGAAGGGGTGGAACTGGATGAGCTTTAAGGTCCCTTCCAACCCAAACCATTCCATGATCTATTTGTGATTTTATAACACATCCCAAAGGCACAGGACCACAGAACACGTGGTTACTCCCCCCCAGTCAAAAAACCAGCCTAATTTTCCCTAAATATTATATCCAGGAACAAAACCTCAGGCTGGGTGAGGCTTAGGACAAATCCCTGCTTGAAAACACACCCGGCTTTTATTTTAGGAAGCCTCATTTTGACGTCCTGAGAGGAAACATTTTTGTTTTTCACCCAAGAGTTGCCCAAATCCTTTTGAAAACTGTTCCTGCAGCTCCCCCGAGAGGAGGAAGTGCCCAGAGGCTGCACACACCTTCATGATCCCGTTCCAGTTGTCCCCCGTGGACACCCTGAAGAGGGTGAGGAAGGCCATGCCAAAGTTGGTGAAGGTGGCGTGGCGGCTCAGCCCCTCGCAGGGATTCTCATCGCTGCAATCTGTGGGGCAGGGAAGGAGCAGAGCATCAGCCAAGCCCAGCTGGATTGTCCAGAGCAGCCCCCAGAGCTGGGGCTGGCACCCTTGAGCTACCTCCCGTGGATTTATGGCATCGTGGGGTGGTGGGATCCTGCTCAGGAGGAGCAGGGGGGACAGGGGAAAAGGTGTTTTCAGCTGGAGAACCTTGGGACAGCACACAGGGAGGTGTGGAAGTGTTGCTGGTGGAATTGTCACCCCCTGGAAACATTCAAGGAGCAATCTGGGACAGTGGAAAGTGTCCCTGCCCATGGCAGGGGTGGAACTGGATGGGCTTTAAAGTCCTTCTCAACCCAAACCATTCCATGATCTGATTTCTGTGATTTTCTTTGCTCCACAGCCTCCTTTGTCTGTTTTCCTCTTGATGATTTTTTTATTTTATTTTTTATATCCACCACCAGGGATATTTTCACTGAGATAAAGTGGAGCAATTTGACATTTCCCCCCCCCGAGAATTAACAGCCTAATGAATGCAAATTGAACATATGAAATATCCATCTTCCCATAAAACACAGTCTCGTTAAATATCCATTAGGACAGGCAGCAGTGGCTCTTGGTTGGACATTTCAGTCTTAGGTAATTATTCCGAGGTAAATTGGAAGGGAAAACACAAAAAAAATCCAAAAAAACCCCACAAATGACCAGTCCTGGGGGAACAGAGGGCTGATGGTTCTTGTGGCTGGCCTGGACTGATCAGGAAAAAGGAGGGAATATTCCCATTAAATTGGGCTGGGAAGCAGAGCCCTGCCCCAGTGGGGTTTGGACTGATCAGGAAAAAGGAGGGAATATTCCCATTAAATTGGGCTGGGAAGCTGAGTCCTGCCCCTGTGGGGTTTGGACTGATCAGGAAAAAGGAGGGAATATTCCCATTAAATTGGGCTGGGAAGCTGAGTCCTGCCCCTGTGGGGTTTGGACTGATCAGGAAAAAGGAGGGAATATTCCCATTAAATTGGGCTGGGAAGCTGAGTCCTGCCCCTGTGGGGTTTGGACTGATCAGGAAAAAGGAGGGAATATTCCCATTAAATTGGGCTGGGAAGCTGAGTCCTGCCCCTGTGGGGTTTGGACTGATCAGGAAAAAGGAGGGAATATTCCCATTAAATTGGGCTGGGAAGCTGAGCCCTGCCCCTGTGGGGTTTGGACTGATCAGGAAAAAGGAGGGAATATTCCCATTAAATTGGGCTGGGAAGCTGAGTCCTGCCCCTGTGGGGTTTGGACTGATCAGGAAAAAGGAGGGAATATTCCCATTAAATTGGGCTGGGAAGCTGAGCCCTGCCCCTGTGGGGTTTGGACTGATCAGGAAAAAGGAGGGAATATTCCCATTAAATTGGGCTGGGAAGCTGAGTCCTGCCCCTGTGGGGTTTGGACTGATCAGGAAAAAGGAGGGAATATTCCCATTAAATTGGGCTGGGAAGCTGAGCCCTGCCCCTGTGGGGTTTGGACTGATCAGGAAAAAGGAGGGAATATTCCCATTAAATTGGGCTGGGAAGCTGAGTCCTGCCCCTGTGGGGTTTGGACTGATCAGGAAAAAGGAGGGAATATTCCCATTAAATTGGGCTGGGAAGCTGAGCCCTGCCCCTGTGGGGTTTGGACTGATCAGGAAAAAGGAGGGAATATTCCCATTAAATTGGGCTGGGAAGCAGAGCCCTGCCCCAGTGGGGTTCCCTGGGCTGGCATTGCCCAGGTTTGTGTGGAAACACCAGAAGAGCCATTTTTCAGCCCTGTGACTGCACCAACGCTCCCAATAACTCCAGGGATGGATTATAAACCCACACTGTTTCATCTCAGGGTGGGTGCAGAACCAATTCTTTCCCCGAAATTTGTGAGAGACCGAAAAAATAATTTGGTTTTGGTTGAAAGAATCATTCTGCTCTCAGGCACTTGTAATCTGAGCAGAGGGCTGGGCTCATAAAGGGGATTAATGACAGCCATAAACTCTGCTCAGGAAGGGCCCTTCTGGTGCTCCCGGAGCTCTAATTGGGATGGAAATGTTGAGGATGCAGACACGGCTCCTTCCAACAGCATTTTCCAGACTGGGAGGTTTGATTTTAGTGATGGGCACATTCCTGAGTAGCTCCAGGATCCTCAGAGTGGAGGATTAATTAATCAGGATGAGCAGGAAGCACGGGGATGCCTCCTGATGGATGGAGAGAGGGGAAGGTGGTGCTGAGAACAGGGGGCAGACGAGCCCTGGGAGCTGCAAGAGCCAAGCGCAGAGATCTGATGGGCTCAGAGCAGGGACATGTTTATGGTGGCATCTCTCCAGCAGGAACCTGACCCCCATCCAGCTCTGCAGGCTCCAGCTCTGTCTCCAGTAGCAAACTCGAACAATTCCACGCTGGTCAGGGATATTTTAAACAGCAGAGAGCTCCCCTGCAGCCAAGGGCGGCGTTGGACACAGCCCCGTGTGAGGAAGGTTCTGCGTTACATCCTCGTGTGTCAGCTGTGACCCTGAGCTCGAGAGAAAACCTCCATCTTCACAACAGGAGGGTGAAGCTGAGGAAGGCCCAAGAATGAGAGAGAGAGAAAGAAAAGGAAGCAGCCAGATCCCAAATAAACAGCGACCGGATGGAGCGCGCGGCGCCGGGGCCATCACTCACCGAGCTTGCCAAACAGTTCCACTCCCAGGGCAGCATAGATAAAAAACAGGAGCATGAAAAGTAGGCCAAGGTTCCCTACCTACACAGGGAGAAAGCAGAACAAGGGTCAGGCAAGTCGAGGTCGTGAATGAACTCACTCCATCACATTTTCAACACGAGCAAAGCAGCGACGGGGAGGGGGCAGAGGCGAATCAGCTTTTCCCCGGCTTCCAGAACTCTTGGAATTCTGCTTTGAGGGGCTCAGGGAGTTCTTTGTGCCCTTCGGGGAAAGCAGCAGCTTCTCCATCACCCTCGACTCATCTGGAATTTGGCCACCCCAGGGCTCTCTGCAGGGCTGCTGTGGGAGCTGGGCTCTGATTTGGGTTTGGGGAGGGCTTTTCCTTTTTGGAGACCCTGAGACAGCAGCAAGGCACAAGAGGAGCTGGTTTGCAAAGGTTTCACTGGCATGGAGGGCTTGCAGTGCTCCAGGGAGAAGAGAATTCCTTGAACCTTTTCCTTTTCAGGCCCTTCTCAACAAGAACTTCCCAGATTTCAGCTTTCCGTGTGCCACAGGGAAATCCCATTCCCATCACACCAACACTGGCAGCTCCAGGGGCTGCTGGAGGTGTCCCAAGCCCCTCAGGGTGACTGAAGGAGGGTGACAAGTGACACAAAAACAGCACAAAAAGCTCTTCACACCACCCCAGCATCACAGCTCTGCGTGCTGGATTCCATCCCAGCACAGCACCCAAGCCTCAAAAACATCTCCTGGAGTGGATTTTTGGTGATTCAGGCAGAGAGCAGGAAGGGCAGAGCGACATGAGCGGCTCCCACCTGCAAGGAACCACTCACATTCATCTCTGCTGCCGCTTTAATGCCTCTGTTATCAGCTCCTAACCCAGACAAAGTGAGTTCTCAGCACCACCAGCAAGTTTTTAGCCCTAAAAACCAAGGAATTAGGAGGGGATCCGGGCAGCCAGACCGAGGAATTCCTGGTCTCTGTGGTGCTTTTTAGTGAGCTCTGAGTTTGGGAGAGTTTTCTTCTCTGAGGTGGCACAGCCAAAGTCTTTTGTTGGTGGTTTTTCTTTTCTTTTTTTTTTTTTTTGTGTGTTATTTTGACCGTGCTTAATTTAATCAGAAAGTTTATCAGCGTGATATCTGTCATCGTAAAATTAACACAGCCCCGGCTGATGAAAGAGAGGGGATTTTTATTTTTTATATTAAAGAAATGGGAACAGTCCAATCACCCAGCTCAGGCTGTAATTGCTATAAAGCCTAAACTGGCTCTGCAATTTCCCTAACGTTATTACCACCCTCAAGGGAATAATAAAGATAAAACAGGGATGTGGATGGGTTATTTCATCTGCCTCTGCTGCCTTCTGGAGCAGCTTTCCCTGCTCCTGTCTGCTGGACCACTGATGGTTTGGGAGCCATTAGAGACGAGCAGGCACAAGCACAAACACACCCCACACGCGCTGCTGGGGAGGCAAACGAGCAAATAATTACAGGGAATTAAAATAAAAGCCCTAAACAAACTCTCGGGGTTGAGCTGACAGAAGAGGAGGGAGGTGGATTTTTTCGCTCTGAGCAGCCTGAGAGGGGTTTGGTGCCTGGAGAATCGGTGAACTTATGGCACTGACGAAATCCCAGAGAGCTTTGGGTGACGTGGGAGGTGTTACCAGGTTATTTGTGAAAGATGTTGTCTGGATTGCAATGGAGAGGAGAGGGAAGAGGGAAGAGGGAAGGGAAAGAGAAGGAGAAGGAGAAGGAGAAGGAGAAGGAGAAGGAGAAGGAGAAGGAGAAGGA
>VWYP01026229.1:19890-30903 GCA_013400435.1 Pycnonotus jocosus | reverse complement strand
GAAGGGAAGGGAAGGGAAGGGAAGGGAAGGGAAGGGAAGGGAGCCCTGTGTGTGTGTTCCCCTCCTGTAACTCCACGTTCCCCTTTGGAATCCCCTCGGGGCTGGGGAATTGCTGTCTCCAGAGCGCTCTGGGATCCCCTGAGAGCAGACAGGGGGAGGATGGAGCCTGAACCATGGGGCTGCAGGGATGGGAGGGGGCAGCAGCTCTCCTCCAAGGGCTGGGGTGCCTGTGCTGGATGCTCCAGCAGAGCTCCAGCTCTGGCAGCAGCCTCGGCTCTGGCAGGCCCTGAGGGGGGTTCTGGCTCTGAACAGGCACAGAAAACAACTCCAGAGAGCCCCAGGGGCTGTCCAGCATTTCCTGGGAATCCAGTGCCAAGGGAGGCTGATGGAGCACAGCTGAGGAACGTTCTGGAGATGTTGGTGATGCCCTGAAGGCTTCAGAGGAGCCACAAGAGCTGGAGATGCTGGTGAGGATCTGTGATTCTCCTGCACGGGGATGCTGTGGGGACACTGGCACTGTCCTCCAGGCCACCCAGAGCAGCAGGGAGAGCCTCCAGCAAGGGCTGCAGCCTCTCCCAGGGGGATCCCAGCTGGATCTGGACCCTAAAAGCTCTGGGAGAAACTCCTCAGCTCAAGGGAAGGGCTTCCCTCTCCACACACCCAGCTGGGGGAGGCACGGATGGAATTCCCTAAAATGAATCCTTAAACGAATGGATTATGGAATTCCCCAACACTGAATCCTTAAAACAAGAACCAGGAGCTGCTGGTGGGGGTTTTTGGTGTTTTTTTTATTTTATTTTATTTTTTTTTCTGGGATTGAGAGGACATGGAGAAGGTGGACAGAGATAGTGTCCATCTAGAATCATTCCCTGACCATTCTTTCTGTCTCTGTGGCTTCTCCTCCTTTTTTATTTTTTTATTTATTTTTTTTCCTCTTCTCCATCTCATTTTTTTTTTCCCCACAGATCAGGTGGAGGAGCAGGTGTTTGACCTGGCAAAGACAGAATTCACCTCACAAAGAACAGGGCAGGAACACTTTGAAAAGAGCAGCTCAAGCTCTGAAATCCCAAAAGAGCAGATAAACGCTGTGACAGCCTTGGATCAAAATCCTGATGCAGAAAGGGTGAAGTGGACTTTGGAAAGGGGAAAGGAATAATTGGATTATTTATATCCCCAAATTTGGGGAAAATTTGCTCTCCAAGTGTTCCTCAAATTGCTGAAAAAAACCCAAATCCAAAGCTGACAAAAATCAACCCCCAAAAATGCAGTGACAGTTCCTTGTCACGGTCAGCCCATAAATGGGAATTCTCCACACACCAGACAAAGAGAATTTCCCCCCAAACCTGAATGAATAAACATTAAATTAGTGTTTTGGGGTTTTTTTTGTCACTTATAAACCACATTCTATGAGGATTTTCCAGCTGTGGTTTTAGGTTGTTAATTTAATTAGGGTAGGAACTCATGCCCTGCCTTGGAAATGAAAGCTGCAGCTTTATGAAGAGTGATGGCTGTCAGAGACATCTTCCTAAAATTAATTTCTCATTTTCTGAGCTTCCTTGGAGGCCAAAATGGCTTTTTTATTTTTTTTTTTAAATTTTTTTTTTTATTTGCACGAGATCTGCTGGGAATATCCCTGGGGTTTTCCCTCCACAAGAGACCTTGCTGGGAATGCAAACACCAAGAACACCCCAAGGAAACCAAAAAAAGCCTGGCCTGGAGCCACCCTATTGTTTGTGTGGGGAGACAGAAAAACAAGGAGGGAGAGAAAATATGGTCTGTGCTGACAATGTGTTGTAAATTGAGAAAAACAGACACAAAACCAAGGGTTTCCAGCCCAGGGGATGGGTTGGTAAATCCCTGCTTCAGCCTCAGCTCACACCAGCACACCCAGAGATCAGCAGAACACATCTTTAAAAGGATAAAATAAAAACTAAAAAAAACAAAACAAAACAAAACAAAAAAACCACAACAAAAAAACCCCCAAAACAACAAAAAAAACCATCAAAAAACCAACCAACAACCAACAACAACAACAAAAACCAAAAAAAAACCCAAAAAACCCAGAACACCTTGGAATTCTGATGGGAGGACTGAAAGCCTCAAAAAGTCTCTTTCTTTCTTTCTTTCTTTTCTCAGATCCAAAAAAAAAGCTCACACCAGCACACCCACAAACGAGCAGAACATACTTCAAAAAAGGATAAAATTTAAAAAAACCCCAACCTTGGAATTCTGATGGAGGACTGAAAGCCTCAGAAAGTTTCTTTCCTGCTTTTCTCAGATCCATACAAAAGCTGTCCCAAGAAGTGAACACCTGCACAAACTCCCCAAGTCTGGAGGTGTTGTTGTTTCTCTCACAGCTCAGGAGAATTTGCTGATTGCTGACCCCAAATTAAGATTTTGAACCCCCAGGATCATCTCCCCAGTTTGCCTTTCCTTCCCTCTGCCAATACCTGTGCTTGTTCCTGCCTCCCAAATAAAACCCCTGAGCTGGAAGCTCCCAGTGCTTTCCCCAAGATCCTTCTCTCCATCCCTCCTGGAATTTCCCAAACTTGCCAGTGAAATTTAGGATTTGTTCAAGCTCTGCCTACAGGAATTTCCTCTCTGGGAACTCCTTTTCCATCATTTTTGTTCAGGATGAGCCCTGCAAAACCCTGGGAAAAAGCTGAGACCCTGCCCAGGTGGCTTCCAGAGGCCACCAAGCTGTCCCCAAAGGCACTTCTGTCCCAAGGGGGGCGTGGAGGAATTTGGGGGGCTTACCTGGGGCAGGGCTTGCACCACCGTGTCCAGCAGAGCTCTCATGCCCGTGGCCATTTTCAGCAGCTTCAGCACTGGAACGAGGAGCAAATCCCTGCTCAGCATTGCAGGGAAAATCCAGGGGGGAAAGGGAGGCTCAGGGCTGGCAGGGAGGGTTTAAATCTCTCTAAAATCTCTTTTTTTTCCTGCTGTTCACACACGTGGGGAGTTCGGAACATTCCCAGGGGAATGGGTTCCCACTGCCAGAGGGAAGGGTTGTGGGATATTGGGGAGGAATTCCTCCCTGGGAGGGTGGGGATGGGCTGAAATGGAATTCCCAGAGAAGCTGTGGCTGCTCCTGGATCGCTGGAGGTGTCCAAGGCCAGGTTGGATGGGGGTTGGAGCACCCTGGGATAATGGAAGGTGTCCCTGCCATGGCAGGGGTGGGATGGGCTTGAAGGTCCCTTCCACCCCAAACCATCCTGGAATCCTGTGGAAATGGACAAAAACCTACAAGAGCTCCAACAGGCAGGAAAATGGGAGGCACCTGGTCCCTTCCACCATCTTCCCCAGCCCTGATTGCCATCACCTCCCACTCTGCTCTGGAGCAGTACAAAAACTCTGTGATCCCAGGCTGGAATCAGAATCCAACCACAGGAAAAACCCCATGGGACCCCCAGCTCCTCTCTGAGCTTCCATTTCACATTCCCTGCTGGAAATGAAGCAGCAGGGCTGGAAGGACAAATGTCCAGAGGGTTTCCTGGGGTGGCTGGAGACCCCCAGACACACCTCTGGCTATCCTGAGCACCCTCATGATGCGGATGATGGTGGGGTTGATGGGCAGGGCAGCGTTCATCTCGATCTCCTCCAGCGTGATCCCCACGATGGACAGCAGGACGATGGCCAGGTCCAGCTGGTTCCACCTGCAGACACAGGAAGGGCACACCAAATTATCCAGTTAATTATCCAGTTATTATTATTATCAATTTATTATCTAATTATCCAGATAATCCAAGAAGAGGATTTGTGTTAATATTTGTGTTAATAACAGGCACCAGCAAATCCCAAGTGCATCTCCTCATCCTCATCTGGGCCCGTGATTTTTAGGGGGGCACCAAACCAGCTCAGAGCAGCTGGCACAGACATCCTGTGAGCCACAAAATCTGGGAAGTGTTCCTGACCTCTCAGCTGAGCTGGTCAGGCCTGGTGGGAAGGGAAATCCTGAGGGGGAAAGATACATCTGGAATTTTGGGAGATTTCCTGAATCCCTCCTGCAAAGCACAGCCAGCAGCTCTTTGGGGGTTTAATTCTCACACCACAAAGTTTGCAGGCTCAGAGAGGCAGCCCTGGGCTCTTCCTGTGCCTTCCTGTGCCTCTGGAACTGGGTCAATGCAGCTCAGAATCCCAAATCCACAGGGGCTCTCACCTGTCCTTAAAAAACCTCCGGAAACCAAAGGCCACCAACTTGAGCAGCGCCTCGAACACAAAGACGATGGTGAAGACGTAATTGCAGTACTTGAGGGCTTCATCCAGGGACTGGAAAGAGAAATCCCAGTTAGGCCAGCCCAGTTATCCCTTCCCAGACCCCCACGGAAGGGCTGGCAGGGAGCAGGGTGAGAGGAGCACAGGAATATCAGGAATAAAGCCATAAAGGCTGGCAGAGCTCGCTGAATCCCGCAGCAGAACTCAAATAAAGGCTCAGCCCCTGAGTCAAACAAAACCCTGAGATTAGTTCTGCTAAAAAATGTCAGGTTCAAGCTCAGGGCACAGATTGTTCAGTCTGGGCCAGACACAAAAAAAAAATTTCGCCCTTTCTCCATCTCCTGAAAGATCCTTGGCGTGACCTGCCCCAGCCTCGAGGCGGGGAGAAGAAAAACCTCCATGGATCATTCCTTGATTCCAGCCCTGGGGACAAAAGCTTTTGCTTGGAGAGTTCAGGAGAATAAATAAACCCTGGAGATGGATGAAAACCTTTCCTTGTTGAAAAACGGGAGCTCTCCAGGGCCGGGCAGAGCGTGTCCATATTTGGTGCAACGTTGCCGCTGTCGGCGGAGGCGCTCTCGGAAGTCAGGAATCCGCGGTGTTTACACTCGGGAATGGTGAGTGTTTATAATGGATTTCATTGGAGCTGGGGGCCAACAATAGCAAAGGGACCTGAAAATAGGCAGATGGGGAGCGGGGGGAGCAGATCTTGGGGTTGGGGGATAGGAGGGAGGAATTTAGGGAATTTATTTTGGTGGACAGGACTGAATTTCCAATTAAAAAAAGGGAATTGTGAGCATCGAGCCAGACAAAATTGGAAATAAATGCACCAGAGGAGCCTGCAGGAAACCCCAGGGTGCAGGAAAGCTCTTGTTGTCCCCTCTCTGTGATGCTTGGCTTTGCTGACCCCGCACACAGCGAGGTCACCAGGACATGCCCTGGTTTTTGGGAACGAGAGCTGGAAGTTTCTCAGGTGTTGGCAACAATCCCTATTTTTGTCCCAGTACCTAAAATAAACTGACAGCTTAAAAACCACACGAAAATTCCCTGTTCCAACCAAAGCCTGAGCTGCCCATCCTTTGTGACCGTTTGCATTTGGATTTACAACTCTGCGTTAAGCGAGCGTAAATGAAGAGTAAATAAAACCTAATCCGGATAAACAACATTTCCATTGGAAACAAAGGAATTACCCTGGTGTAAAACACACACACACAGAGCACAGAGTTACCCTCTGCCTCAGCATCCAGGAGGCATTTGCAGGTTACCATGGAATTTACTGGAAAAGGAAATGCTGAGCCAGAGCTTCGTAAGCGACGACAAAACGCAAAATTTAGAGATGGGCAAATTATAAATTTCTATCAATTTATTTATCAGCCCCCTTTATGATTTATGTCAAAGGTGTTCTGAGGGGAGGATGATTTTTAATACATTAAAAAAAGGGGGGGATTGTGCTTTTAAATTGGTTTGTTCGAAATTCACTGAGGAAGAGAAACGCTCTGGGCGCTGTAACTCTGCGTTTATATCTGTTAATGGAATGTTCTAAAACTCCAGACTGATTCCCACCGTGAGGCTCAGTCAGGTTTGGGATCAGGGCAGGAAATATTTGGCTTGGTCTTTTCCTGGTGAAAGCTTAACTCACTCTCCATTAGCTGTTTTTTTTGTTTTGTTTTTTTTTTTAAACCCAAAGCAGGGAAATCAAGGTTTTGCCTGAGGCAGTGATTCCCAAATGGCAAAGCTGGATCAGAATGCTGAGGCTCCCCAAAAACTGGTGATGCCTTTTTTGGGACTTTTACCTAAAAACAGAGGCCAAAAATTAAGGGGATAAAAAGTGGGTGTATTTATTTTAGGGAAAATGAAGCCCTCCAGGGGCTACACCCAAAAATGGATGATGGCTTTTCACACTTTTATCAATTTGGTCCATTTGCAGATTGGGGGTTAATCTTCCAATTACACCTTCAGCTAATGAAGTCATTCACCCCAAATTTGCTGCCCCTGACTCACTTTTATTTACATTTCTCAGTGCCTGAGGCAGTGAGGCACCTTGACCCCCAGGCCTGGAGAGAAATTGTGTCTGCCCAAAATGAAGGAGCAGCAGCTCCCACTGCCCGTGGGGTTTAGTACAACCCTAAAGAACTCCAGAATTACAAACACATGGAAACCACAAAAACTAAAACCCCAAAGGCACCACTGGGACTGGCCAATTTTTCCCCAAGGTGGAGCAGCTCCTACCTTGGGCTGGTTGTAGTGCTCCATGGACATGGTGATGACGTTGACGCCGATGATGAAGGTGATGAAGAGGTCGAGGTAGTGGCTGGTGCAGAGGCTGTGGATGGATCTCCTGGCTGGGGAGTAGTCGGCGTAGTAGGGCCTGCGCTGGGCCTCTGTGGGGACACGGGGGACAGCTCTGAGCCAGGGGGTGTGGGGGTGAGGGGCACCTCCCACCCGGACACGGGGGGACAACGGAGCTGGACAAACCGTGGGAAGCGGCTGAGAGAGTCCTGAGTGATCCCTGAGGGATCCCTGAGTGATCCCTGAGTGATCCCTGAGTGATTCCTGAATAATTCCTGAGTGATTCCTGAATGATTCCTGAGTGACCCCTGAGTGACCCTTGATTGATCTCTGATTGATCCATGAGTGATTCCTGGATGATTCCTGAGTTATTCCTGTGTAATCCCTGAGTGATTCCTGAATGATCCATGAGTGATCTCTGTGTGATCCCTGTGTGATCCCTGAGTGATCCCTGAATGATTCCTGAATGATTCCTGAGTTATTCCTGTGTAATTCCAGAGTGATTCCTGAATGATTCCTGTGGGATCCCTGTGTAATCCCTGGGTGATCCCTGAGTGATTCCTAAATGATCCACGAGTGATCTCTGTGTAAATCCTGAATGATCCCTGAATGATCCCTGAGTGATCCCTGTGTAAATCCTGTGTAACCCCTGAGTGATCCCTGAATGATCCACGAGTGATCTCTGTGTAAATCCTGAATGATCCCTGAGTGATCCCTGTGTAATTCCTGTGTAATTCCTGCATGGTCCCTGAATGATCCATAAATGACTCCCTGTGTAAATCCTGTGTGATCCCTGTGTGATTCTGCCTCCCCCCCCAGCCCCATTGGGGTTTTTGGGATCAGCGGGCTCTGGTGCCAGCCAGCTCCTTCCCTGTGCCCCCCAATCTCCCCAGGGAATGGGAAGCAGGAGCGGGATGGACGCAGCCCCCAAAGCCGAGGGAAAAGCTTCAAACCCAGCAAAGCTTCAGCTGCAGGTGAGGGCAAAGCTTAGGGCAGGACTCATCTTCCCCCAATCCTGCAGGTGCCAGCAATATTCCAGAAGCTCCAGAAGGGGTTTTTTTGGGGGGGGAGGGCTTTTGGAAGGCCTAAGGAAAAGCAGCAGAGCATTCCTGAGGGATGGGAGCACACAGGACACAGCCACAAAGCTCTGCCAGGACAAAGCAGCACAAAGCTCCTCTGGAAAAAGAAATAGACATTTACACGGAGAAAATATAGAATTAAACAACACATCTGGGGCTCAGGGCATGGCTGCACCCAAATCCATTCAGGTGGATTTTATATCCCTGCCTCTGGTCGTGATTCCTCCTTTTTTTTTTTTTTTTTTTTTTTTCCCTCTTTTAAAGATGGAAATTTTTGTCTTTGANTTCAAAGATGGAAATTTCTGCCTGTGACCAAACTCCTGGGAATGTTCCAAGGAGAGGGTTTGGACCCCAGGGATGAGTTTGCAGTGGAGCTGTGAGTGCAGGGATGGCTCTGGGCACTGCAGGGAGTCAAATTCCTGCCCAGCTCCAGCAGGGTAAATATCCCGAATTTACCCAAGGCCAAGGCAGCATCGCTGTGGGTTGTTCTTCACAGAGAAGGGGTTTTTGCAAATATTTCACCAAATTCAGCTTCAAATGCACGGAGAGCTCAGAAAAAGCTGCTTCACCTTGAAATTAAGGAGAGGAACCCGTTCAGAAGCACTCAGTGCCCTCCTGAAATCCTGAGATCCTGAAATCCATCTCCCACTCCTCTCATCCTGCTAATACCTTTCACATGGAAGGACTCTTAAAATGTGGGAGGGTTTTAATTTTTTTTATTTTATTTTATTTTTTTTTTTGGTGCAACTGATGCCAGATCAGAATCCAAAACCTTAAAATTAATTGGATAAAAGGAAACAGAATCTGCAGCTCTCTTTCAACTATCTATATTTTTTTTTCCCTCCTTGTAGTTAAAAGTACAGTGGAGGCATTTGAAAAACATTTCCTTCTGACCAGGGTCACCAAGGCTTTTTTTTTAATTTTTTTTTCTCTGCTAAGGGGTGTGGAAAAACAAGATGAAAGCAACCAGAGTTGGTTTTGAATACATTTTTTTTTTCCCTGTTGCTTTCATGTGCCTTAATCCTACGAGTCATCTTGGCCTGCTGGAGCTGTCTCTGCTACTGAGCTCAGCCTGCCTGCAAAATAATAATAAAAACATTGCAGTATAATATTTATTTCAGCCTGGATGTGCTTTCATGTGTTTTCAGGATTACAACATCCTCGTGCTTTTTTTATTTTTTTTTTTTTTTTTTTTAGGGAAATGTCTTCTTGGGAGTGCAAATAACTCCTTGGGAGGTCTGAGAATACCCTTGATAGTTAAATGTTGTATTAAGGGGTGATTTATTGGTGCTGACTGGTTGATGAATGGATTCCAGGGCGTGATGGGTTGAGGAAAAGAGGTTTCAGGTTGTTTTAACCAGCCCTCACCTGCCCAAATGCCCCGTTTTATTCACAATCCAGCAAAAGATCAGGTGTTTTATTCTGTTTTATCCACCAATTCCAGAAGGAGAAGCACAAAAAGACATTTCCCACTGTCAAGCACTGAGCTGGAAAGCTCCAGAATTCCCTGCCAGCTCCTCCTGCCCATGGGCTGGAGAGGAAAGAGGCTGGGAGGGAGCAGCCAGAGCCCCAAGGTGGGCACAGAGGGGTCTCACAGGGCTCTCTCAGCCCTGCCCAAATTCCTGCTGGGATAATTCAGGCCAGGTTTCACCCGAGGGAGCTCCAGGAGGAGCCTGGCTCCTTTGGGATGCACAAAACCCAGGATGAGGGATGGGAAAGGAAAACAAACATCCATAGGGAGGGAGGGGACAGAGGGGACAAGGAGCACATGGCACATGCAGCAGGGCCGTGCTGGGGGGACCCCATGCGGTGCCCAGTGCAGGAGATGCTGCCCGTGCCAGGCTGGGGAGAGGGACTGGGAGAGCAGGGAGGAGAACCAGGATGTGCCCAGGGAGAGCAGGGAGGAGACCAGGGATGTGCCCAGGGAGAGCAGGGAGGAGCCCAAGGAGCTGGGATGTGCCCGAGGAGTCGGGATGTGCCCAGGGATGTGCCCAGAGAGAGCAGGGAGGAGCCCAGGGATGTGCCTGGAGAGCCCTGGATGTGCCCAAAGAACCAGGATGAGCCCAGGGACGTGCCCAGAGGGAGCTGGGATGTGCCCGAGGAGTCGGGGTGTGCCCAGGGATGTGCCCAGGGAGAGCAGGGAGGAGCCCAGGGATGTGCCTGAAGAGCTGGAATGTGCCCAGAGGGAACCTGGAGGTGCCTGAGGCGCTGGAATTTGCCTGGAGAGAGCTGGGAAGTGCTTGAGGAACCAGGATGTGCCCGGGGATGTGCCGAAGGAGCTGGGATGTGCCAGGGATGTGCCTGGAGGGAGCCAGAATGTGCTCAGGGATGTGCCCAAAGAACCAGGATGTGCCCAGAGGGAGCTGGCACGTGCCCGAGCCACTGGGATGTGCCCAGGGATGTGCCTGAAGAGCTGGAATGTGCCCAGAGGGAACCTGGAGGTGCCTGAGGAGCTGGAATTTGCCTGGAGAGAGCTGGGAAGTGCTTGAGGAACCAGGATGTGCCCAGGGATGTGCCCAGAGGGAGCCAAGATCTCCCCGAGGAGCCGGGATGTGCCCAGGGCTGTGCCAGGGCCGGATCAGTGATCCCAGGAAGGCAGAGGGGTGGCAGCAGGGTGGGAGCAGAGGGGCAGCAGCCCCACAGGGCCCTGGCAGGATGGAGGGCAGCGTTCCAGAGCTCCAGAGCCTCAGCTCTGCTCATTCCCAACCCCTCCAGGAAGTTTCACCTCTGCTGGCAGCACAGCACAGAGCTCTGGGCTCCTCTCACTTCTCATTTTTCACTCTCAGAGGGAATTTTAAGTGCCCAAATGGCACTGAGGGTTCAGTGCACAGACCCTGACTGCTGCTGGCACAACCAGAGCCCTGGGATCTGAGGGAGAGCCTGGAATCATCAATCCCTGCAGGCAGAACACAGCAAAAAAACCCTGTGCCTTGGGTTCTCTGGGAAAATGGGGTTTGGGGTGAGGCTCCCAGCAGGCAGCTGGCAGATTTCTGTCACCAGGGAATGGTTTGGATTGGAAGGGACCCTAAAACCCACCCCAGGCTGCTCCAAGCCTGGTCCAGCCTGCCCTTGGACACTGCCAGGGATCCAGGGGCAGCCACAGCTTCTCTGGGAATTCCAGCCCAGCCTCTTTCCACCCTCTCAGGCAGGAATTCCTTCCCAATATATTCCCTATATATATATATATTCCCAGTATTTCCAATATATATTCCCAATATTCCCAATATATTCCCAATATTCCCAATATATTCCCAATATATTGCCAATATTCCCAATATATATTCCCAATATTCCATCCCCTAACCCTGCCCTCTGGCAGTGGGGCAGCCATTCCCCTCGTCCTGGCACTCTGTAAATGCTCTCTCTCCATCAAACACAGACAAATTCCCCTTCAGCTGCTGGTTTGAACTGGTGGAAACGCAGGAGAGGG